>CAXAMN010013425.1:29511-66537 GCA_963970005.1 Durusdinium trenchii | reverse complement strand
CCAATGTCATCAACCGATTCTCATCAACCAATTGTCACCAACCAATTGCCATCCACCAAAGAGCTACCCACCAATTGTTACCAACCAATTGTCACCAACTAATTGTCACCAGGGGGTGGGATGTACGCCCTGACGCTGGCTGGCACTGCTGGGTCTCTGCCGCTGTTCCACTGTGATTTGCGTGCAAGGTGTTCAAAAGCACTGTGTTTTACAGGGTTTTGTGGGCGTGGAAGATCCACAATTTGGACAGTGGCGAAATGCAAAAACCGTTGGTTTTACTAGCGTCGTGTCGGTAATGCGCGCCGCCCGGACGTGCATAATCGGATTCTTTTTTTGTGATGTGCCCGTGTCAACGCAAATGGCGCAAAATGTACCCCAAGATGACCCAACAGAGGCCCCCAAGATAGGTCCAAGAGGTGTTAACATAGCCCCAAGATGGCCTAACATAGGCCCAAGATGGCCCAACATAGGCCCAAGAGGGGCCCAACATAGGGGCAGAGGGCACAACATAGGGTGAAGATGGGCCAACATTGGGCCCAAGATGGGCCAACAACAACAACAACAACAAGAACTGGTGGGTGGCAATTGGTTGGCGTGACAATTGATTGATGACAATTGGTTGAGGACCATACTTTTTTCTATAAAACAGGCCCTCAAAAATAACCATTTCAGAAGGGCAGAGATCTACCAACCAGTTGTCACCAACCAACTGCCACCAACCAGTTGCCACCCACAATCAATTGCCACCCACCAATTGCTACCAACCAATTGCTACCAACTAATTGCCACAAACCAACTGTCACCAACCAATTGCTACCAACCAATTGTCACCAACTAATTGTATTGCCACCCACCAATTGCCACCAACAAACTGCCACCAACCAATTGCCACCAACCAATTGCCACCAACCCATTGCCACCAGGAAATTGCCACCAACCAATTGCCACCAACAACTTCCACCCACAAACTGCCACCAACCAACTGCCACCAACAAACTGCCACCAACAAACTGCCACCAACCAATTGTCACCCACTAACCACCAATTGTCCGCTCCTGTGTCTGGTGAAGTTGTGAACATGTGGGGTTATCCGGTCCTAGAATTTACTTGTCTATTTTTTTGGCTTGGCTTAGAGTAGAGGCAGCCACTTGGTGTGTCCATGCAAACCCTAGAGTCCCTAGAGTTAGCCTTTTGGGAGCTTCACTAGATGGAGCGCGCTTTCTAGAATCGATGGCTAGCACTTTGTAGCAGGCCATAGAACTAGCCAGTTGTGCGGTTATCCAGTTTGCCATGATGAAAAGCGTGCGCGATATGTCTCGCTCAAGCCAGCCCAAATTAGTACTGACTTGATACTCATATCATCGATCATGCCTTCGAGCTCCGAGCAGCGTCAGATGATGCACAGGGTGTGCGAAATTCGCCGCATTTGCAGGGACTATGACGCAAGAAGATTCCGCGGCCTTTGAGTTCATGGCGTGTTGTGAATGTGACATTTGTCATGAGCCGTTGAAGCTCAGATGTGAATGAAAGGTTCAATCAGTGGTCCTCTCCACCTGGCTTGAGCGAAAATGAGATGCGCAAGCGCATGAAGATGGTTTCAGTGTCTTTTGGCGGGGCCTCTTCAAGTGTATCATCAGTTCAGTTGCGCCAAAGCGACAGCAAAGGAGTCTCAGTGACTCTGCGCACCACTCGTTCTTCACTGTACCAGTGCAAGTGCAGCTCACTTGATGGTCAAGCTGGGCATGGCGCTGGTTGACGAAGGTAGACAGTGAAGGACCGACGCCCTAGAACCACTCACATCTTCATAAGGAGCTTGAAAACCAAAAAGCCACAAGCATCAGCGCGGTTTTTGAACGCAGGAAACCCTGTTTTCATTCAAAGGACTCATCATGGAGCGCCTTGAATGAGATTTTGGTTGTGTCATGTTCTCACCCGCGCTCTGTACAGGTTTCAGAAAGCAGGAAGTATTTAGAAATGCGGAAGAGTAAAGTGGTCATTACGTGGGTTCCATGTAAGCGGTCAGAGTTTCACATGTGTAAGTTCGGGCCCTTGTTCCACTGCAGGTCCGCCTGCCTTCCAGCCATCCTCCTCACAGCTTCTGGCAGGGTCTGGGAAACAATTCCTAAAAAGAACCGGTTCCGAGCACCCTGGAAAAACGATCTTTCTGCGGCAGAAAAAGGAGAAAATAGTATGAACATAGTGTAACTTGTTACAGAAGAAAAACGCAGTATTTCACGTGCAAACCGCAGCAGTGTTTCACCTTTTGCGTGCACTTTAGGTCTTTGGTGCTTGGTCATCCGCCTTTGAGTCGTTCCACAATGGGGTTTCGCTCAAGCTGGCAGACAGCCAAGGTCACAACGCGAACAAAGCAACTATCTCAATGGCAGTCCTAGCCGTAGCCACTGCCCTTGCATTTTCCTTTGCAACACTAAAGCACCAAGAACCTTTCTTTGGTTCAGTGTCATGTTAACCAGGCAGTATAACTCTAATGGTTTTGTCCAATAAAGAGCGCCAAAAAAGTAACGAAGTGCAAAAGCAAAAAATGCAAATCCAGAAACCAAAAGCAAGCACTTGAAACAGCGAAAACACAAAAACCGACAAATCCATAAAGCAAAAAACATGCACATGAAAAAGCAAAAGCCAAAAAATCAAGCAAACCTAAAAAGCAAATGAAAAGCAGAAAAGCAAATGAAACAGCAAAAGACAAAAAAGAGCAATGAGAACGCAAAAACAAATAGAATACAAAGCAATAAAATGGCACATGAAAAGGCCAAAGCAAAAAATGCAAACCAAAGAACAAAGTACACATGCAAAACAACAAAGCAAGCCTATAGTCACTTGCAGACAACACTCCAAAAAACTAATGAACCGCAACAAATGAACAAGCCATAACAGCAAAGAAGAAAATTCAAAATGCAAAAGCAAATGATCAAGCAAACGAGCAAACAAGCGAAAAAAATATGATAGACAGAGAGAGAGGGAGCCTTTCAATTGAAAAATCGCGCCATGTTAGCCACAATGAAACACAACGACAATAGTAGAATAGACTAGAGTCGATTTTAGATTGTCACAGATTCTTAGATATACAGATCTGATCAAAAAAGGATTCTGGTTCATTGAGATTTGAGAGGCAAACATTGCAATCTGCAAGCAGAAAGCAGGTTTTCGTGTCATTGTACGATGGCAGGAGGAAAAATGACTAAAAAAGGGGAAAAGACATGGCTGACAGCGTGAAAAAGATATCCCGGGATCTGTTGCCATTGTAACATCGTGCAGGAGCATAGCAGGGCTTGTGCCTAGAGTCTAGAGTCTATGTCTACGTCAGTCAACCAACTGGCAGCGGGTCAAAAGCGCTTGTGGCCGCAATCCTTCTGAACATGGAATATTTGCTGATCATCGCTTGCAAGCAATCATGGCAAGCAAACTGTCCAACGCGAGTTGGCAAGTTTGGGCAGCAGAGCAGAGGGTGCCCGGTGTCTGACGCAGACATCCATCCCAGCTTGCTGAAGGCAGCCAGGATCTCCTGGCTTGATTGATGCCCTGCCAGCAAGTAGAAAGTCTTTCTCTTTCTGCTTCTTGTTGCCGCGTAACTTCGCATACCAAATGCCTTGTCCTTGCAATGACCTAGCAGGGTGAGAGAACTCACTATTCGCCAATCATGGAACATTGTCTATATACTTTCAGCATTACCAATGCAGAAATGGGTTTGGAACTTGCCCTACCATCGGAGCTCTCATGTAGGCAAGGCCAGCAAAAGTCTTCTCCTTTTGCTTGCTCTTCCACGACCTGGCTGAATGCCTTGACTTGTGATTGAAGGGCATGTGTCGATTTGCAAGGCTAGCCTTCGCGAAACACCCTTCACCATTACACGGGCGGCGTCACAAGCAGGCCCAAACTTCGAATCCACAAATGCTGCGCCGAGCAACAAGGAATACAAAAAAAACTCAGCACAAATGCTCCCATTTCTTCAACCAGATTCTAGAATATTTAAGACAACTGCTCCAATTGTTCTATCAATTTCTTAAGACAACTGATCGAATACTGTATGTTTATATACAGCAATCAATTTCTTGGGATAATCGTTTCAATACTCTCCAATCAAAAACCATTGACAGACACATGGTCCAAGTCCTCAAGTTCACTCTTTGTCCATCTATCCTCCTTCTCCGACCCAAATGATGGGCTGCACCTCCAAACACCCCTCAACTGCCCGAAGAAGGGAAGAAGGCAGCCTGACGGTCGCAAGAGCATGGGATCGCATCTATAGCATGCATGTACGCAATCACCAAGAAATGTCAAAAGGAAAAATATGATTGAGGTAAAGTACAAGTCAACATTTGTAAAAGCTGGCAATTCTGTTCAGGCAATGAGGCTTTGGAAAAGTCTCTGGGAAGACAAACTGGTGACCCAAAAGAGCGCCTCCAGTGCACAGGGAGGCCAGGGCTGATGTAGGTGAGCGGTCCTGGAAGGCACCTCTGCAAGCCCTTGAGTTCTGCCGAGCTTTTTTCAACGCAAGTTGTCCATGGTGGATCGATTCCCCAGCCACATTTGCGAGTAGCGACTGTACGTTTGGCTTGGTTCTGAGACCGGTCCTCCACCACGAAAGATGAGAGAAAGTCAAGCCTCAGTCACACCGAGCGCAATACATCAGCAACACCTGTGAAATGTACACTGCAGGACTCTTACATGACAAAGTCTGAATCCCCAAAGTGGCTGCCAACTTAATTTTTCAACGCAACGCCTCTCATCCAATTTGTTGAGACTTGCTGACCCCAATATCCCTCGAACATCCATGCTGCAGAAGGGATACCTGAAAGCAAAACACTTGAGTTTTAGAGTGATTGAGGGAATGGCCACCTATGGAACTTCAAAAGGCAAAACCCTGCTGCACTAAGCGTGGACATCGACATCGAAGGTTCTAGGCATAGTGATGCTCCAAATCTAGCACATAGTTCATTGGCTTGGCCACAAGGCATTCTCTTTCAGAAATGGCTGGATGCACAAAGGACACCAAGCGAGATTCGAGGCGGCGGGACCCGCGGCTGAAGGTGTGGTGTTATTTTTTTCTCTCTCTCTCTCTCTCTATCTTTTTTTTCTCTCTCTCTCTCTCTCTCTTTTTTCTCTCTCTTTTTCTGTCTTTCTCTCTCTCTCTCTCTCTCTTTCTCTTTCTCTTTCTCTTTCTCTCTCTCTCTCTCTCTGTCTCTCTCTCTCTCTCTCTCTCGCTCTTTTTTGCTCTGCCAGGCGAGAGAAAGGAAAGGAAAGGAAAGGTGGCAAGGAAGAGTGGGCCGCAGAGTGGGCAGAGTGGTCCGCGGCGCAGAGGGCTCAGTTTTGCTATTTGTGGAGAATTTGGATGGGAAGGGCAGGGTATCCTTATTGAGGATACAATTGATAGAGCTACTCTCAGGGTTGGACATGATGGAGAATGAGGCGCAGCATATGGCAATCACACAAACTGCACCGGGTTTTAGACGTCGGACTTCATGCATGTCCAGCCTCAGGTGGTTTGAAAAGGACAATGCTTTTTGACCCGTTGGTCAGCAAACAGGGGCTAGGCTTGGTGCGCAAATCCACTTGTGGTGGAGAGGTCCATGCATATAGGATTGTATTCCAAATCAATTGAAGAGCCCCTTGCTCCGGTTGCCTCACAAAAGACCGCCAAAAGACTAAGGCCCTAATGTAGGGAATGAGGCACCTCCAATGCCCGGGACACTTCACCAGCCCCAGCGAACAGTTCCAAAAAGTCCAAATCCTGCCAGGACTTAAGGACTCAGATCCTGGAAGGCAAGCCGGGGCTTGGGATGCAGGGCTTGGGTTGAAGGGGGTTGGGGTGAAGGCCAGTCCTCAACCTGAGCGGTGTTGGTGCTGAACCCCAAAAGCAGCCATGCCAAAATTGCCATTTTCGGCACCCTGTACGGAAGCATTTCCGCCACCACCATAGCTAGGAGTTCCACTTTGGATCCTGAGCCAACTTCCTTGAGATCCTGAGCTAAAGCTTATTGAAGCAAAACATGCGTATGCACTGTATGCACCATGCGCTTGAACTTGTCTAGGCAAAGCTAGACCAACTCTTTCCCACCTGGAGACGCTGAACTTAGAACTTTAGGTTCGGATGCGTGCTCAGGGGCCTAGTGATTGTGATTTGGTTCAAGCAGCTGCGAGTAAACCGCCCAAGACAGCCTGCTTTCATTTTTGTTCTGTCAGTCATTTGTTTGCTGGGTTTGTTTGCTGTTTGCTCCTTGGCTGCGAGGGAAGGACGTCTGACTGTTGCGTTATAGGTAGCCACCATCCTAACAGGCCTGCCTTATAGTCTCTCGAGGATGGACAGCCTAAGTAACGTCGTGTAATACACTACAGTCCGCCCACTTTTGGTAGCAGACGCTGACTCATTGTCGTTGGACATTCCCCAACCTGCGTTGACAGCAGAAGCTTCGTGAGGGCAGTGTGCGCGCTACCCATGCTTGGGCCTTTGTGGTCAGACCAGGTGAGCAAATAGTAGCCACAACACACGCCTGACATAGACTTTGTGACTCAGTCAAGCCCTTAACAGCCATAAGCCAGACATATCACACATGCTTGAGAGCTGATACATGAACGTAAATTTAAACTTTGCATGTGTGCAGACATGCTGACGTGCGCTCACAAATTGGCATGACGCAAAGCAACATACATACAAACAGATATGTCTATATATCTTACAGACATGCCAGCAAAACTAAACGCTGCTCTCATTTACTCACTACTATCCGCGCCCTGAACTGACAAAGTTTTTCATTTTGTAGCTTATTCATCTTTATTCTTTGCAGACCAGAATCCAAACAGATGATGAGGGAGGAAGACCTAGGATTTACTTCAGTCAAGGGAGCGCCGGTTACGGCTTTGCTAGAGCGCCGGTGACGGCAGTGCCTTCGGGCCACCCCAACCCACCCTCCCCCCTACCTCCTTGCACCTAATCTGTTGCTATCCCACCCGCTATCTAGGTGCCTTTCCTTCTGTTCTCCTGTCCTAGTCCTAGCTACCCGGGCGGTCTAAGATTAAAGTCCCGCTCGCTAACTATTGCGTTTAATTCATACTGCTAAGTAATCAGTAACTAAAAGTTTTCATAACTAGTGGGCCTCGTCGCTACACCTCTCTGCCCTCTTGCCCTCTTCGGTTTCTCTTTCGGTCTTTCTTTCCTTTCTCTCTAAGGCTTGTTGGGTGGCTATTAAAGTGGCGCGCCGCTTTTGTCGGTTTCCGGACAGAGATGTGTGGTCCTCTACCCCTATCTTTCCTTCTTGCCTTTTTCCTCTTGCTCTTTCTGTCTTTCTTTCCTTTCTTCCTAAGGCTTGTTAGGTGGCTATTTAGGTGCTCGTGATCCTGGACCATCCACATCTCGTTTTTCCACGGAAACTTTTCCGAGCGCCGGGCCACGGCTCTGTGTGTGTGCGTGTGTCGCTTCCTGTTTCAAAGGACATACACAAAAAATTAAAGGCATGGGGGATGCCGGGGATCTCCATGGTCGGCATCCATCGAAGACACCATGGTTTTCCTGTACATTAATCAGGGACGCCTGACTCACGTACCTGAACTTTTTCAACCTTCTCCGTCTCACCCTTGTTAAGCAATACAGTTGACGCGGGCTCCTTGACCATTCTGTTTGCAAGTCAGGGTCTAGTTTGCAGCGGGTATTGTATTCACTAGAGTGGGCTACCTTCACTGATTCAGATGGATGGCAACTTGCCAATAAATACACACTTACTTGGTTTAAGCAACTATGTGTGTTTGATGCACAGTCTACAAGGACTGAGCACCGCCCAGCTAGCTTGAAAAAACAAAAGTTGTTTCCAACTCCAAAACCTAGAGTTCATTCCAGACACCTAAAGCGTTTGTAGTGAGAGGTTAACGATTTTGATCATCTTCACATGGAAGCATGATCAATGTATGGTTGCATGGTCGCGCCCTCGATGAAGCAACAACAGATTTGTTTTTGATGTTGTAGTCACTCAGGGGCATCTTGGGTTTGCCCAAAATCAAGACCCAGTTGCAAGCACCAGAGTTCCAGTTACTATGACAAGAGCCAAACTTTCACTTAGCTGCACCAGGTTTGTGCCAGTGAGGGCTCCTTGTGGGAGTGCGCAATGAAACAAGGGTCCTGTCGACGTGTTGGTGAAAAAAAACAAATAACAGCTCAGCGATACCAATTTCACCTCGGTTTCCCAGGAATTTCAGCTGCAGATGCTCTGGAGCATCCCTTTCTGTTGCGTCTCAAGGCGGACGACATTCGGGGAAAACATTTTTTGGCCGATTAAACCAGTTTCTTTTGGCACAATAGAATGACGCAACATGGTGCAGAAAACATTGTCTTCCTCTACGTGTTTATCTGAATATAGGAAGTCCTCTGTGTTCCTCTGTCTACCAACATGTGTATGGTCACCATGGTTTAATGTCACCCATCAAATCCAACTGGAGGGGCGCCGTGGACACCCCGTTGCATCCGACGAACTCGCGACAGTTCCTTTTCACGTCGCTTGGTCGTTCGTCGGCGAAGTCGCTCGCGCTGGCAAGTCGCTCGCGCTGGCAAGTCGCACGGCGGCGCCAGGAACGCTTGGAAGAGGACACGCCGGAGATGCGAAAGGGCAGTTTGGAGAGTTTGGGCCATGCTTCTTCGGCTGCAGAAGAGAGGGTTTTTGGTTTGTTGGTTCGGCTGCGTGTGGGCCTCCCTTATAGGCCCTCTGGATTGTGTTTTGTGTTGCGCGGTTGGGTTTTCGACCGCAATTCGCACCGGAAAAACACATGGCGCGGGTTTCGGCAACCTTTGTGAAATCAGAATTTGCTTGAAACTGTGCATGTTTCGTATCAAATCGGTGGGCAACAAATTTGTTGGATGATGGATCGCATCTGAAAGCATCGTTCAGGCATCCACTGCACCGACTTTGACCAATTGAAAAGTCCTCCGTCATCAAAAAAGGACGACGAGGAGGTCCTGATGCATTGTACAGCATGTTTGCCATCGCTTTGTGAGTCCAGTCTTTTGTGTGCAGGTTCTTTTTGGGGACCTGTCGTTTTGGCCAGCGGGGAAGCGTTTGGGGCGAAGTGAATATCAAAACATATCAAAACCATTCGCTGATCAATCCTGGTTCGAATCGAGAATTGTTTGTGATTTGTATCCCGCTGGCGAACTGGTGGTGTCAGAGATTCGCCTCCCAATGGATTCAATAGATGGGATGGCTTTTGCTGGGTTCAGACTCGGCCCAATACAGTGTTTTCCCTGTAAAGCTCCAGGGAGTCTCCGAGATAAAAATGTTTCAACAGAAACCCTACGCCATTAGGGTGACGACGGCTGTTCATTCATATGATGTCGTTTTTTTGCCAAAACACCTGAGAAAACCGCCGAAGGGTCTCGGAGACCACCTTGGTACCTGTTTTCCTCAAATTGACAGAGCCCACCTAATCGAATCGGATATGGGCCATGTTTTCAAGGAGCAGAAGCTCTCCATGCGGAGTCGGATGTACTCCACGAGTGACCAGTTTCCGCCGGGCGGAGGAAAGCAATTCTCACATCACGTGCCGCTGCCACGCCGTGGTTTTTGTTGTCTCCATCGATGTTTACAGGACCTCCATCCCGAAAAGCTGCAAAAAAAACGACAAAGCAGCACCACCACGGCCGGTCGAAGCATGGGTCACTTGTGTTTGCTAAGATCGGGGAGCGTCACAGCTTGGCCGGAAGAGGTGCCTTCGCTGATCGTAGTCCAGCGCACCTGAATTGCAACGGCCGATCGCAGGTCTTTCCGATCTGAATTCGAACCTGAGCTTGAGAAGCGTTCATCGCTAAGCCGGGGTTTGCATGATTTCGGCATGGGGTCAAGGCATGTGGCATGTCCTTGTGTAAGCTGATCTTGATGTGTGTGTTTTTCCTGTGATCAAGGGTGGAGGTCAGGATGCCTTGTTTTGTTGATTGATATATTTGCAGACTTTTGGCCGGAGTTTTCCCAGCGGCATCACCAGTCGCGACACCCATATCACCTATATTTACTTAATCCGAGCCACTCACTCTGGTCCGGTCCCAAATAGACGACCCATCGAAGTCGCCAGAAGATCGAAAAACATGAAAAACGAAACAAAACACTCGAACTTTGGTTTTCCATTGCTGTTTCGAAGCCGTTTTCCTTTAAGCATGTTTAAGCCCGTTTAGTACATAGAGGTGCCCATTGTGGCTGGGGGGAGGGGGGCGCCCATTGCCTTCAAAACACGGCCACCAGCCACGGTAATGCGGCTTCAGGCACCGGAAAATGCTGAAAGGACCAAACTACTACTGTAGTAGCTTCTAGCTAGTAGCGATGGCCTCAGCTACTAGTAGTACTATAGTATAGTAATGCCCTTGTGAAAATTGCTCACAGTTCTGTTCACATCGCACTTTTGTCAGCGACCTCAAGCCTACTCGCCAATACTTTGAGGTTTGGCTAACAGCTTTCCTATGTTCAGCCGGTCGCTTGGTGCTCTATCCGGACAGACATGTCGAGTCTGTCTCGAGAATGTCTTGCCCCGGAGGGCACGGAGTGACCGAATCGTGAATCGCTGCGCAAGCCTTAGCTGTACAGAGAACGTGAAGCGTCGGTGTGAAGCGTCTGGAAACAGATGGAAACAGATGGAAACAGCGCGTCCGCAGTTGTCATCTGACAAACATACCAATGCTCAGACACGACTAATGGGACTGCCATATTTACATACATTGACCCCTTTTCAACCACCCCAACTGATCGGCAGTCCTATGGCAGTCCCATTAGTCGTGTCTGGGATGTATGTTGTTTTTTCGTAGACAGCTGGATTGGTTGGTGGCCCGCCTTGCTGCAACAAGTTCGGTGTGTTCATTCAGATTGAGTGTCCGCTGCATTTGGTTGCCAGTTATAGTTCAACGTTCGTGGTGCGTTCAGACGCTGACTTGGTCGCAGATGACAAAGTGCCTCGGCGCAGCAAGACTTGGCACTCCGGAGGTGTTTCTGTTTTTGCAAAAAAAACAACTCATGATCTTGCTGAGAAGAACTGAGTGTGTATCACATGCTTTTTCGCCATAAGCTGAGCAAAAGAAGAAAGGCCCCCTTCGCCAGAGAACCACCATTTGCCGCCCAAACACTCGTCCCTCCTGTGCTGGGCATGACGAAACGCCTTTTCCTCCTCAGGCCATTGCTGATCTTTCAGATTGGCACCAACAATTGGCAGCGGCAAGGCGAATTCGCCCCGGGCAGCGGCATTCTCCATGCCTCCTTTCATCAGACCATGAACAGCTCCTTGTCGCCTAATCGCTTCGCTTCGAGTCGAGTCTCACGGGTGGTCCGTGGCCGTCACCCTGTGCGTTCGTGCATCGCTTCTGAGTCGTCTATGGCGTAGCGTCATCGTGAAATAGGCAATTTAAACCCTTAGGAGTGGACTTTGAGGGTCTTGTAGAGAGAGGCCGAGTGGAAGAGGATGATGTAGCTACCCCCTACCGCCCTTGAGCAATAGGATCCTGTGTTATATATATAAGTTCACTTAAGCTTGAAAGATGTCATTCTCAGAACTTGCGGTGTTTTTTCTTCAGACTTGTTCGCGGTGTTTCAAGCTCCTTCGTGGTGCGGATTGCCGAGGTATGGACGGAGTGAAGTGCTTCTCGATTTATCCCAGCAAGGTGCAGACAGATCCTCAGGAGCTGCGGGTCCCGTAGCACGTCGTTGTCTACGACGTTGCGGTCGCTCTTGGTGAAACAAACGACGGATGATTGGAGTATCGTTGTTTTTTCGCTCAGAAGTGTTTTTTAGAAGGGCTTCGTGGATTTGTTTGTGCATGTTTTGCTGAGTGAAACACCTGCTGGACATGCAGCATGCACGAATCCTGAAGCCAGAAAACTTGACACCATCGAATCGTGTTGTTGTGACTGGTGCTTAGCTGCAGGGAATGCCTTGAACGACTTGGAATGAATCCCCGAACGTATAGTATAGAGTCTTTTTTCTTCAGATCCCTCCTGCGCTATGCGAAATAAGCCAAGCAGGATGATGATACCTTTCGCATTTTCAAGATCAAGCACGACATTCCGATCTGCGAGTCGGTGAGCCCCAACAGTTCTTATCGCTGGCATTCCATGGACGACCGCGAATACCAAGGCTACTTGGACCGTTTGGAATCGGAGATTTGTGCATTCATGGATGCCGTGGAGGCCAAGGAGGGCAAGGAGTTTGACTATCTCATCTCCCACCATGCCTTCACCAATGCCATGACCGCGGCCCAAATCGTCGAGCGGCGGCACAAGGAGGGCAAGACCAAGCTCAAGCATTTCAATTTTGTGCATGGCACGGCCCTGAAGATGTACATCAAGGAGAAGGAAGGTGATCCAGAATATCCCATGCGCTTCCTGACCAAAGCTCAAGGCAGTGGCGTCTTCAATGGAATTGGGCATACCCAGGGTGTTTGGGTGAATTCCGAGGACTACATTGGGAAGTTCTTGGATTGCTTTCCCAGCTATCCCAAGGGAAACTGTGTCTTCTCGCGCATCGGCGTGAACCAAAAGATTTTCTGCCCCAGAGGGACTCAAGTAGCCACTTGGCACGGCAGACGAAATCAAGCGGCGACTCAAGCCGTGGACTGGGATTGGAAGATGCGATACAAATATGAAAAGATCGAAGGTCTGAAAGGCACAAGTCTTCAGACTCGGCTTCTTTTTGTGTAGTGTGTTACTTCTTGCAGCTTCCTACGCACCTAGCACACCTGTAGTGTGTTTTGACCTTTGCATCAGACGGGGAACCCTCCCAACCACCCCGGACCCAGTCTGCCAGAGCGGAGCCAAGGCCCAGGACCTGTCGAAGCACTTGCGTGAGGAGGACCGTTGGAAGGTGGGGAGCATGAAGCGTCTCGTGACCTTCGTGGGGAAATTCGCCGATTGGAAGCGCTTGGACGCGGTGCTCTACGCCGCCAAGGAGTATGAGGCGCCTGTCACCGTGGCGTCCTAGTCGCGTCGCGTCCGCGTCTCGTCTTCTCCTCGGTGGTTTGTTGTTGGAGTGTGAGTTGCGGACCTTGTCCTTGGATGAGAGGAGATGTGCGTTTGTTTTTTATTTGTGTGTATGTGTTGGATGTTTGGAAGGTTTTGTGTCTTGACAGGCTTCGGACGGAAGTTGAGGAGAAGGGAAGTTGAAGATGCTCATTGGGATGTCTTTGGCAGAAAGCATGAAACACATTGAACCCTTCCTGTCACAAAGGGTGCCTCATTCTGAGAAACACAAAGCAAAGATTTGAGGACCATAGGCTATAATTAGGTGTGAAGTACTGGATTGAAAATGCAAACTCACACATTGTCATCTTTGTTCCAAAGTAACATATTGATGAGGAAAAAACACATGTGGAAAACAACATGAAAACACATCAGAAACGCAAAGTGTAATTCTCACTTCCATAACACCCCGAATATTTCAAAGACAACACATCAACAAACACGTTCAAAAAGCACACGTGATCCAGGCGTCGTTCTCCCCACACCACCGAAACCACGGACACCTACCGAACCCACCCAAACCCTCTCCGCTCCGCTCCGGCGGCCGCAGGCGACGTTCCCGGACCTGGGCACGGCCATCGTGGGCACCGGGCCGCCGGAGGCGATCGAGATGTACGAAGGGCTCTCGAAGTCCTTGGGACTTCAGAGAACCGTCTTCTTGGGACCCAAAAGCCTCTCGGATGAGGAAGAGGGAGGGAGGGAGAGGGATGAGGAAGAGGAGGGGGAAGGGAGGAAGGGAGGCCGAGCTGAGACCGACCCACAGCATCGATAGAGCGGAAGCAGGAAAGGAATGGACAAAACATGTTACTAAGTTATACTATATATATATAGGCTATATAATTTTTATGTAACTGGAGTATAGGGTGTATAATATGTAGGGTGGGTAGGCGGAACACTAGGACACCACCATGGACATAACAGTTCAAAGGCATGAATTGGAACGGAAAGAGCCTGCACCGCCAGCGCAGGTTGGAGGTGTTTTTAAATGTTTGAATATTCTTGTAGTGATGCATGTTGTCAGCGATTTCAGCTTTGCCGAAGTCATGATCCAAGTAAACGGGGGATGCTAAAAGCCTTGACGGACAAGTGCCCCGGGGTCTTCAAAGCCTTAACTCGTTCAAAAGGAAAGGCACAATGAGCCTCAATGCACATCTTTGAGGTCCCAACACTTGATCCAAGGTCAAGATGTACTTGCAGAGCTCTTCTCCATGTCAGAGGTGGGCATGTTCCCATCCTACAAGGAGCCTTGATGAACAGAAAATGATGGATATAGACCTCTGACGACATGTCATTCATTATCTCGTTCTTGTCTATCAGTTTCTAACTTAAGTCAATGTTTTGTTATGGGTTCCCATGCATCGAGATTCCCATATTCCCATATGGTGAGTGTTCCATGGGCTTCGCTCTTTGCTTCGACCTGGCATGACCCCGATGAGTCCCGAGTCAAGTCGAAAGGAGCCTTTTGGAATGGTCTTCATCGAGTGCATGGCCTGTGGCACTCCGACCATCGGTGCCAACAGTGGAGGCCCCACGGAGTTCGTGAAGCCCGAGCAGGGAGTCCTCGTGGACGAGGAACCTGATTGGCGAACAGAGGTTGGCATGAAGAGGCGAGGGGGGCACTCGGTGCGGGGGGGAAGCTTCTTGTGTCTTGTGGTGCGTTGCTTTCTTTTGTCTTGGCGGTGAAAATGAATCACAACGTCACGATGGCTGTGGGTCAGAGAATCACTGGCAACTAACTATAGTCCCTAGGGATCCAAGTACGTCCTCAGAAGGTACTTGGACCCTCCAAACCTACATAATAAGCAGTCTCCAATCACCTTCTGACAAGGTGATTCAGGGTCGGTCGGTCTGAACCTCTCGTCTGCCGGATCGCTGCCGACCGCGGACCCTCGCCTCGCCCAGCCATTCCGCGGACGACCGAGGCTTGGTTCCAAGGTCGCCGCCCAAGTCACCAAGGCCTTGCAGATGGATTGGAAGAAGCGGATGGGACGAGGCCAGGAGTTGAAGTCGTGGGATGAGAGTCGCACCGAGAGCTGCAGCTGCCAGCGGTGTGTGACGACGCCGGGCCGGTGGTTGTGACGACTGTGACGAGTGAAAAAGGGTGTGCATAAAGACGCCCCCGAAAGAAGTCAAACCGTCAAACCGGTGTGCAAACCGGTGAACCTCCTCCCAGGTAAGTCGTCTATTTTCTATTCCTTAGGTGGGCCAGAACCGCTCGGTGTCCCGGTTCCCTGACCCAATCCTTCCGCCGGAAGGCAGAGTTGACCACGTCGATTCCACGTTTTTTCCCCTTCCTTCGCCTGTCCTGCTTCCCTCCTCACAGTCTGCCCGGGGACCGTGGACCGTTTTGTTCTGTTTGGGTTTGGTTTGTTGACGTAAGGTTCGGCTGAGCCGTGTCGTGGCGCCTCAGGTTGCGTCGATTTTGTGACCACGAACTTCTCCACCTTGGCACAAGTTCGTGGGATGTTGGCCAATATGGAGGACCGAAGGGCGGGTGAAGGGCAACTTCTTTTTCACTGAGAATGGACTATCACAAACATGAACACCAGCGACCAGAATTCTGATCATTTCACCCAAACTCCGGATTTCTACCAACCTTCACTTTGAGGGATTGGCTAAATTGAGTGTGCAGCCTTCACCGAATGGCTCCAGACGTCAGCAGAGAGACGTGAACCCGCGGCGGTGACCTGACGGAGGAGTGGTCCAGTGGTGCCGACGTGGCGCAATGCTTCCGCAGCTGTAGCAGCAGTGGCCAGATCTCCAAGCGGCAGCTGATGCTGGTGCTGCAGAAAATCCTTCCAGGCCGAAAGCGGCAGCAGCGAGTTTGTTATTTGTTTCTTCCAAGCCAGAAAGTGTATGTATGATGATTTGCCTTTGACAGTGGTGGTCTCCAGCAATACTTGTTTCAAGTTTGGCTCTATTTTTTGTTATGGAGAACCCTTTGAAGGCCAACTCTGATACATGATGCGTTTCCTTGCATTTTGCAGCATTGCTCGATTTGCTCCTATTGTTATGTCTTTGAGGCTTGTGACTAGTCCAAAGCAAACCATCGAATTGTTGCGAACCCTTGGAGGACGCCACTCAGCTGCTTTGGAACAAATGGTGGAAAGCTCTGGCGCTTCGCGTGGTGAGGCCCGGGAGGGAACATGGACCCGAAACCGCCCATAAACAGAAATTCTATAGGTCCTACACAGGTGGATTCTACTGTGTTGGGATGTTTAGTGGTGGAAAGTACCTGGATGGTCCAAGAAAAGTGGAGTTTATACAGGAGATTTGGGAGTTTTAATTAGTGATGGAAAGTACCTGGGATTGATACCAATCCCTGACTTGGCGTCAGAGCACCGTTCTCCACCCATTATGGTCAAAGCCAAGTGCCCACATGGTCTTGCCATGGTTGCTTGGCAAGATGCACCAAACCAACAAGAAGCGCCAGCGCAAAGTACCTTTAAACAATGAGTTTTTCACCTTGGACGTGTGAATGGGTGCACTGAGCTGGAGGGGGATATTCTCTTTGAAGCTGCGTGCACTGGGCAGAAATTCTCCTAGTTGGTGGCTCTGAATGGCTCTTTGATCAACCACAAGGTTTGCCATCTCAGGAAGACCCAGAGTCCCAGTATGGGATCAGATGATGGTGATTTGCGTAATGTCTTGCAGATGTTGCAGATGTAAGATTTAATGAAGGATGAATTAATTTATGCCAGATTTGGAGAGAATTGGAAGTGGTCCGCCTACTACCACCGTCAGTTGCTCACAGGTGGTGGATTATGAGAAGTTCATGGCTTTCCTGATGCAGCCATAGATCGCTTAGAGGCGCCAGAAAGTTGGACGAAGACCCGACCACATGACCACGAAAGCTGGCGCAGTTCAGCAGTGTTCTCAGTTTCTAAGGAATAGTGTCCCGCATGTATTGCTGGGATGAAATCGAATGTCCGGCACCTATCGGAGAGCTTTTCGTTTCCGTTCGACGTTCAGCCCATCAATCGGCCTCCGGGGGAGACGTTTGGCCTACCGAGACGATGAGGGCAGCTTTGCGTGACTGAGCGCCATCTCTTGAGAAGTGGCGCTCTTCCAAGAAGGGGCCATTGCGATCCACTTAAGAAGACTTGGTATGGGTCAAAGAAAAAAAACATGTGCTAACTCAAACTCCTATATACTTAGAGAAATCCTGTGGACATATAATATAGACTCGGTGGTACATCGGTACATCATGGTACAGTGGTACATCCATTTTTTTGTGTCCCACAACCTGTGATGTAACATTTGCCAACACCACATCGATGTTGGTCATTGGGACCCATGCCCAGTCGTGATCGTAAAGAGTCTTTTTCCCACGTCCCGGACCTTTACACCGAGAAACGACGGATGGCACTTCCGTTCAACGACGGATGTCCCGATGTCTCGAGCATTGCTCAGTTGCCGATGGAAGTTGAACTCTGATGGAATTCCCCTCAGTTGCAAACCGGGCGCAGTGAAGCAAACATAGACAAGTCACTCACGGTTTCCGTTTAATCGATTTCGCAGAGTTCAGGTCTTTCGTTGGGCGTTTCATGAGATTTGCCGTTTGCAAGGCAGCCAAAAAGGAAGGATTTGCATCCAGGTCAAGGTACACTTGTGTTAGTTCGCTCTTATTTTGTGTGTGATTGTCGTGTACTGTTCTTTGCACGCGTGCCTCTTCTCCATACGACCAACATCGTACAACCTTTGAAGATGATCCCCGGCCCTTGTCACCGCCCTCGTTTCATGATCGGCACCCGTTGTCGGTGACAAGGCCGCCATTCGGCCTCTGTCACTGTCGCCCAAGAGGGCAGATCCCGGATGTGAAGTGAGGGCGTAGGCATTTCTTCAGGACCATCAACGATCCGAGAGAGAGAAAGACCATGAAAGACTTACTGTATGATTCCTGACAAGGTCTACTCCCTTGCAATTCGGAGCCACATGGAACCCCAAGGCCACTGGGTTGTAGAGTTCGAGAAAAGATTCTCGAAACCAATTCTCAGGTTTCATGTTAGTTTGCAGGAGAGTTCAACAAAAAAATGACCCAGAATCTGCATGATAACCTGGTAGTTGTACTGCTTCGTTCACCCCAAAACCACCGGTCAGAGGCCGAAGCATCGCCACTTTGACCGGCTGCGCCGTGTGGCGCCGTGCGTGTGAGGCAGTCCCTTTTGGACATCTAGATCGATGTTCTTTTTTGTTGGCTCAGACGCGTTAAGCCAGCTTTTGGCAACAAAAGTGTTGGATTTTCCGCATGGCTTCAACATATATTCTACAATGCTCATTCGGTGGTAGGTCACACAAAAGTCGTAGAGCCTATCAGCCTCTTGTTGCCTATAGCCTATAGTCAGTCAGATTCCAGTTGCAGCAAGCGAAAGATCGTGTTTTCTGCACAGCAAAAGGAGTCAAACTGACAACTCTTGAAGAGTCTGGTTGGTGTTACTCTGAACAACTTTACCTCTCAGACGCACCTGCAGTTTTGAGCCACCTTGACCATGGCGAAGAAGGCCGGGGGTAGAGCGTGGAAGCTTTCAAGTGCCTGAGCGTCTTTATATGCATATCCGGCATTTAATGGACAAAATCCCTCTGACTGACCGCTATTAGCTTCTGTAGACTCTCAGTAATTAGATACAGGAAGACCTTATAACAATAGAAAGGCCATGAAAGGCCTAAAATACAATACTTCCTGCAGAGATTTGATTCGTTTTCGTGCTGGCATCGGACCGTTTCAAGCTGGTTCCTCGCGATGTTCCTCGTGCTCAGTTGAGACAGAAATGCTGATCTGTTCACTTTTCTGGATGCAGATTGCATGTTGAGACAGGTGCTGAAGGCAATGAAGAAAAAGAAGGATGACAGTGTGGCAGCCGCGGCCGCCACCGCGGCCACCTCGGCAGCGGCGAGTGCACCAGGTACCAAGGGCACCAGGTACCATGATGCAAAGAAACTTGTGAAACACTGTGAGATGCGCCAGGCCCCAAAAAGAAGCTTAAGAAGCTCAAGAAGAAAAAGGCCAGTCTGGCTTTTGTCCATACAGCTTCATCCCTGCAGTTCTTCTCCCGAACCGGGAGGAAGAAAGGTAAAGCACGACGACGACCTACCGTCCTACGCCGCTGCCGCCCGACCCGAGGCGACGCTACCGTCCACGACGGAGGACGACACGCGGAACGGGTCGTGCGAGAAGAAGACGCTTCTCGGACTGGAAGAGGTGGAGCCCAAAGGTCAGATGTCAGGACCCATCTCGATCTAGAGGTCGATTGAAGATTCTTCGTGAACGGGCAGCCGCGAGACATGGAACATTATATAGACCTGCGGAACCTAAAACCTGAGAATTGTTCGTCGTTTGGCACAATCTTTTTTATGTTGGAATGAGTATTGACATGTCTGTACGGGCATTCATATGGTCACAGACGATGTGTACCAAAAACATGGCATATGATAAACCTCTCACACTCCTGAAGCAAGCATGTGTTGTCTTATCGCTTCTCTCGCATCCACATCATCACCTGCACACAGTACCTTTGGTAGATCATGCCTGGATCTTCCAGCTATGCAAAAGAAAACGCATGCCCCTTGGCTGGTCTTTTTGGGATGAAACGGCCAACATGACGCACCGGTGGAAACTTCGCCGTTGCTCGCCGTTGCTCGTCGCTCGTCGCGACCAAGGACCAAAGCTACGAAGCAAGAGAACTCGAGCTGCGATCTTTGTGATGGCCTGGTGCCGGCTGAAGGATCTTCTCGTTGCTCTGCTCACAAACAAAGGACTGACGTAGTACTTAAAGGATCCGGTTTTGGAACCAACGGAGTGTAGCAGAAAGTTCGCTTCACGTGTAGCTTGGCGGTCCAGACCATGTCAAGGAACCTCCCTTGTTACAGGGGTCAAAGATGTAGATGTTCAAAACAACATTTGTCCATCGGCACTGTCCAATTAATTACTCCGTTTCCAACTGCGCGCAGCGTGGCGGTTTTGCTCGTGTTCAGCTGCTCCAAGGCTGCCGAGCCTGTGGGCGGACCATTCAAGCGGAAGCGTGAAAAATGGACGTCGATGTCAGATTCCGCCCAAGTGTCAATCCCGATTGCCGTTTTGAGATCCGAATTCTTTCCAAAAACAAAAGATATATATATATGCATATCATATAATACTGAATACATATGCCCCGTGATTTTTGGGTGGCACTTCGATAGGCCAACCGTCCCTATGTTTTGACTTATGCCACACCGCTGTTCGATGTTTGCCGGTTTCCTCCGACGAGGCGTCTTTGCGGACGGTCTTTTGGGGACGCCACCAGACCTCTCCACCAGACCCAAAGATCAGGAGCTCTTTTGGAGCTACGGGATGATCAAGACACACACAGCTTATAGGATTTGTTCAATTAATCCTGGTTGGAACCATGGTGAAACCGAGGATTGATATATGATATACTTGAAAGCTCGGATTTTTTGGTTTAACCATGTGCTCCCTAGGAGCCATGGTGTCGAGGCGAACGTAAATTCCTTCAGTCAAGACGTCGGGCAAATGCGGAAATCCACAAAGATTTCGGCTTCGAGGTTTCAAAAGGTGTGGGCCTTGCGAATTTCAAAAGGTTTGGGCTCAATCAGGAAAAGTAGGGCAATGATCAAGTATAGGCCCGTGGCTGGCCGACGCGTTGTTTTTCTTTGGTTTGCTCATGGCAGACCTAGAGTGTCACGACACAACCTTCTTAAAACCGGAAGGGAACCCTCAACATTTGGGGAATAGGATGAGATGCACTTTCGTTTGTAAGTGGGAAGCACTGGGAAGAACGGACGGCTGATGGCTTCAAACGCGCCTCGAAAGTGTGGTATGCGAAAGCTTGGCACCATGATGGGTGCAGAAGAAGGGGAAGAAGGCGTCGGAAGATGTTTGTTCTGGGGGAAGCAAAGCGTCACACTCCGGGTTTGCAAGTTAAAGGAAAGTATGATGTATTGCTTAAAAGTACCATCAAAGGTAGAAGGAAAGAGTTGTTGCTTTTGTTTTGCTGCTTCAAGGTACTCAAACGTAGATGTACAATTGCCCCCAGATGTAGAAGGAAAGAGTGCAGCTGACCACCCACGAAGCGCAAGTGCTTTGGCCAGCTGAGCTTGGCGCCAGGTGCACCGTAAGTGCTGATGTGACCACATGCCAACGGAAAGGTAAATAAACAAGGCCGGCACAACATGGTTTGTTGAGAGTTTGTGACGTTCGTGACAATGAAGTGACACATGTTGCTTTTAGAACAGAACCAGCGATCATAAGCTTCCTGTGCTGTTGCTCTCGTACGATTCATTGGGATTCTGGCCCAAGTCAAGTGCGCTAATTTTCACTGGTAGATGTGTCTCTCACACTAGGCCTTTACTATCATCATCCACTGGGCCAATAGGATATAGACCCAACATCAATGGGTTTATTCGTTCGCTACTAGTAACAAGAAGCTACGATCGGGGCTCCTGGCCTTACTACTATAGGAGCAAGGACGCTACTAGGAGCAAAAGGGCATCGCTACTAGGAGCAAGGACACTACTAGGGGCTCCTGGCATCGACTTGTCATCCATTAAGATAGGCGCCAACTGTGCCTCGTTTTCACCGGTGACGAGGTGGGCTCGGGAATGGAAGAGCAGGGTCGGTAAGGGGTCTTTGATATGGATAGATCGGATAGCTGTTTGGCAATGAGACAGTTGTAGTTTTGCTCTGATTTTTACAGTTTAAATGAACACCACTTCAACTTTAGCTTCGATTGATTCTCTTCCACGTGTATGGAAGATGCTGGAACAGGTATTCAAAACAGATTACTCAGGTTGAACAAGTTCATGAAAGAGTCCGCGGCCCGTGCTTGCATTTTCGATGTCTATTGGTCACACAAACAGCATGATGAAAGTTGCTTTCTTGAAGAAGCAAAGGCCCCAAATAACAATTGGCCAACCTACCTTGTGAATGAATGAAACATTGGACCTTTGTTATTTTTTCCATATCCGAAGAACATTTCGCGGAAATTCACGGAACCTTGTATCCAACCATGTCAAGAGCAGGTCGTGTTTGCTGAATGAATGCAGTGGGTGTCAACCGACTGTAGTGAACTTGTGCTGATTACTTGTTGATTTGTTCGGAAGCAGCTCTCAGCCCAGTAAGAACAAATCAATTAACTTCGAGTTGTGGATATGCTTTGATTTTCTTTGAAGCGGCGCTCCGCCCAGTAAGAACGAATCAAACAGAAGTCTGTTGTTATTTTTTGACGTGTGCTGAAGCGGCGCTCCGCCCAGTAAGAACAAGTCCGCTTGTATCATGCTTGGACTTTTCAATCCGTGCTTGCCGCTTGCCCATGTTGTACTATGTCCCTATCCTGTAAAGTCCTGCTTGGTCACCGCTTTCTTACAAAGTCCTTCCACCGTTGTTGTTTTGTTACCAACCCAATGTTTGCCAGCATATCTCACAGGCCCTTTAATGTTTCTTATCCTTTACTAACTGTTTCGAGGGTCTTTCAGGAATCCTTTTCTTTAACTTACTTTTCCTGCCAAAGGATGAGCGTCGATGCACATCGAGCAAGCAGGCATGGTTCGAGCACTGAAAGTTGGGCTTTAGGAGGCTAAGCTAAACATTGTTACGGGTGTTCCTGCTGCTGTGGAAATGGTCCTCACGGTGGTCGTTGCTGTTAACGGTGCCGAAACCTAACCATAATCAAAAAGTTCTTTGTTAATGGTTTTTAGAATCTGGAAGTTTTTGAGGAGGGTAGGTCATAATCAGAAGTTCTAGAAGGAAACTGGTCTCCGCGAGACACTCTTTCGGAAAGAATATAGAGAGGTGCTCGTGAACTTAGAATGCTAGAGAAGAAAGCGGGTCATGATAAGAGTTTGTAGAGTCAAGGTGAGAAAGTTGTGCACATAGAAGTATGCTAGAGAAGAAGGCGGGTCATAATAAGAGTTTTGTAGAGTCAAGGTGATATAGTTGTGCACTTAGAAGTCTGCTAGAGAAGGCGGATCATAATAAGAGTGTTGTTGAGTAAAGGTGATAAAGTAGAGTCAAAGTGATACAGTCGTTGTTTTCCATGACTTGCTCTAGCCAATCATGCATGGGGGCGTAGACCTCCAGTGTCAAGCTTTCCACAAGCCATTGAACTGGATGTTGATCCGACATGAGGTCAAATCTCCTTAAGGGCCACAAACAGACAGTGTTGGTGTTGCTGTAGACAGTCAAACATGTCCAAAATGGTGTAGGTTAATCTTATTACTGTACATCCATGGGGCTGAGCACAGTTCAGCATTTTGCTTGCCCATGGTTTCAGGCTACCCTTTGAAGCCTTTGCCGATGGAGGTGTGGAGGTGCTTCCCCACGCTTAAGCATGGGCTCAGGCCACTAGCTCACTACTTGTTTGTGTCCAAAACTCTCTGGAATCCACGCAGTTGCATGTGAACCTCAAAATGGTTTGCAACTCCAATGAAAACAATGAATCACAATTCTCAGTACTAAGCAATGTCTCTTTTCGTTTCATGTTCGAACAGGGCGGTCGATCTAATTAGGCCGAATTTGGAAACGGTTCAACATGTTCGCTTTACGGGCTCCATCATCATGATGGCGCAAAGTAGAAAAGCACCAACGCAGGGGACAGACGTTGCATTGCCTGCCACATGGACTTGCTCACGCTCAGAAGTGTTTCGAAGGTCCAGAGCTGGAGCACCACACATAGCAGCTTGCTTTCGAGACATGGGGAGAACATGGGAGCTGAGCAGCTCGCTTGGACTCAAATATCAACACCTCCATGGGCCAAGGTTTCCATGGGCGCAAGAATGATTGATTCATATTGATTCTGTGGGACTTTTGATTTTCGCATTCAAGTCACCATGGAGGGTGTCGCAATGGTCAATTCGACCAATCACGTTTTGGCTCGAGAGAGAAATCGTGCGAGGGTTGCACGGTTGCTTTTTCATTTGGTCGCTCACAGGTTATGAGCCCAAACATCTAGAAAAGAACACCTTCTCTGTAGGAGAAGTTGCTGGCTCCCATGGCGTCCAATGCTGCGCTGACCCGACGGAGCCGGCAATCGAAGGCAGATCCAAAGGCCAGCTCGGAACTCTTGGAGGTGGGGGGAGCAGACCGGCGCCTGGATGCTCTGATTGAGGAGGAGCAGAGGGCAAGGTCCTTGGACCCTGGTCCGCGAAGATCATCGTCCACGCCACCGCTGGAGGGTCCAAGGGGAGAGCCTGCTTCTCTGCGCCCACTGCGACCTCTTGAGGATAGCCGGGAAGCGGCACATCGGGGGGAGAGCTCTTTGAGATCAGTGAGACCCTCGGTGCCTCAACATCCTCCCCAAGGTGCGGGTGATGACGGTGGAGTCCATGGGGGCTTGGCTGCTCTGCATGATGCTGTGCAGCGTACCTACCAGGCCCTGCAACAGGCATTGACGGGTCCTCTTCAAGGACATGGCCAACTACATCAAGTACCAGGACATACCAGGACAAGGGCAAGGCCTACTTGGTCCTCTATCTCTTGGAGCTGGACCGGGATGACCGAGGGTTTTTGGGTGCGCCTTGGCCTCGTGAGGGAGTGCCTGAATCACGAAATTCGATGGTGCCCCGTGCACTGGACTACACAGGTGGAGCTGCGACTACACCAGATCGACAACAACCGGCTCCAATGAATCCCTTTTGGAGTCCTGCCGGGCAGGATGGTGGGAAGCCAATGGCGAACGGAGGTGGCTCTCTATCAGGATGGACAGGGGGCTGGGACAATGAGTGCTGGTCGTCAAGGTGAACTACAGCGACTGTCGGGGGCTACAGGACCTCCGTTGGGAGAAAGGGGAACACTCTCGCCTGCAGTGGATGAAGTTGAAGCGTTGCGTATGCGCATCCTCAAGGAAGCGGAGATGAACTTTGAGAAGGAGCTCAAGCGACTGGGAACCAGGCGGGAGACCGGGGACACCAACTCGTACAAGACGGCTTCGAGTGGGACCCAAGGACTACCTGAAGGTGAACCTCCTCTACATGGTCTTCCTCAACGGCCCCCTGCATGGACTATCACATCACTCGGGGAGTGGAGGGAATCCGATGTCTCCTATCAAAATTGGAGAAGGTGTTTCGGTGGCATCGACAACGGAAGCCTTGAGAAACCTGGAGTTGCCTACATTGCCACCTCCCAAGGAGTTGAAGGATTGGACACCATATGAGGTGAACTCACTTGAGAGGACAACCCGAGCTGTGCGACCTGTTCAGGTTCAGGATTTGAAGAATGAGCCCGGCTACAGCGAGATGCTCGTGGTCCCCTCGAAGCTTGTGCCTACGGTGAAGGCTCCTGACGGAAAAAAGCGATCTCGAATCGAGAACCTTGTTGAAGACACCTCGGCACAGTCCCGGACACAGGGTACTGATCTGGATGCTGGCAGGGGTGATGGAGGCTCGAAGCAAGCGGGGAGATCCTTTGAGCTGTATGCCAGCGGAATAGATGGCAGCTCGCTGAGATGTGCTCTTCGGAAGGCTGCTCAGGAACAGTGGGCAATTGGCATTGCCGATGTCTCTTCGGCGTTTCTCCTGGCACCCAGGAAGTCATCACGCCTCATGGCCACCAAACCGCCATCTATCTTGGTCGATGCGGGCATCATGTCCAAGGACACTCGATGGGTGGTGGAGGCGGCGGTTTATGGGCTGGACAACTCGCCTCCTGATTGGCAAGCCTATCGTGATGATGTTCTTCGGGGCATGAGGTGGTGGGAGGATGGAATTCACTACTGGATCAACGCAACTCCGGAGCCCAATCTGGAGGCTTATGTCAGCTGCGCACAGGGAGAATGACTATGTTAATGTGATGGAGGAGGGCCGGACAGTGGGCTTTGCTCTATCCTATGTGGATGACTTCATTGTCATGGGCCAGAGGCCAGTGGCAGGTGCCTTCCTTAGCAAATTGGCCTCGACCTGGAAGTGTGCGCCGCCTACGTGGGTGGTTGATACTGAGTGGAGAAAGTTTTGCGGAGTCGAAATGAAGTGGGAGGGCAAAACCTTGTTGGTTGGTCAGCCTGACTATGCCAGGGAGATCGTGAGCCGACACAAGGACCTCGCCCTCTGAAGTCCTCTCCGCTTCCCAAGGTCGTCGACCTCGAAATGGAGGAGGTGATCTGCTCCGAGCATGTGAAGCAGTGTCAAACAGTGATAGGTGAGTTGTTGTGGTTGGCAACGAGAACCAGACCGGGCCTCAGCTTTGCCGTATCCTTTTTGGGGGCCAAGGTGACGAAGGCGCTAAAGGGTGTTTTGGAGCTGTCGCGACATGTTTTGGGCTACTTGGCCGCAACTGTGGATCTTGCTCTTGAGTATGGGCCATGTTCAACCGTGGCTGATCAGTACGGCCGGGCACCAAGCCTGGGGAGACTCGACATCCTGACGGACTCGTCATTTGCGCCGGCTGGTGGAAAGGGGCATCAAGGCCTCATGGCGATGTGAGGAGGATCTTTGTGCTGATCTGCTGACGAAGTCGATCGCCCAGCAGTCCTCGTGGGAATCCTTTCGCCGAGCAGTGGGTCTCCGGGTGGCGATGGGTGGAGCTTGTGCGCCGGTGACCTCGCCTGTCAAGAAGATCGCCTACGCAGTGATGGCCTCGTTAGGACTTCTTGCTGTAGCTCCGGGAGTAGGTTGTACAGCCAAGGTAGCCTCGTTGGTAGGTCTCGTAGTGCTGGCAGCTTCCACTGCCTGTGGATCTTTTGGGACGGCAGAGAACCAGTTCATAAGGACCTAAGGAGGTCTAACGGAGCTGAAGAGTTGAAGAAAGACGGTCGAGGCGAGGGAAAATGAACCCGGCCCACAGAGGTATGTCCAGGAAGAAAGGTTGGACATCAGGCAGGCAGGTTCGTCGGTCGATCGCGGCACCCATCCGGCGGTGCCTCATGTGCCATGGAGCGGAAGTGGGGCGCGCTTGTGCGCGCTGAGGACGCCAATTGCTCACCGTGGACTGGAATCTGAGTCTCCATGGGAGTTGGGGCGCTTTTCTAGCCCACCGACGGGCGCCGATCGCTGGGAATGCCTCGGCTCAGGCACGGAGGCTGGCGAATGGTGGGTGAGAGTTTTGAAAAAGAAAAGGGTGAGGGCATTTCATCCTTTGCACCGTGGCACACCGTTCATGATCTCGAGAATGTCAACAACGAGGGTGTCAGTCATCTTCAGCAGGGAGAGCACTCGCCAGCCGTGGAGCCGAAGGGTTGTGACGGACGACTGGACAGCCTCCCGCAATTGTGATGTTGAAAATGTGTGTGAATGGGTTGGATACAGTTTTTTCTATGTGCGCTTCATCTCGCAGTCCACCAATGATGATGAACAAGGATTGCAGGAAGAGGCAGCGCAGCGACCTGTGGCTCCAAGTCTTCCTGGGCGAGACGACACGGTCGAGCGGGCTATGTTAGCTCCGCTCCCCTTCAATCCAGGGCTTTGGAGCGTGGAGCTGTGGCTGCTGGAAGGCATGATGATGCTGGCATTCCGCCGGGTTTGACTGACCCTGTGGAAATCAGTGCACGAGACACTGTGGAGTATGAGGGTGGGAGCGGCTATGCGGCTCGCTTGGATGGCTGCATCCGAAGAGGGGAAATGCTTACTTGGCCTGGAACAGGGCCTTAGCCTCTGAGAATCTCCTACCACCAGAAGCTGATTCTTTACCTTTGCGGATGGGAAGTGAGACGGCAGCTGGACGACGTGAGCCGCCTGATGTGAGTGATTCGGACTCCCATTCAATTGGGAGCTTCAATGTTGTTTCCCACGGTAGACGAAAAAACCTACCGGTGAACCTCCCGTTTTGGATGCTGGCACTGCCAGCAGGGGGAGTGTGGGACTTTGGATTTCGCATTCAAGTCACCATGGAGGGTGTCGCAATGGAGAAATCGTGCGAGGGTTGCACGGTTGCTTTTTCATTTGGTCGCTCACAGATTCAATTCAATCCCCGAAACCATCACAAACATGGCCGAAGCCTTCGAGTATAGCCGGCCGCTATTTGTTGTAAGGGTCATGAGGGATTGGTCGATGGGCTCAGTCGACCTGCCATTGCCAGGCCAGCTGGAGATCAGCAACCATCCACTTCGTTGGAGATGGCGCTCACATACTCGCCTAGGTTCGCAGCCTGAGTTGGGCATTTGAGTTGGGCATTGAGCTGCCAAACTAAACAAATGGAATTGCAAAGTAATTGGTTCTACCTAGCAACAGCTCAATGTGTCAGTGTTGATGGGCCCAACTTCTGATAGAATGATTGAGCTGACATCACAGGCATTGCCTTCAATGAGTCCAAAATAGACATCAAAGGGAACGAAGGGTCAAACTGGTACATTTTCTTGTTCCAACAAAGGCCCTAGACACGAGCTCGACTTGTTGAGAATGCAACCGCAGGGCATTCCTATAGGTCAAATTGTTTTTATAGGAAACTTCCGCCGCCGGCTTGCCCGGGAACTGCTTGTAGATAGATGTAGATGCTCATTAGATACTTGCAAGACCACGGCCATAGCAAGACTGCTTGACATTGCTTGAATCCCTCGGGCAAACACTTTTTCCAAGTTCTAGTTCGCAGAAACTCCGAAGTGGCTCTAGCTCTGGTGGCTCTTGGTGGCTCTAGCTCTGCAAGGCCCTTTAAGCAAAATAGCTGCCATCTTGTAGCGCTTTTCCACTGGTGAAATGTGCTTCAGGCTGACCATGGACTCGACCTCCTGAACCATCGTCTCCGCAGTGAGATGCCGTAGTTGGTCCTGCGCAGGAGTTGTTTTGTGAGGAAGCTGACTAATTTTCAACATGAATTCCGGCCTTCACAAATTCAATATCTTTCTTGGATTGCGGAGCTTTCTCACCCTAGCGAACAACAAAGGATTCAACGTTTGATTGATTGATACACTGATACACTCATCACTGGTGTGAATGCGCCTTTCTCATGAGCTCTTGCAGACAATGTCGGTGGTGTGTCTGAATCCTTTGCCTGACCCCGCAATCAGCAGTCAACATTTGTTTGCATTTGTTTTGGTACGCCTCGTTCCAAGAGCGATGATCAGTTGACACAGGACTTCCCTTACAGTGTCCCGGTGAAATACAGTTTGTCAACAAAGGCTTGGAGTACAGAATCCATACAAAGGCATGGGTAGCTTCCTCGTCCTGCGTTGATTGGGAGGCTTCTGGACAAAAGTGTCTTGGCCAATAATCCTGGCACATGGAAAAGAATAAGATGGCCATGGGCCATGCCAGGAAAAAAAGATCTTCTCCTCATCATATGGAGATCGTCAGACCAACCTTCAGGCGACTGGAGAAGCAGACTCATATGACAGGATCTTTGTGTTTCTCTCCATCCTGAATAGCCTGAGCATCGCGTGGCCATACCAGCCCAAATGGAGGGAGGCCTTAAAAATAACAGAATGGCGTGCGCTGCAGTCGCGCTCTTGGGTGGGTGCTTTTCACCCATGTCCATTCGAGCAAGAGTGCCTCCGCTTCGGATGGGGATAGATCCTGAGGTTCAGGATGGGCTCTGTGTTCACGAGCAGCATAAGCTCGTAGATAAGGCTGGGTATGCCGTGTGAGTTGTGAGTAGGGCATTGATAGTGGCATTACTAGTATGGTATGTGACATCATATGTATGTGACTTTGGAACAACACTGCGGTGAGGTGATGTTTCAGCTCTATGAGCTGCAGGCGAGCACGCTCGAGTGCGTTTGTGTTTCAGGATGCCGCGGTTGTTTTTCGATGTGTTCCCGAGAGCGCCTGAGCGAAGAGTTCTTCGTAAAAATACGTCAGAATAGACACCAGATAACAAAGCATGTTTGTGGTGCTGTCCAGCACCATGGCAGCGGCACCCTGCAGCAACACAAGCCGCACGCAGACTCCAAAACTCACACTGCCATAAGCATCTGACAGCGAACCCGGTATTTTGGCTAGCTCGGTGGTCATCACCCCAGGTGTGCTGAAAACCTAGGAGCCCGATCGATTACAGCAGATATATGGAGTGATGTTCAATCTGCATGGATTTCTTTCCACTTGAAAGGCACAGATACAAGCAGCGCAGAGCTGGGCTAGATTAGTGCTCCACAGCCGTCACCTGCAACAAAGTCTGCACCATGGAGACCCCAGCATGCATGTGCGTGCAAACGTTCATTGTTGATCTAGCCGCTCTAGCCTTCGAACATCTTTGAACCGTTGGTTTCCTGAAGTCCATGGTCCTGGCTGGTCTTCTCGCCCAAGGACTTGGATCAGTAAGACATACCCTGAGCATCGGATATTGATCCTAATCAATAAACCGAAAAAATATCAATATTTTTGATTTGCCAAAAAAATTGAAAATCATATTGATTTTGATATTGATTCCGGTATTGATTTCTTGGCAGCTTCGAAAAAGCAAATTTGATCAAATTTGATCAAATTTGGCTGGTTTTTGATCAAATTTGATCAAATTTGGCTGGTTTTTGATCAAATTTGATCAAATTTGATCAAGCTGACCATGTTGCTGTTTATTGAATTTCCTATTGATTTTTGCTTGGCTTTGAGGAAGAATTTCTATTGAAAAAGCACGCGCCCAAATCAATAGAAATTGTTGATTTTTTCAAGAATATTGATTAGGATCAATATCTGATGCCCAGGGTAATGAGATCAACGCATGATGGATGCTGTCCTCCACCCAAAGCACACAGCCGGTAAAAGGGGAAAAGTGCGAAAGTGGATGAGAATGGCTGAGGTTGGGCTGGCAAACAGACAGGGCACATAATTCCTCAAAGCGATCGAAATATAGTAGATTTATGTGTTTTGGTTACTGGATAGTAAAAGTATGAATTGCCGGTGTGAACCTCAAGCTATCTTTTTTTCAAGCGCTGGAAGCTAGAGGTTCACATCCACACATATTCACACACGCACATCTTCACACCTGCAGATATCCAGAATCCAGACATGCACATTTTCACATCTGCATATCCCTCTCCTTTTCTCTCTCTCTCTCTTTCTCTCTCTCTCTCTCTCTCTCTCTCTCTCTCTCTCCCTCTCTCTCTCTTTCTCCTTCTCTTTTCGTAAGTATTATCTTTCTCTCTCCATGCGGTTTGGCGCGGCCTCGGCCTCAGTGGAAGTGCATTTTGTCAGCATGTCTGTGCCATTGGGGGACGGAAAACATGCTGGTGCAAACGTGGCGTGTCGCTGGGGAGCGGGATGATTGGCGGTACCCAGGAGGCTTGTTTTACATGCTTGCATCGTTTCTCTGGCACACCACCTGAATCCACAGATATATTGCAAAAGCTTGGCATAAACCTGCGTCAGTATCGACTGTCAGACCCATTCGGGGCAGGACCTGAACCCACACATTCGTATATTGCGAAACTGCGAGTAAACTTGCGTAGCAATCGATTGTAAGACTTTGGGGGCAGTGCCTAACATCCCGTAAAGCTGCCCCTCTAAACTTGTTTTTTCATCCCATCCTTTGCTGACACTCTCTTTTGCCTTCTCTTTCACTCTCCCACCTCTCTCTGCTCTACAGCTTCATCATCACGCAAGCATGCCTTACGCCGCTCTCGGGCCATCCGTCGTTTAGTTGTTTGGCAGAAGCGTTTGTGACAATGCATGCCACAAAACAAAGCTATACTTTCAGTCGGCTTCGCACTAAGTGCTTCAGGACAGGGCGATCACCGCAGAACGTCGCGATGCCCAGATCAAACTAGACTTGTTTTGCACTATGCAACTTGAAATCAAGAGTGGTTGCGCTATGCAGTGGTGCTCAGGCAGAGCTGCAAACCTTGAAGCAGCACTAAAAAAGGCATGTGGGCTGGTGTTGATTTCCCACCGTGCAAATGTCAGTCAGACTTTAGTACCATGTGGCGTTCAGCAATGCACCAAACCCATCTCTTGGAAGGTGAGAAGGCAGCTGCGCCTTCGAAAGGAGTGGGCAATAAGCATTCCGAGTTTGTCACTGGCTGCATCCATGTTTCAATCGGCCATGCCCCAAACCAGGATCAAGCTACCCATGAGCATGCCCCCCTAGAGGAGAACAGATTGAAGCGCTCGGAGTTTTCCGACTGCTTCAATTTCCCCCTTGGAATTGGGGCCCCATGAGTCGGAGGCTGTGATGGTCGGTGTTCGGCGCGAAGTGGCTGGGATTTGGGTGCAGATGGGCTGGCTGGTTGAGACAGCTGTGGAAGACCCTGTGCTGTGACCTGCACAGTGCTGCGGGTCTCTTCGCGGCCTCATGGGTGTTGACTCATTGCAGTGCTTTCCCCGCCAAGTCAAGTCCAGTTACGTGGCGGCATCAATTTTCTGCGTGCCAGGAGCGGACGGAATGTCGGCAAAGCTCCCAGCAAGAGCAGAAGGAGATGCGCAGCTCGCGTGCATCAGATGTTTTTCACGGTTTTGGCTTTGTTTTTCCATAGCGCAGGCACTCCACGGTATGGTATATGTATCCTATATATGCGTAATTACGCTGATCCAACCCTCCCCACTGAACGGCAACTGTATGGCAATCCCATTGGTCTTGTTTGGGCCTTGGGATGCTTTGGAATGGGGCACATATACTGCTTCAATTTTCCCCTTGGAATGGGGACCCCATGAGTCGGAGGCTGTGATGGTCAAAATCCACCGAAACAACTAGCCAAGGCAGACGTGAGGGTTCAGTATGCGCCTTGTTGGGGTGCAACCTGAGACACTTTATGTGATGCATGAGAGGATTGCGTGTCAGACCATAGCGCATTGATACAGAGGACGAGCAGAACAGGGGACAGCGCTTGCCAGGAGTTCTGGCAGTGGCGGGGCCAGCGTTCTCGCGCCTCCTGGAACGCAGCAATTGCAGCGGCAGAGGCTCGACAGGCCGGGCTTACCGTAAGGGCGCGCAGCGTGGGCTTGCACGGTGCCCTTCTCGCGTGTAAATGTCCCTCGCCCTACCCTAGACGCTACATTGACGAGGGTGGCAACAGCGCGAGTCCCAGCGAGGTAAAATGCTGACGGCCCCAAGAACGCAAGAAGATGCGAGATATACGGTGCACGCGGTATTCTATAGAAGTCATCAATCAATGAATGCCTTCGAAAGTGCCATTTGATGCAATTTTCATGCATAGTTAGGCAAAGCATGGCAAAGCACATTCTCCAGAAAAGCTAAAAAGAGACCTGTCACAAGGTGCCTTGATGGAGCTAGAGGCTCCGTCTTCAGGGAAACAATCACATAGATACGGAAACAACATTGGGAAAGACACAGGGTATAGCAGGGTACTTGCAGTTGCGGGCATCCTCATCATGACCCCCTTCACCTGCATGACGCAGCCCTTGTCATGAAGATGTTTCCTTATGCCGCATGCCCTCAATGTTCCTTAAATCGCCTTCTTGACCACGGTATGATGTCTTTCTGATTGGGCTCTGAGTTACGATGCTATTCAGCGGTTTTGTTGGAATGTGGGACAGCTCTGCCTGAAAGCCTGCGTAGATTCAGACAGTATTTTGATAGTCCAAGAGGCAGCTAGGATGGTGTTTGGGGTTCACTAGGGACTGTATCTGGGGCAGAGATAATACCAAGAATCAAGATCAGTGCTTCTCGGCGTGCTCGGCAAGCTTCCCAGGAGTGTTCTTGAGCTCAATATACTATACTTATTCGGACGAGCCTTTCGGGGGGTCACGGCGCACTGAACTTCTCATGCTCCACGCTGGGTCAGCTCCGCAATATTCGCGTTGCGGATCCAGCTGCGGTGCTTCTGGCATGCAGAATTGACAGTGTGTTATTTGCATACCCCTTAATCGAGACCCACATGTTTGCCGCTGGTTGATGGGTTTGTTCATGTTGTACGAAGGGCAAGTGATGCATAATGCACTGTTTTCGTTGGTCCTTGCAGACCACGCACTAGCGAAGGTCCATTCAGCCTTTTCCATCCCCCTTTTTGGTTTTTCATGGTGTGGGACATTGCGGGATCATTTGATACTCGAGCATGTCCTTTGAGCCCTGGCTCTCTGACAATGTAGCATTATCGTCATCCTCATGTTCTTCCTGTGGATTTTATTCTGGTCCTCCCCGTGATATCACCACCATGGTCATTACCACTTACAGTGCATGATGACGCTGCCATCGTGACGGCCAGGGAGCAAGGCTGGCGAAGCTGGCGGAAGGCTGGTCCAGTGGCATCTCTCAATTATGTAGATAGACGATGTACGTAATTAGTATACGGCATGTGGTAGAATCGGTCATAAAATCATAAATATCATGGCCCTTGATGGCAGCAGCTTCCGTTGAAGCTTCTGTGTTGCACACATCAAACCTCATAATTTTGGAGCTAAAATGTCGGAAAGTGCAACAATGTCAGGTGGCTGTGTGAGGATGCAGGATAAGAATTCATGCTTTGAAGCACCTGCTGGAAGTGAAGAAAGGAATGGCAACACCCCCAGCCAGCTTATCACACCTATCCATTCCTTCTCTCTAAGTCCATATTAAAGGCTGCTACGTTTTTCTTTGTTGACTCTTTGCGCAAAGAACCCAACTGCCAACTGGTTGCTGTGATCCATGTGATCATGGATCGCGTTGCACGCCGTTCACGCCTGTCATGCCACAAGTCTACGTCTGTGTGTGGTGCGACTGTGGATGGCTGGGATGGATCTGCATGGTTGGGGACGAGGACTCTTCACAAACCGCGTCTCTGGTCTGTGTACGAACTTGACCACGTGTACGAACTTGCCAATAATGTTCTTCCAGTGGAGTCAGCAGTAGCTGTGCAGATCCGTGGGGGAGCCGACTGGCGAATCGCTGGGATAAAAGCACTGGCGGCTCTGTGACGAAAGCATGCTGTGGTTGCAGATGGTGGTACCAGTCAACCTTGATGAATGAATGCACTAGATGCACCTGCTATTGCCTCAAAGTAGATTTCATTGTAATCGATCCTCTTTTGATGTTCTTCGCTCCCCATCATGTATCCTTTCTATCTCATCTCCCTTCTTGATCTATCATCTCATGTTTGTTGTTCGTGCAGATGGTTCATCAAAGCTGTTGCACACCATGTCCCAGTCCAAGACCGTTCGCACCTTGGTAGTTGTCAAACTGCAGGCCAAAGACGAGGCGACGTGCTCACAGCAAAACAAAGAACACATGAACATGTTAGCATCCATTCATGTTCTGTAGTAACCAATACTTTCCGAAACCTAGGGCCTAGATTTTTTGCACTTGGGCTGGTGAGCCACATCATCTCTCAAATAGGCCTTTCCCCCAAGCTTGAATCCCCCAAAAAAGCTTTTTGCGCTTGACTCCAGGCTATCTCCGCAACTCCAATAGACTGCGCAGAATGGCGTGCGCTGCAGTCGCGCTCTTAGCTAGGTCCTTTTTATTCATGTCCATTCGAACAAGAGTGTTACATATTCCGCAGTCAAACTGAGGACATGTCACTGTCGAGCTACGAGCAGCACAAGCTCGTGGACAAGGCTGGGTACGCCGTGTGAGTTGTGAGTAGGGCATTGGTAGTAGCAACAAGCATTACTAGTATGGTATGTGACATCATTTGTATGTGACTTTGGAACAGCACTGTGGTGAGGTGATGATCAAATTGTACGAGCTCCAGGCGAGCACGCTCGAGTGCGTTTGTGTTTCAGGATGCCGCTTGCCAGGAGTTCTGGCAGTGGTGGGGCCAGTGTTCTCGCGCCTCCTGGCACGCAGCAATTGCAGCGGCAGAGGCTCGACACCCCGGGCTTTCGGTAAGGGCGCGCAGTGCGGGCTCGCACGGCGCCCGTCTCGCGTGAAACCGTCAGCAACAATACGCTTGGCAGCCTGGAAGGATCAACATACCCATACAAAGCCTAACAGAGTACGTAGTCCACTATTCCAAGCACTTAGGTAGCTTAATCCTGAACTTTTCGAGAAAGGACACGTTCAAGCTTAGGGAGGGCAGAGTGCTAAATCATAGATGCATACGGTCGTGGAGAATCCCGGACCCGTGGTTGTGAGGCCACAAGTTCCCGCGAAAGGCGCGACGCAAAACCCAAGCCGAGTGTGACAGACTTGTAGATCGCACTGGCCAAGCCATAGTGGACGACTGGATAGTTTGTCCCACTTGTAAATCCTTTTCCAATAGTCCCACTAGACTACTTATGCCTGGGACCATTGGATATGGATTTCAGGACCCCCGGACTTCAAGCAGACCAGTGACCAATTGTTCTACTTCAGCTGGCTCCCTCCACTAGAGTCGTGGCTGGGGGGATGGCCCAATGGCCTGCCGTTTTTCATTGACTGCGTAACTGTGTGAAACAATCGTTTGGGTGCCTCCTGGGTCCCTCCTGGGTGCCCTCTTCGGACGAAGACGACTTCCATCAGCTTCCCAAAGCGCCCAGCCAGCGATGTTTTTTCAGCCTAGCGATAGTGGAGCTCGGTGCGATGCGCTGCGCGTCAGGAGACCCCGCCCATGATCATGGCCTCTGCGGCAGCAGAGGCCAACCGCGAGCACTCAAACCGGTCTTCTTCCACAAGGCTTGCGTTTTTGTTAAAGTCACACTTTGGCTTGGATGCTGTCTGTTCCATGTTTCGTTGGTTGCTTTGGTGAGATGGTAGGGCTGTTGGGATGGTGCTTGGTTTCTCATTTGAACATGTATGTGGGCTGGTGCGGGTGGTGCGGGTTTGGTCATGTTCACTTTGTCACACTGTTCGGAAGATGTCGGGATTTCAATTTTGGTTGGACGAAGGCTTGATCAGCCAAAGGGTTGGGCGTTTGGAAGCTTCCTGCGCTCAAAGGCCAATCCATAGGGCCGTAGGGCAGTTGACTTGACGAGGAAGTTGGAGATGTCTTGTGATTTGGTTTATTGGATCTACGTAGGACAGTTGACTAGGCCGGGCTTCCTTTCCAGGTTAGTTTTTGCATTCCTGCTTCGCTTGGACTCGACTCGCACAACATGGTCCGTGTCAGATTCGACCTCGCGTTGCGCTATTAAAGTTCCCCGCGCGACGGAGCGTCTGTCTCTCTGCCTGTCTGTCCTGTCTGTCCCTGTCTGTCCCTGTCCTGTCCTGTCCTGTCCTGTCCTGTCCTGTCCTGTCCTGTCTGTCTCTCTGTCTGTCTCTCTGTCTGTCTCTCTGTCTGTCTCTCTCTCTCTGTCTGTCTGTCTGTCTGTCTGTCTGTCTGTCTGTCTGTCTGTCT
>CAXAMN010013425.1:0-10662 GCA_963970005.1 Durusdinium trenchii | reverse complement strand
CCAACACCAGGGAAAGGCAGGGCCCACCTGAAGTTCATGGCTGAGCAGGTGATGAGGTTCATTGGGAGCTTGGGGTACTCACGAGTAATTCTCAAGGGAGATGGAGAACCCTCGATGAGAATGCTGTTGGAGGTACTTCAACAAGCAAGGTTGAGATTGGGATTCCACAGATTCACGAGCCAATGGTCGTGTGGAGAGAGAGATCCAGACGGCGAGAGGCATGGCGAGGACATTGGTGCACGGTGTCAAAGAAGGCTGTCAGATGCACATCAAGCCATCTTTTGGGCTATGCGCCATGCTGGATGGTTGTTGACAGGAAGAAAGTACTGTGGCAAAGTTGCAGTCTTCGGTGAAAGAGTGTTGGCAAGGGTGAAAAGAGCCAACGGCAGTGACAAGTTTGAACCGGGCTTGTGGCTTGGGAAGACAGACAGAGCAGATTTCCACACGGTAGCAACAGCTGCAGGTTTGAAGTGGACAAGAACCATCAGACGGCTACCGACTCCTTTTGACCCTGAGGCCGTGATGTATGTGAAGTTCTGGGCAGATTGGTGCCAAAGCTTCTTCGCTGGTAGGCAAATTTCCTACGGTCCCATTGCCTCCAGATCTCGCCCCAGGAATCCGAGCAGAGGAGAAGAAGTTGGCTAAGGAGGAGAGAGCAAAGAAGAAAGAAGATGAGGCGAGGCTGAGGGGTGAAGAAGGACGAGAAGACAAGAGACAGGCAGGGGCAGATGAAGAAAGCAGAAAAGGAGATGATCCAGACATGAGTGATTACACTCCAACACAACCAGATGAAGAAAAGGATGAAGGAGGTCTGGTGATTACAGATGGCACGTTGCTGCAGGAGGTCTGGTGATAGTTTGGAGGAGCCTATGGTTGAGAGCGAGTGTGACAAAGCACCAGCCAGTCCAAGAAGAAGCCCCATGGATAGTCCAAAGAGGTCAGGTGGAGAAGGAGATGTGGAAGATGAAATGCCAAAGAAAGTGGCAAGGTCTGCACCGAAGAAGATGTTGAAGACCAAAGCAAGTTCAGAGAAGGATGAACCGGAACCAGCATCAGCTTCGACAATTCGCATGGTGGTTGCTGGAGAACTGCTGTTTGATGGAGATGAAAGTTTGGAGTTTCCAGATCAACCTCCAGAGTCGCCAGAGGCTGAGCTTGCGGAGATTGAAGATGAAGCCACAAAGGAAGAGATTCAGTGGCTGATTGGCATGACAGTTTTACTGCCACCAGGAAAGAACGATGATTTGGAAGACATTCCATTGTTCACAACAAAGTTGGTGATGGATTGGCGGCGGCGAGAAAACACGTGGAAGAGAAGGGCAAGATTGGTTGCACGTGATTTTGCCTGGTGTGATCCTAACAGGACAGACGTCTTTGCACCAGCGGGAGGACACTCACTCCTGAGACTGGCCCCAGCCATTTGTCAAGTCAAAGGCTGGAAGATGATCACTATGGACGTCAAGGACGCGTACCTGATGTGTGCACAGCCACGAAGGTGAAAGTTAGCCTAGACAAGGCATTAGCAGAACGACTTGGACTTCAGCAGGGATGGATTCTTGGCAGGATTCTCCCAGGACAACGAGAAGGTGCAGCGCAATGGTTCCAAGAATTGAGGAAAAGCCTGATTGAGGCAGGGCTCACGCCATGTGCTGAAGCGCCTACTTTGTGGAAAGGCCAAGACGTGATTTCGCTAGTCCATGTCGACGACATGATCCTTGGAGGAGAAGAGAAAGAAGTCGCCAGAGTTACTGACCATCTCATGAAGCGCTACAAGGTGTCTGTGGAGGATGACCAAGTGCTGAGTTTCTTGAAGAGGACTTTGATGGTGGATGCCTCAGAAACCAAGATGATGGTGAATGAGAAGTACATCCACAACCTCGTGAAGATGATGAGTCCCTTGAAGAGATCGAGAACTCCAGGAACTGGAATTGAGGATGGAAAGACCATGGAGGAGGACGACTGGAGGAAGCCAATGTACAGGTCAGCAGTTGGAACATTGCTGTACATGGCCGGTGACAGGCCAGACATCCAGCTTCATGTGAAAGAACTGGCAGGACGACTAACAGAAGGTGCATGGAAAGCTCTTGACAAGTTGGTTGGCTATTTGGCTACAACCATGGATATGCATTTGGTGATGAGGAGTCAGACGAAGAGCAACTCGTTCAGGAACAGAACACGAGGTCTGACAACAGCGCCCATGTTTAAAGAAGCTGAGCACATGTGGCTGCTGGAAGTGACCTGCGATTCAGACTGGTCAGGAAACAAGCAGACACGAAGCTCGACATCAGCAGGATGTATTTTCTTGGCAGGCAATTGGATTCACTCCTATGCCAGAACCCAGAAGAACATCACGTTGTCAAGCACGGAGGCAGAGTATGTTGCCTTGGTGTCAGGAGCTTCAGAAGGTTTGTTGCTGAAAGCTGCAGTCGAACACCTTACAGGTGAGCAGGTGAAGTTGGTCATCTATGGCGACAACAGTTCGAGCATAGCAATCGCTCAGAAGGAAGGTGTTGGGAAGTTGAAACACCTAAGTGGCCGACTACTATGGCTCCAGCAGAGACAGAGCAAAGATTCAGATTTGCGGAAATTGGATACGGCTACAAATCCATCTGATATAGGCACCAAGACGCTTGGAGGCAAGCGCATCAACCTCTTGATGTACGTCATGGGTTTTACAGACTCCTCACAACAGCTTGGCAAGACAGAGTTCGAAGCAGAGAGAGCAAAGGCTGAGCAGAAGAGGAGGTTGCAAGAAGTGAGAAGGATGGTGTTTGCAGAAGAAGGGACACCAGAGAAGAGCACCCAGGCGAACCAGCTGGCAAAGAGATTGCTGAGGCTCACGATGACGGCATTGCTAGCAGATTCAACCTTGGGCCTGGCGACGGCAGAAGATCAGCAGTGCTTTCCAGAGGATGAGCCGCAGAAGCAGCCAGAGGGATTGCCTGGGAGAAGGGAGACAGGAAGAGAGATTCTTGAGCAAGTGGTGATGGGATTGACAATCGCCATCGTGATTTTGAGCATTGCAATCCTGATCTTGCTGAAAGCCTTGAAGAATACAGCAAGAGTCTTGAGGAGACATACACCTCAGATGAAGAGCAAGAGAGGATTGATTTGAGCATGTGGAACGCTCCAAGGAGATGGCCGGAGAACCAAGGAAACACAGAATGGCAGAATTGGTCAAACTGGCCATCAGGGCACAGGACCAGACATGAAAATGATGAGACAAGCGAAGAACCTGAAGGAAGACAGTGGGTTCAATGGGCAGGAAACTCTGGATTAACCTCCAGAGATGTGGTTGGCCCGCCTTGGGGTGAAGAAATGGAAGAAGAAGCACAAGAACAGGATGGTGAAGTGAGAGTAAGCTCTTACATCGACGATGAGGGCTATGCGCACGAGACAGAAGTGCGTGTGAGAATGGTGAGACTTGAGACAGAGGAGGAAAGAAGGCAGAGAGATGAAGATGAAGAATCTGAGAATAGCCTGACGACGGACTATATGGAAGTCTGGAAGGACACATCGAACCAGTGGGTGACTATGAGCACCTGGAAGATGATGCCTACCAGGCATACAGGCTTGAGCAGATTGAGAATGATGTGGGCATTGAAGTGTACATCATCATGAAGGTGAGACAATTTCGCCAGATGATGGAAGAAGACCCAGCAGACGAAGACATCCTTATGGGACGGATGTTGATGATCACCGGAGCAGAGACAAGAAAGGAGGTGACTGACTACATCAGAAGCCTGAGGCAGTACACCTACCATGTGAAGAAGGGGCATGAAGATGTGAATTGCCCCTTAGAAGAAAGCGAATGCATGGCCAGATGGCTGGATGACTGCAAATTGGGGACCACCAAGAATGCTGAGAGAATTCAGGATGCCACCAAGAAGACGACAAAGGAGACGGAGAGATGAAAGCAGCAGCTCTGAAGAGCAGGATGCAATGGCGGCATTCGAGCTGCAAGATCAAGGTCGAGACGACCAAATGCTCATGGACGAACCTGAGCCTGAGATCGAGTAGGTGCACCTTTAAGGTTAACACCGAAGAGGTTTCAAGGCAAAGGTCCCATGTTTTGGCATGACTTTGCCGTGAAAAGGCAGGGTGTAAAGCTGTGACCATGGCGGTTACATACCCGCAACGTACAGGTTCCAGACTCGCCCACGCAGGCGAAAACGGGCGCTCGCACGTTCGCTCACGTGTTTCCAATATGTAATATATCCCAACTTCAAAGGTCTTAAGCATTAAGAGCAAGTTCTGCATCATGAGCAGGAAATCATATGGTGTTGCATTCATGGTGTTGTGGATGCAGCTGATTTTCTGGCACTATGTTCGCTCAGAGCTGCATTTGATTTCCGATTTGCATGAGGTATTGTCGAGTGCGGGGGGATGTGCGATGCAGTGTTTATCCAAGCAAATGATGCCACTGGGGACATTGTGGCCCTGAAGACTCTTCGGGACCTGCAGGTGCTACTCCTCGCAAACACCCAGGTGAGTGGGGACATTGCGGCCCTGAAGACTCTCCGGGGCCTGCAGGGGCTGGACCTCTCAAACACCCAGGTAAGTGGGGACATCGATGCCCTGAAGACTCTCGGGCGCGTGGAGGGGGTGTCCCTCGCAAACACCCAGGTGAGTGGGGACATCGATGCCCTGAAGACTCTCGGGCGGCTGCAGGATCTAGACCTTGAAAACACCCAGGTGAGTGGGGACATCGAAGCCCTGAAGACTCTCGTGGGCCTCCAGGCGCTGAGCCTCGCAAACACCCTGCAGGTGAGTGGGGACATCGATGCCCTGAAGACTCTCGGGCACCTGCAGTGGCTGTACCTGGAAAACACCCAGGTGAGTGGGCGCATCGATGCCCTGAAGACTCTCGGGAACCTGCAGTGGCTGTTCCTCCAAAACACCCAGGTGAGTGGGGACATTGCGGCCCTGAAGACTCTCGCGCACCTGCAGCACCTGCACCTCGGCAACACCCAGGTCACTGGCAACGTCGATGCCCTGAAGACTCTCAGGGACCTGCAGCGCCTGTACCTCGAAAACACCCAGGTCACTGGCAACATCGATGCCCTGAAGACTCTCGGGGACTTGCAGGAGCTGGACCTCAGTAACACCAGCGCGAAGGGAAATGTCACGATAGCCATTCAGTGGAAGAAGCTTGAGAAATTGAACCTCCGCGCAACAAGCGTTTCGGGTTGGATAGACCCCTCCACATGGAAGGGCTGCTGCCAACAGCTTCGGACACTGGATCTGGCAGCCACGGGCTCAGTGAGTTGTTCATCCTGCAGCTCAGTTTTGGTATGTTCGTGTGATTTTGCGTGGCTCAGTTTGGTTGCAAAGAGTAAGGACAGCCAGGTGGGGCCGGTGCCGCAAGTCGTCATACCCGAGTTCTTTAGTGAAGAGCCGCTGTTTCCGGCTTTGCATGAGCTGTACGCGGAGGGCTTAATTGACTTTTTCGGATGGCTCTGTTAGACGGTGAGCAATTGAACTTACAATTGTTGTTTCCAGAGTTTGTGATGGTCAAGGTCGACCGTTGCCGGCTGAACGCATCAATAGAGGACCTGCTCTACCCCCTGCTGGACAGCAGCCTCGTCACCGTTGGCGCATCAGCTTGTGGCCTTGTTGGAGATGTCCCGCACCTATCAGGTGTTGCAGCTCGAAAGGACGGGATGGCCTTCTCGAAATACTATGGCAAGCTTGCGCAATCGCTCCAGGTCCTAGACCTATCCTCCAACCGATTGGCCTCCCTGCCGGCTGTCCCTGTCGCGACGCGGCTCGTGCTGAGCCAGAATGAAATCCCCATCACCGTGACCCCATCTGCCCTGGCTGAAGCCTTGAGAAAGGGCGCTGAGGTGTGGTTGGAGCACGCGGAGGTCGCCAACTGGCAGGAACTGGAACTTTCGCTGCCAAAGGAGCTCCAACTACAAGAAACCTTCGGAGAAACCCGCGAGGGCTTTGCTTGCAAGCAGCTGGTGGAACCCTTGCTGCGGGTCACACCAAGTGTCTTCATGCCGGAAAGGATGTGTGCCTGCCAACCAGGCTACAAAGGGTCCGCGATTCACTGCTCTCCTTGCCAAGACAACACCTACACCAATGCAGCTGAGCTCTGTTGGAGAAACTGTGTCATCTCCAATTCCTCTGAGTTGTCATGAGCTTCTCTTTTTTTTGGTGAGTTTTGTTGCGCTGTGCATGCAAAACCTCCCCCAAAACAAACAAATACATCTAAGGCCACCAACTCCGCACGGTGCGACCCATGTCCGCTGCACAGCGTCGCGCCTGACGGCGCGGCCTCCTGGCGTTCTTGCCGCTGCCTCTTCGGAGAGATCCAGTGGCATCAGGGCGCTTTGAGATGCCAATGCCTCCGTGAAACCGCCTTAGTGGATGAACCCGACGGAACGCTGTGAGCCCTGCCACAAGCTGCAGCTCAGCTGCCCAGAAGCTGGTAGCAATGCATCAAGTGCTGACGTGCTGGATGGCCATGCGCGACTGCCTACCAGGCCTACCGCTGCCTTGATGCAAAGCGCTGCAAACCCTCAGGGTGTGCAAAAGGACAGGGATATACGTCACGTATACCGATTATGCTTTTGTTTTTTCATAGTATATTTAGTAGTATTTTATCACACCGATCCGCACGTTTCTAGATTTCTTGACATAAAGCAGGTCCAGATACATGATGAAGCAGGGCCCAACAGAGCAACCTTGAAAGTTGAAGCTCTTGAGCTGGGTGGCTCACTGAGTGGCAAAACCTTGATCGATCCAACCGTCGCCTTCTCCGCAGCTCTCGGCCAGGATACACTGGAATCCTTTGCTCCAACTGCACCGAGGGGTACCGCGCCACCCAGAACGAGTGCAAAGAGTGCACGGATGCTCGACACATTTCCAAAAGACACGTCGTTCCTTTGGAAGCATTGCTTGCTGAAGCTTTGCTTGTTGTTGTTGTGGTGGTGGTGCTTTTTCCCTTTGGGTAGGATGTTCTGAAACCAGCGTGGTAACCAGCTCGTCAAAAAACGAAAATTAGTTTCTTTGGCGAACTGTATTGAAATATCACTCACATTGTGACTCAACTTTTGCCAGAGCCTGTTCAGCCAAATCCAGGCTTTGGCGGCCTCAGGTAGCGCTGGCATTTTGGCCCTTGGTGCTGCTGCATGGATCCTCAGGTTGGGAGAGATCACAGCAGTTTCCACGTAGGTGTGCTGTGTATTTTTATGCACATGATTCATGCTTTAGTGTACGCGGATATTCACTGAGATTGGTGCAAGTGTCATTATGTGAATGTTTCCTCATTCCTTTGGAAAAAACAAGCCCTTTCTCCTTTCAATTTGGTAAGCACACCTTGGACTGGGTGCCTATAGGCTTGGGCAACGGATCTTCATGAACCAATAAGACCTGATTGCCTGGCGCACCCCATACGCCTCCACATGCCAGTCGGAATGCGATTGCGTCACTTCGGAAGGCGTCAACTGACCTGGGACCTTCGCTGGCAATGCGTCGCAGATCTGATTCTTCCGCAGCTCGCGGTGCTGCTGCAGCTGGTGCAGCTGTGGTCTGTCTTGGGTCGTTTGCCACTGCAGGATTTTGGTGGCGCAGGGAACGCCACAGGGCTCGCCACCGATTTCGCCAATGCTACGGGTGGTATGATGGACTCCCAGGGCTCGCAAGGTGGCTCGCAGCTGGATCAATGAAAGTTTGAAGTGATCCTAAATAGGCCTTCAAAAAGCTAGGCTTCGCGGGATTTCACACCATGCTTTTTTAGGAGGCTCTTTCAAATGATTTGGTCATCTTTATGCTAAGGGATGACTACAAAAATTAAAACAGGATGTCAATCTCTCCAACAAAGCGCCAAAAGAACAAGAGTTGACTGGTTCCAAGGTGATGAGTTGTTGTCCTACCTGCAGATCTCGCAGCTGACCTTCACCGAACTGCAGGGCTTCCTGGCGCTGCAGTGTGTCTTTGATGGAGCCTTGGTGCGCCTGCTCTTCGCGCTGTTGACGCCCACAGGGCCTTTGGTAGTTCTCTTGGGCTGCTGTGTCATCGAAGCCTTCCTACGAGGTACTGGAGGCTTGACGGAATGGATCAGACCGTTTTGGGGCTAAGAAACCGTGCTGAGCTGCGGCTACGGAAGCTGCCTAAGCAAACTGTTTGATCATGGAAGCTAGTGACAGCTAGTCACTACTGTAGTGAAGAGAGGCAATAAAACACGTTGTGTGAAAGGTAAACTATAGTGGTCAGAATGGAGCCAGATAGTGTTTTTTTCCGCTTCATTATATACATGAGAGGTGACGTTGCGCGGTTGATCGGGGTATGTTGAGAGGGGCGAAGTGCTCAAAGTTCGCCAAAGTCGCTGAGGAATCCAACTTGCGTTGAAGATCCTTGCAGTGTTGTTCATTGGTGGTGCTGCCGGGGCCCTTGAATTGCAGGGATGCCAACGTGTGGATGGAGCAGGCAGGACACCAAGTGGAAGCTCACTGGCAATGCCAGTTTTCGTGTTTTCAGTGCAAGTGCGGATGTGCATGTTGCACATATTTGTGTGTGAGGGGTGCCCCTCAGACTGCCCTTCCGGTTGCTGGTGATTAATTATGCACATCACGTGAATAACGGAAGCTGGCCAAGCTTGGCCTGCGAACCTTTGAGTTTTCTTGGACGAGGCTCGCCATATATGTTGCAGAATGAGTGTCGCTCAACATATGTTGCAGGGGAAGCACTGGACCCAGAAGCAGCTTTTCCTCCTTTGATGCCTCACCTGCTTTGCACAGATGCAACATGGGTCAAAAGCTCAGCAGATGCGCGTGGACACCGTCAATGGTTTCGGATGTCGGAGTTCACAGACACGACCAATTGATGTACTGTATATATAATATATACAGTATATGATCATGATATGGTGCCCCCCCCTTGACCTTCACAGGCATTCAAAGACCCAGAGAGGACTCCTTTGGCATTCTCAGAGGAATATATTGTAATAAATAGCCTTGTTGGTTCTTTTCTGCGAATGGGCTTGCTATTGTCCATGGTGCCATTCAGGTCGACTGGATTGGCCGGGCATGTGCCGCCTCGTATGGGGTGGTGATTCCTTCCTTTTTGGCATTGCTCTTTTTGAAGCAGTACGTGATGATGCGCCAGAGCAAGACGTTCTTCGCAACCTCCGCAGGCAGCCAGGAGGAGGTGACCCTGCAGCTACACACGATGAGCAGCAAAGAGTGCATGAAGGAGCGGAGAGACGGGGCGAGGCTAAAGCTTTCTAAGGTTGAATGTCCTCCTGTCCTGAATTGAAGAACCAAAGTTTGCACCTTGGGGTATGCCTCGCTTCTGCTGCGCTTTTACTGTTTTGGTGTACCCCTTGGTGCAGGAAGATGTGAAGAAGAAGCGCTTGGTTGCAGCAGCAGCGGCTTATGTGGCAGTTCATGCCAAGGGGCGCGCCGTGGTCAATTTGCAGAAAGATTTGAGTGCAGTGATTCTTGGTTTGCGACTGCGAATTTGCAGAGTGTGTTGACACGTAACGAGGACTGTTGGGTCAGGCCTCGAGAGGCCCAAGATTCAGGACGATCTTGTGTCGTGTTGTCACGAACGGTGAGTAGTGAAGGTCCTTGTACTCTTGTTGCTACGCCTTGCCGTGCCGAGGACTGTGAACATCGCTCAGGATGCGGAGGTGCTTGGCGAGCTTGACACTGGGCTGTCTGACGCTGTGGCAGCACTGAATTCCATTCACAGTGTCCCAAAGCAGTTCCAAACAGGTGATTGGACCTTCTGACTCCGCAAAATGCAGGCTGAGGGGGTTCAACTTGGTTCAATTTATGCAACATGTCACCTCTCACAGCTGTGATCCCCTTTTGCATTCCCTCTTCGGCTCAGGCGGATTTCCTGGTGCAGCCGGAAGAGGCCGCGGCGCTGCGCAGCCGCGTGGAGATGCTGCGCCACGACGCCATGGTGCGAATGCTCACGGAGCGCAGCATTCTGACGGAGATCCAAGCAGATCGTTCCGATCGAGTCTTGGACCTCACAGAACTGAAAAACGAAAATATACCGAAAAAAAACGAACGTGTTGGAATGAACAAATTCAATGAAAAAACTCAGTCTTCTTTTAGATCGAGCTTGAAGAACTTCAGAATCAACCATTTCGTCTTCCAGATCGAGGTTCTTCAATAAGACTTTGTATACATCAGGTTCTTTTTTGAAGTCTTTGCTTATGATGTGTAAGATAGGAAGGCGGATGAACTATGCTGAAATTCCGGACCTCCAGGTGTCATGTTGGGTGCGCAGAAGCTCCTGTGCAAATACGTGGCTTTCTTGCAATTTCTTGCATACTGGCATGGATTCTTCAACCGCGGTGGGCAGCAAGACTCACAAGCCCTGCAACAACCTGCCAAACTCTTCCGAGATCCGGCTAGGCTGTTCGCATGTTCAATCTGCGTCTAACCCAGAATCCACCAAATCCAAGAAGCCATTGACACATGCTGCGAGCCAATCGAACGTGAATTTGACATAGTCCAGGTTTTCGCAGTTGTCCTTCCCAGGTGAGCTGCCAGTTCGTATGGATGGAGGTTTGCCTGAAGTTGGCCTCTACCGCTATGGTTTCTGTGCCTTGGTTTTCCTGGAAGCATCGATGAAGTCTTAGTCTTTTGCATGTTTCTTTCGCTGTTCGGGTAGATGTGGATGTGTCCTTCGGCTCCC
>CAXAMN010013414.1:135771-160855 GCA_963970005.1 Durusdinium trenchii | reverse complement strand
AACAGGTGCCACGCTACTAGTAACAGGTGCCTTACTAGTAGTAACAAAAAAGCTATTAGAAACAAGTGCCTTACTAGTAGTACCCCCACGCGAAGTCGAGTGGAAAACCCCACGCTGCACGCTGCCGTCGTGAACTTGTTGTCAAGAGAGGTGCAAGGGATCAACATCAATGTTTAAAATTCTAGAGTTCAAGGATGTTAAAGGTAATTGCACAGTGCGACTCGAGGTGCATCTTCGATTTCATATTGATGGTGGAGGCCTTGGACCCACCAAAGCCCAGAACGCGAATGAAACCGACGCCGCCAGCCACAGTGACAAACGCGTCATTGGGGTCCGAGGTGGCGTGCGATTAGGAAGTTCTTTTTTCGGGGACAGGTAATCTGTCGTCAACCCCCCTTGTGAATTACAGGGGCTAAGGCTAAGGGTCTAAGAGTGTATATTAGTGTATATAGTATATACCAAAGGGATGCATTTTACAAAAGAAACGTGAGATGCACCTCACATCCAGAAGAATGACTGCGGCTACGGGTAGCCCGACCGGGGCGTTGCCGTCATCTGATACACCCGTTGGCTCCGAGCCTTCTGCGTCTGCTGGCGGCAAAACTCCCGCACAGCCTCGCAGTCCGTCTGAACCTGCACAGTTTTGTTCTTATTTTTTGGTGCTCGTTCAGCATCGAAGAAACACCGGTCCTGAAAGGCACTTCTCAAGCTCCTGTTTTGTGACCACCAGTTCGAAGCTTCAACTGCCTTCCAAATACACACCGAAACATGTACAGAATAGTTTCGTGGAAAATGTGTGTGTGGGATCTGCCCTGGCCAACATCCAACCCTAAGTGAGCATGAGTCCCTCCCAAAACGCTCCTGGGCCAAATTACCCAGCTCCGTCTGCACGCTGTTCTGAAGCTTGCTGGACCTGCCAAACCCACAAGTGCACATGACGCAAACTCTCAAGAGATTCAAAAATTATATATATATAACTAGGAACAAGGACGCTATTAAGTGGAGGCCATCGCAAGTAGGTTTGAGGCCGAAGCATGGTCTGTGAAGCGTCTGGGTATATAGATCCGATTCACGGGAGTCCAGTACGTCTCATTCCTTCAAGCCAAAGCTATGAACCATGGAGAACCATGGCTCATGGCCAATGGCCACAGGGCCAAAAACAAGAACCAACGGATATATTTCTTCATGAAATAAAAAGCATCAAGACATTGAAAGCTAGAGTGACCTTGAAATGTCTAGTAAGCGGATTTTCTGCCATTTGGTCAATTTTGAGTTCTGGGCTCTAAACCAGCAACTACCGTCAGATGGTCAGATTTCCAGCAATAGGTATGAATAAGAAAACCATGATGAAAAAAAAACATTGAAAAACACTGCCAAAAGAAACGTTCAATCCTTTCCACGGTTGTCTGAGAACACCGGCTGGTCCATGGTGAAGTCACGGAGCTCCGCCACCTCGGGCTGGACAGCTGGACTCCGATGGACGCAAGTCACTCACGTAGACTCGGTGACTCAAACCAACATGAAGAGGTTTTAGAATCTAGCTGCCCTTTTTGGGGCGATATGGCACCATGGCCTGACAGCTCGCCAAATGCAGGCCAGAACATTACTTTTCGCTAAAAGAGAAAATCCAAACTCAATATCAGATGGCAGACCCATAACCATCCTAGGCTATTTGGCAAGACTCGCATCAAAGATGATTTCAGACCAAATCTTACAACAGTGGGCTCAATCTTGGCCATCCGAAATCAGTGGCGGGTTGCCACAAAGATCGGCCAGGGATCTGGTGATTATGCAACAATTGCAGATTGAACATGCAAAGACGCACCACACAGCCTGGGGGGGATGGACAATGGACCTAGTCAAGGCCTTTAACCTCATTCCTCGAAGAGTGGTCCGTTACGTGTTTCAGATTCTAGGCATCCCACCCAAAGTGTGTGATTGTTGGTTTTTGTCATTGACAAGATTAACACGAGTCCTACAAAACGGCCGCAAGATGAGTGAACCATCCCCATCCACGACTGGTTTGCCAGAAGGAGACTCGATGTCAGTGGTTGGCATGTTGGCCTTAAGTTTTATCTACCATACCAAGCTGAAGTCACCTAAAGTCTTCCCGTACACCTATGCCGATAATTGGTCATTCATGTCAACCTCCGAACAACAATGTTTTCGATCACTTCAGCTAATTTTAAACCTGATTCACGACTTGCGAATGCGAATCGATTTCTCTAAATCCTGGTGTTGGGGCACCACAAAGACGTTCCGAGAATTTTGGACAGCAGCCTCGCTTTTGCTCATGGCACCCGATTTCAAGTTCCCCATCAAAAGCCAGGTACACGATTTAGGATGTACCATTTCATATACAGATAGAGTTGTTCTTGGACCGCTCAGGGACAAAATTGACAATGCAGTAGCCAAATGTAACCGAGTCAGACGCCTTAATCTTGCCTTAGATGATCGGGCGGAGATGATCCAAGTTGCAGTCTGGCCTGCAGTCTTTTATGGTGCCCTAGGTTTAATAATTGGAGATCGACATTTTGCCACCCTGCGCAGGGCGGCGACGAACGTGTTAGTAGGTGAGCACAAGCATGCGTCAAGCCATATAGCACTTCACTACCTAACCAATCGGGTCCAGGACCCGTTGCTTTACATCCTGTCCGACATGCTGACAACGCTTCGTCGTCTCTTTGCATATTACCCGTCACTCGCCACACAAATTGTCACTACAGTTCGTAATTTTACCGGTCCGGTCCGTGGTCCGGCAAGTGCATTGGCAGCTTACTTACGGAAAGTCGGGTGGGAGCTGACCGCAAACGCTACCTTGTTAGGACCAGGAGGCCTTCGGTTTCATATTCCAAGTACATCAACAAAGCAGATACGATTACAACTCCGAATCGCCTGGGACTGGTACTGCCATACAGAAGTACAACACAGAAAAGGAATACCAGAACAACCCTTCAGTTCACTCACAGCCATTCGTGTTTTACGCCAACTAACCGACCGCCAACGCCGAATCTTGTCTATAAGTATTACATCAGGGTGGCAGTCCCTGGGATGCATAGCCAACTGGTCCGCCACACAGGACCCAGCATGCCCCTGGTGCGGCCAGTGTGACACTCATACGCATCAATTGCTCGAGTGTCATTTCTTTAGCTCAATACGTGACAAGCACAAGGAGGCCGTACAACATGTTCAAAAACATAGGCACCTGTGTTGGTTTCCCTTACCAAGTCACCACCCAGATGTGCAGTTGGCTAGACAAGCAATGCACCTGCGATCTACAACAATTGTAACCAATCCTATCCCAGAGATTGTGACAGAAGCAACAATCTACACAGATGGCACGTGTGATAATACACGCAATCCCTATACAGCACGAGCAGCATGGGCTGCTGTAATTCGAATACCCCATTCGATCAACCAAGCTCAACATATTTTCCGCGTCATTGCAGCAGGTCACTGCCCTAGCCCGCAGACAATTAATAGATCAGAATTGTTTGCCCTCCTTGTGGCAGTTGAACAGATTCTGTGCTGTCCAGGATCAATGCCAGTTACATTTGTGACAGATTCCCAATTTGTGATTTCTCAAGTACAAAATATAAACCAAGATACATACAAGCAGACACCGCATAAATGTGCCCATTGGGACCTGGTAAAAAGACTGGCAATCCTTTGGGACTCTGCTAGATTTCAGATCTTTAAGATTGCATCCCATCAGGATATTAGTACAGCACGTAATCAAGCAGAAGCATGGCACATAAAAGGCAATGACTTAGCCGACCGCACAGCAGCAGCCATACGCCATACAGATGACCCAGAGTTTGAACAATTGTGCACCGACATTCACAATCATTGGCAGACGAACCAGAAGCTTTTCCTCTAGATTTACAATTACCTACTTGATATCGCCTATACAAGAATGGAAACAACACCAAAGCCAACGAGCACAACTACCACAGGAGACTCGAACCGTTCCACGCCTCCTAACCCCCAATCGACACAGCTAGACAAGCTTAGACAGTGGCAAGTCCACGCACAACCATATGCCATGCCGACTGAGCCACATAAAGTAGTTTTTTGGTGTAGCACCTGGGGTGCTAATCTCACATATATGGTGTGGAAGTATTGCTCAGCTCTTGTTTGGCCCGACCCCAGCACCACGACAGCGCCAGGTGATCCGGGCATCTCATGGACCGAGTTAGCAATTTCGTTTATGCACTGGTCCAACAAGTTCCTACCTATCCGTATTTAAAAAAAGATAAAGGATATCACACCATGCAATATGACGACCCACAAGTTGCTTTGCTCCCAGTAAAGACAAAATCACTAAGAGTCCTGGCAGAAAATTTTCGGTGGATAGTTAAACATATCCAAACCTTCTCACGCCAAAAGTACATCCCTGTTTACAAAAAGCAGGGTACTACAAGTTTAACACGTTTAGGATTTACATCCTATCATGAAGGTGGCGTGTCCAGACGCCCGGCATTGCCCAACTCGGATGTGACATATCAGTATATCGCACAGATGCTAAATGCCATGCCACATGATCCACCATATCACACGGAGATTCTGCCATTGGCTCTTTTAACTAATACTCCACAATGCCAGCCGCCGAATTTACCGGAAGTCTCAAAAGACAAACAGGATGCCTTCATCCAACATGTACGCTATGCCATTTTTTCGGGGCAAACCATTCGATACCATAAAACACCCTGATGCCTCCTGAATTAGATGCAGCCACCCATGACCCGTAGTCAAATAGCCAGAGTGCAGCCCGGTCGTAATTAGGAATTTAGAGACCTCGAGCCATGCGCTGTTTCGTTCGTAGATGCCTGGTTCCGTAGCACGATTCTTTTAACATGTCTGTTTTTGTATCTACTTTGGCATGAGACGTCTCACACCCACCAGTACCCGCTGGAAACCCAGCAAGGGATTGAGTGGGGGCGCGTCGATCACCGTCCGCGAGTCCGTGCATCCAAATGGGTGGGTTTTAGAATCCTTATTCATCAAGAGTCTACATAAGACTTGGTTGCACATGAACACGCTCAACTCCCAAGATCCAACGGGCTTGCGGGTGACATGGTTGTGTTCCACTGGGGTGGCCCAACGGCCCAACTTGTTCCTCAACTAACCTCGCTCGCCGAAAAAAGACATGAAAAAGACATGAAGCCATGTGTCCAAGTCTTCCGGAAAGGGTCTTTGAGAAGAAGTCCTGTCTCAAATTCCAAGCCCCAACACTGCTACGACTTTGACACTCCCCCGCCTCTGTGTCTTTTCTGTTAAATTTTTTCCTCTTGCCAATTTTGGGTAGGTACCCGAGAATCAACGTCCCCAGGTTCAAAATAAAGCACACCGAAAAATCAAACCCTCTATAGAATCAAGGTTCCAGGTTGCCAGGGCACTTGTCAAAAAGTGCATGCTAGAAAGTAGTTTCTCATGGTTTCTCTATAGAATCCAGGACCCCTCGTTTGCATCTGATATAGATCCTAAGAAAAGAATGGAACTCCGATGAAATCTCCGATATTCTCCAATCAATTTTGCGATTACTCTTTGGGAAAAGGAAAACCTGATGATGTTCTCCGATGAGTCTTGTTTCGACTCTACAGAAAGTTTGCTTGCCTGAAATGTTCAGATCGCATCCGATCGGGATTCTCAAACTCCTACCCCCCTACAATGTATACAAACTCCCTCTCGACCAAGCGGCTTCTTTCAGAGCCGTTTGCACTTGTCTCAATGCGGGCTCGCCCTGCCTGTTTTCTCAGGCAACGAGAGCCCGAAAATCGAATACCTTGATAATCTAGGCTTTGAAATTCGATTGGTCGGGTGTTTTGGATGCCCTCCCTTCATGCCTGAAAACCACCTGTAGGCAGAGGAAAATAGATGTTCAAGAGGTCATTGTCCACTTGCATGATTGGTTGGAGGAAGGGCAACACCACAAGTACAACTTCCCGTACTTCCCAGCTTCCCTGCATACAACTCGCAAAAACGGCCACACATGTTTACCCGAATCAGTTGACCAAGTGACCAAGTGGGAACGGTGGATTTCAACCAGGTCGAGACTCGGCTGCAGGTCAAAAAAGAATGAAAGAGAGTTCGGTTGAAATTCATCTGGGCGACACATGCCCGTGCGAATTCAAAGACATGTCAGCTTGTGACTTGATCAAGGAAAGCTCATGTTCACTTGTCGAGCGACCATCTTCCAGATGCCACACAGAGTCGCGTAGCGACCCATTGACCATTGACCCATTGACCCGGACACGAAGCAAGGCTGCCATCAACATCCCTCAACAGACCAAACCAGTGGTCTTTGGTTTGGAACCGAAAGACCGGGGATCCAAAACCCACCCCATGCCCCCACGACGTTCCCCCACGCGTCTGGGGATGCCCGGCCACCAGGCGTCCTTGGCCTCGGTGGCGCGCTTTTCCGCCTCGGCAGAACGCCAGATTTCTGTGAATGTAGACACTTGTAGGTTTCTATTGATGCCATTTGCATTGACCTGCATCTCCAAAGTTCGTGCTGAGGACCCAGCATGTGCCAACCTGCAGGAACTTGGTTTCACAAGGACCCTTTGCATATCCCCTGAACAATTGGGTGATTGGGATGTACAAGTCCAGTCCATTTAGTCCATGTCTAGTGAGTCTAATATTATGCTTCAATTTCTCGGAAGAGCTTTTCAAGGCCTTTCTCAAAAAGCATCTTGCTTTTGGGGCTCCCCCGTCTATCAGGATTGCTCCTTCAGGATAGGGGTGCTTTGAGGAACCATGCCTTCCCCTCTCAAGACCAAGTTGTCAGGTGCTTCCATGGCGAAGAGTTGAGTCTACAGGAGGCTTTGAAGGTAGACAAACCAAGTCTGCCTTTCGGTGGATTTGGGGCCGACCAGGGGGGCCCTTGATCCATCCAGGCCAAAGGCGGGGGTGCGCCTCTCTTCGATCGCTTGCATCTTGTCATGCGTGTCCAGGCCTGGGCACAAATGACAAATATTCAAATATGCAATTAGGACACAAACGACAATTAGGATACATAAACGGTCAGATGACACCACTGACACCACCATTCAACTGCATTCGATCTGGGCATGCGCACGTGCGGAGCTCAAGCGCCCCTGGCAGGCCACGATGTTCTTCGAATGCTCTGCGTTAGACTCCTCTCGCAAAATGCGTTGGGCGCCCGGAATAGATTGGATTGGCCCGCAGGCTCAAAAAGTAGGCTATAGCTGCCCCTTTTTGATTATATATATATAATATTCTATATAGATAGATAGATAGATAGATAGATAGATAGATAGATAGATAGATAGAATATATAGGCACAGTGCGCTCCGTGTTAGTTGCTGCTTTAGCCGGATCAAACGGATATACCTGATGGCTGAGCAGAGGAACTATTAGAAGCTCAAAGACCCCCAACGAAGCTCAAATGACTATTCCTGCATGAGGCTGGGGCCTGGAAATACTGCCTTTGGCAGGATTCTTAAGTGGCAATTGCTGGATTTGGGTGACTCCCATCTGATCCATATGCTCCCATGGTTTCCCCCGAAGCTGTCAGGGCCTGGATCTGTTGGGACAGCTCTTGGTGCAGCAGCGAGATCTCCGAGTGCCAAGGTTTGGCCTCGTCACCCGGTGGAAAAACGGCCAAACGGTACCCCCGTTGTGGTTGGTTCCCACATGTCTCCACCACCCTTTTGGTGGGTTTCTCCACCTGTCAATCCACCACTGTTCGTGAACATTCGTGAACAACAAAAGGTGCGTCTCTGTACTGAATGGTGTGCCGTATGATGTGTATATCCAGTTTAAATACATAAAGCCTAAGCTATTGTAGACACGATTGAAGAATGTTTGAAAATGTGTGTTCAGTAGCGTTCTTGTTATATACTAGTAGCGTTCTAGGAGCATTCAAGCCATTGTGTGGGTATGTCTCGCACGGACCTGCACCGACAGGCCAGCATGGACGTGCGGTTGACCTTGTTTGACACGGTCACCCCTCAGAGTCGTGGAAAACCACGCCTGATCGAAGTCCTTCAGGATTGCCATCTTCAAGCTATCTGCGGAAGGTCGGAACACTGCTCCACTAAGTGGGGCAATGGTAGGATAGTGCCAAGAAGTGTTTCCCTCTGGCACTGACAAAGAACCCGAAAGCGGCGTTAATTCGTAGAACATGCCTCTCGCAGAGGTCCATTTTCAGGACCTATGGTGGTTCTCCACATGCTCCACCTTGCAAGCCAACCTTTCGGGGTGCCACTGTTCCTCTACAAAAGGGGTTGCGTTATGTTGCGTTTGGTTTCCATTGTTGCTTGGTTGAGGCTTCGGAGAGGCAAAGAGGGGGATGGTGATGGAATCTCTTTCCACAGGCTATGAGGAGTGGTCTTTGATTATGATATGTGATGATCGCCGTTCTGCAAGATTTCATGGAACTCACAGGTTGAACCCCAAAAGAACCACGACAAACCTTCAACCTAGCAAAGCTCGGACTCGGTGTGTGTTAAACCCCCTTCAATTTCCCCCATCGCCGTCCGATCATCCTCCTCGAGAATGCACCACCCGGGCAGAACCCCGCACCCTGCGAGCTCCGAACATCCTCAAGACGGACAGCCCCTGGCACGAAAGTAAGTCCAGCAGAAAGCCTCCAAAACAGGTAGAAACGGCCCCTACCGATGTCCAATACATCCTTTACAAGGCGGATTCATAACCTTTGTCTCGAAATATGTTGGAGAGGCTATTCGGTATCATAGACGAGGAAAGACCAACACTTGGTCAACCTTAGCAGTGAAACATGGCAGCTCTGGCAAGTCTCTTCCAATGCAGCCAGCTCTCTTCTCACCTCCAAAAGCCAAGTCAGGTGAAACAGATTCTTGTGCTATTTGTTGTGTGATTTGGGTGCATGTGCATGTGCATGTGTGTGTGTGTGACCTTTGAAGTACGATTTAACACCCCCTAGTCTTAGCGAGTGTGCAATCAAAACTCATGACATCCAAAATGATTGTGCAGAAGAACCCTAAACAAACATCGCATACTATACACCCACACGTGGTACACAGCGCCATGCCATACCTTGGCCAAGTCGTGAAAACACCAGGATGCACCAAATCAGGTCTGCATCCGGCCCTTCTAGGACTTAGGTGGAGACTTAGCTAGAGCTATGCCGCTATGCCCATGCTCACTTCTAGGTGGCACCACTGGGAAAGCCGAGTGTGGGGCAGAACTTGAGTTTTCCGACATTTGTCTGATTCAATCAAATTCAACGGAGTTCTGGCTGGGCTTGGATGAACAGTAAGGTCTCTGCTTTGGCGACCGCTGACTCCCCCAACCCTCACACCACAAGCTGCGAGTTTCTCTCAAGCACATCCGAGCAGAAAACCTGCAAATCGGAAATTCACCATCTGAGTTTCAGGATGGTGGAGGCATTAGTTTTTGTCGCCCACCTCTGTTTGAGAAGTAGGACAATGATACTTGATCAGCATTAACATAAGGTGCTCAAGATCAACTGTTCAGGATGCACTTAAAAAAGGCTCACGGGTCCATTTGAGGCAGCAGCAACTGCTTGCCACCAGCAGGTCTCCGGTGTCCAGCATCCAAGCTGCATCCATCCCTGGCAACATGAAGAAAAGTGATGAAGAGCTGCTCCCTGGGAGAGGGGTCCGTATGATGGTCCGCTGCCTCACTGACCCAAACGACATGATTGGACCAGGCAACATCTTGAACGCCTATCGATTCAGCCTCTCTATTTCAAGCCGATGCTTTTGTATTCTTTTGTCACCCGCGTTGAAGACCAGACCAGGAGCTCCACCTGTCCAAATCTTCCGCCTCCGCTGATCTCAGCAATCTCACCCCGCGGAGTTGCTGCAGACCGGGCAGTAGCTTGGAGGGTTCGCCGCTAAGCAGCCGCAGGTCTCGGGACCTGGTCCCCCAGTCGGTCGACTCGCGGTCGGCTTCTGACGTGTTTGGAGCAAAGTAAGTCAGACATGCACAGAAGAGGCACATCCGGTCTGAGTAAAAACAGGTTATATATATATATATACCCATGACTTCTGACTTCTCCATCAGAAAGAATCTGCTTTTTCGCGGCCTTCTTTCCCCAAGTTTCTTCTTTTCCCGCGTCTTTGGGACTACAAACTACCCAACTCCCTTTCAGGCCGTTTGCACTCGAGATCAATGTAATCTGTTCCCAGGTGTGTATAGGCTAGACCCCAGACTTATGCAGCAATACACAGGAAAGATATGCAAATCATAAAGGAATGCAGGAACATCGACTAGTTGACAACTCGATCTGGTGTTGCACAGTCGCCCAGGTGCATTTCCAGGCCAAGGGCCGGTAGAGGTCCGGGTCACCCTGACACCAACTTCCTCAGACAAGCGTCACGGCGTGTCCCAGTTTTCCCCCGGGACATGGACAGAATTGGAAGCAATGAGTTCAGGATCCCGATCGAAAAGAGACGGGACAGTGTATTTACTGTATCTACAGCAATTGTTGTAGTTACTGTATAGTTGTGTGTACATATACATGTATATATAAATACAAATACATATACATACATATCCGTGTGTGTGTGTGTGTTCACATTGGGTAACAACTCAGCTGAGAAACCTGGTACGTTGATTCTGCAACACAGCAGCGGTCGTTAACAAAAAGGGGGTCGGCCACTGTGGGATAGACTCGCACAAATGATGCAATACTCAGCTCTTTCAATGCTTGTGATTCTTGTAATTCAATATTGATGCTAACCAACCACACAAGCCAACCCGGGCAGGCACAGCCTACTAGCATCTACTGCCCAACCAACGCAACATGTCTAAACCCACACCTGTATCTAAACCAAACAACCCAGCAAACCAGCAAGCAAAACACCCAATCCAAGAAAACCAATGGCTTATAGGTTGATGTTGGCCAGTGAATGCCAAGTTGACAGGCCCAAATCGCTATTCACACCGACACCAGTGGTGCTGCATCCAAGGAGCTCTGCCCTCCAATCTGGCACGGCTGAGGTTGAGAAAGTTCTCAAATACACACGGCTTACCATGATTACTTTTGTACATTATCGTAACAAGAAGCTACTAGCATCGCTACTAGGAGCAAGGACGCCATTAGGGGCTCCTGGCCGTACTACTAGGAGCAAGTAGGATGATTACACATGCTTTTGCCAAACCCCATCGTTCAGGGCCTCACCTAGGGTCTCCCAGGGCCACACGGTGCTTTCCCACCGTGCTTTCGACCGTTCAAAGCGCCACGCCATGCGATGAAGGGGACCTTTTCGGGGTCAGGGTCCATCATGTTCCTCCTGGATTTTTGGAGAAGTGCCACTGTCTCTCTTAGACTCTCTCTTTCACTCGCTCCAATCTGCCCCAGCACTTGGCCACTTGGCGGGGTTTTCTTTTCTTCCAGCGCAAAGCGCGCGGTCAACCACGATGCGTTCGTCAAAAGCACGAGCGGCACGAGCGCACGCGGCCGCACCTCAAAGCCCAACTGGGGGTCCTTCAAAGTGGGACATCCTCCAGCTTTCATGGCTCTAAGCACCTCCAGTAGAGCACAAACTCGTGTCGAAAGGGCACCGCAAACCAAGGGCACCTCCCCAACCACAGAGTCTTTGCTGTCAAGCATTGCTTCTTGGGTGGGGGAGTTTTGCAGACCCACTTGGCGCGCGGGTCATAAGATGTGTGTCAAGTGTTTGGCATTGTTTTTTGTTCCTCACTGGTCATCTGGAAACCCTACGTGATCCTTTTCAAAAAACCACGGCGATCGGCGATGGCTTTCCCGGCACCGGCGGCGGCCACGCCTGTTCGACCCGTAGGACCACGGCCTGGGAGCCAGAGAGGCCAACACCATAGACCGCTTCCAGGGCGGGCAAATAGCCATCCCAGAACCTGGGAGAGCTGTTCATGGGCGCGTTGGCAATTCAAGGGCCCAAAAGGCTGCTCCGACAAGCGTAACAAAAAAACATGATTCGGATCATGGCTAGACATGCCTGACATGTGTGCATAGACACGTTTCCCTTTTTCCTTCCATGCGCATGACACGCGTCGTGAGACCTTTATATATTTATGTTGAGGCACCCTCACTTCACAAAAGCTGTGCACAAAGAATCAATTGAAAAGTCTTCCGTCCGAAAGTTGTGGTTCTTCTCGCATTCACCATCCGCCCTGATGCAATTCAGTCAGGCTTGCAAATTGCAATCCAAAAGAATGAACTGTTTTGGGCACGATCCACCTTTGATAGAACTGGATGAATAAAGTAGCACCAATATAAGATACAAATCATTAACCATCTATGGATTGAAACAGTGGAGATTGTTTCAACTCACCTACGTAAGTTTATGAGGATTAGTCAACATCGGTTAGTCCAGTGCTAGTACTCACAGATTAGCTTGAATAGATCCTGCATGTACATTCCCCAAACAGCCAAAGACTACCACGGTGCAGCTCCACACTCTACTCCCACCCATCTCTGTCATAGAGCTGATGCCATCTCTCATCGATGGGCGCATCTCGGCAATCACCGATCCTCTCCATGGCCAGTTGGGTGCAGGTGTCCTCCAGCCCGCCGCAGCTGTCTCCATGTCCACGTGTGGAGGGTGGAAGACATCTTCGAATGGCGGCTGTGCCCAAACCATCTTCAATGTTCCAAGGGATTGCTGAAAGCCCCGTGAATTTGAGACGATGCATGTGGCTGTTTCGGTGGATGTTACAGGAGTTTGGTAAATCAAATGCATGTCAATGGTACATATAGCGGGTGTCAGATGGTTTTAGTCTTATGGAAAGTTCCCTTCAATATGTTGACTCCTGCCTTATCCTGCCTTCGGTCTGAAGGACCCTTGGGTTGGGAGAGAAAGGTGAATTCAGGTAAATATATAAAACTCTCGTCACACATACTCCAAGAGGAAATATGACATGTTCCAGAGGTCGTGCCCAACTGGCCAACCGATGATTGCTGGTCTTGTTCGTCGACCTTCTCTCCCACCAGACATTCCAGGGCCCCCTCAGTTTCAGGCAAACTGAGGTTGACAATTAACAAGTTTAAACATTGACGATGAGGATATGTCCATGAACATGCCGGGCATTACACAGTGACCAGAAGTCAGGTTGCTGATGTTGCGGTTCTCTTTCCAGGCATCCCACTCTTTCCACCTGTCGTCCTCTCTCAAGTCGGACCGGGAATTCATCGGCCAAGGCTCTGAGCAGCCCCACGCGGGTGTCCGAAACCAGGACGGCGCCGCCGGATCGGTGCACCCGCACGTGTCGCTACCTCATCGGTGCATCCGGGGGTCGTCCACCACCGGTGGATGACGCTACATGCGACTCCCCCACCAGAATGGCTGAACATCTTCTGGGAGGCTTTGTACATCAACAGTCATCAACAGTCTACATTACTACCCCTCGATTCAGTGTGGGCTTGGAGGATTGGTTGGGCTTCTTCAGTTGAACTGTGGACTCGAGGAGGAGCCAGTCACTCACAGGGGAGAACACCGACATGGCCGACACGGCTCTTCAGCTGGTGGAGGCGTGTTCATTCATGTTGAAAACCCGTAGGTCAAGTCAAGTGGCCTTGACGGAAGCGCGCAAAATGCTGAGTGTGCATGGTCGTGTCTGATTTAGGTATCCTCTGAAAGTACCCGGCATTCATTCCTGATTTCAAGAATCCCTTGGCTGGCATGGAGCCCGAAACCTATTGATTGCTACTTGAATTTCAGCCACTATATTGTTGTGGCGTGTTTTGGAAATGGTGCAATTCAAAGATGCTAGGAGTGCATTTCGGTGACAACTGGGCCGCGATTTGCCTTCCAAACGTGCTGGGTGGATTCAATTGGATACGTCAGCCACTGCTCGTTTGAACTCACATACCCAGTGCAATGCAAATCAATGCAACAACGTTTCCAGTCAGATCTTGAGGTTGAAGCGTCTCCTGCTGCCTCCGTCCAGGACCTTGCAATTTGAGCAGTTGTTGCACCTTGCCGAGTCTGTTTGGGTTAGTTCCCTCACAAATGTCCCACTTGCTTGGCCCAAGCACAAATAAAGCGTAACAGTCGCGCGTCTCCTGTGTCACAAAACTCTTGAAGCTCTTCCTTGGCGACACGATTGGGCCCGGGAAGTGCCCACCCACCGGGTTGCAGTCTCCCTCATGCCACGGGCCTCCCTATTGGGACACATACCCAGTCGGACCTGGAGATGTCTCCTCAATTTTGTTCACTAGCGTCAGCAAGCGAACGAAACCGGAATGGATTTGCAGGGCCATCCGCAGGTCGAGAAAGTCTGTTCAGAATCTTAAGAATTCTCTGAAACCTCAGCGCCATTCCACCTCGACTGTGTCTGTTGCCCGTTGAAGTTAATACATTTTGCATGTGGGATACTAAACCACCATGGCACGCCGATTTGCAAAAGTCAGTACTTAAGTCAAGACTGCTGGCCTTCCCCATTGTAAACGCGACATACAGAACAAGGTTCTCCAGATTCACCTTTCCAAAAAGAGAAAACTTCAACTGCAAATCCCAATGGCAACGCAATTTGGAGAGCTACCCGACGTGGTAACTTACCCCATCGCACATGAACTTGACCCACCCCCATGGCACACCGCCTACCCCACGAATGTAAGAACTTACCCCATTTGGACAAAATTGCACACCGCTTCGAAACAAGCACTTTTTCTCACTCACGATCCCTTTTTCTCCTAGATTGTTTCTAAGCCTACACTATTCCATTGCGATTCAACCTTCTACATGTTGATGTTTTCAAAGGTTATCTATGGGTTGCCGTGATCCAATCCCCATGGCACCCCGATTCTGACCCACATGTTGGTACCAGCTTTAAGTTTCTACCTGGAGTGCAAACAGCATGGAATTGTTCTTTAAACGTCAAAAATATCTATGCGTTCTTGTGTGTATTCCTCTCCCGATCCCCATGGCACACCGCTTCGAAACAAGCACTTTTTCTCCTAGCCTAGATTGTTTCTAAACCTACACCATTCCATTGCGATTCAATCTTCTACACGTTGATGGGTTCTAAGGTTTCCTATGGGCTGAAATGATCCAACCCCCATGGCACACCGATTCTCACCCACATGTTGGCACCACCTTTAAGTTCCTACCTCGAGGGTAACCACCCAGACACGAAAGTCCTTGCAAAGCAGTTGCGGCAAGCAAATCACACAGTGACACCACACCGCGGCTAAGTCACGGCAGAGTCACTTAGTTTTCGCATGGGACACCGCGTTTCACCAAACAGGCCATCTAAGCCAAAACCATGCTTTCCAAGCCCAGTTTACAACCGGACACTGCCACAATGATAGGGTTTGTGCAACAACAGCCAGCAGCAAATGAGTAGGCTTTGTAGCGCAGGCAGCGGCAGCGGCAGCAGCAAGCAGCAGCCAACCAGCAGAAAAACAACACCAACAATCCAACAGCAGCAGAAGGTAACCAGCAGCGGCCAAACAGCAGCAGCAAGCCGGCAGCAGCAAACCAGCAGTATAGTAGCCAACCAGCGCCAGCAAACCAGCAGCAACTGGCAGCAGCCGACCACCAGCAGCAAAACAGCGCAGCGCAGCAGCAGCAGGAGCAGCAGCAGCACCCAACCAGCAGAGGCTAGAAACCACATCATCCCATGCCACACCGTTTTCACCAATCCCACATCACAGGAGCAAATCCCACATTATCCCCATGGCACATCGGCTTCCGATCTCTGCCAGAAGTATGCTAAGACCACGAAAAAACCACGGTTATCTGTGTGTGCGCGTTCCTGTCTTTCAACGGCTGTGCAGGACACACTTCCGCATGGCACACCTGCGAAAAATTTGAACATGAACGCTTGAAAACATGAACCCTGCAAATCGCTCCTTGCCTGGGGGCCCATGTAAATTGAAGTTGTGACAATGGCAATCCCCATCGCACACCTCTGGAGGTCCTGGTGCCTGGTGGGTTGGGCGAGATAGAGGGAGAGATGTGGGCGAGGTTTGCGGCGAGATGAACGAACACGTTTGCCCAGAAGACCCATGCCCACTAACACCCAAACACAAAAGTCCTTGCAATGCAGCTGTGGCAACCAATCAAAAACTGGGACACCACGCCGCGACTAAGTCACGGCAACGTCCTTGCGATACTTGTTTCCGCATGGGGCACTGCGTTTCACCAAACAGGCCTGCCACCAAGCTTGATATAACGTTTCCAATGCCCAGTCTGCAATGGAAGAAGCCTGCTATAACCATAGGGCGTGCAAGACAATGACAGGCAGCAAATGAGTAGGCCTTGTAGCCCAGGCCGCAGCAGCGGCAGCGACAAGCAGCAGCAAGCAGCAAGCAGCAGCACCAGCAGCAACCAAGCAGCAAGCAGCAGCACCGGCAGCAATCAGCCAGCGGCAGCAGCAGCCAACCAGCAGCAAACCAACAGCAGCCAACCGCCAGCAGCAGCAGTAGCCAACCAGCAGCAGCAAGGCAGCAGCAGCAGAAAGCCAGCAGCAGACCGGCAGCACCAGCGAAGGTAGCCCAATCAAGCTTTCCCCCAAGGGCACACCTCATCTGGCACAAGTTCATGCCACTCAATAGTGTGCCCGCTTCACAGCGGAAGCCAGGTTTCCACAAGGACCCTGCTTCCGAGGGTTGGCCCTATAAGCCCTTGGAGGGTTGGACATATGAGACCCACTTTTTCAAGATGAAGGGGAACCTATGGGCTGCCTATAGAAACCTCTAGAAACAACCTATGGGTTGCCTGCCAACTTCCTTGCGGTAGGTCTTGTGCACGCTATAGTGTATCGACTTCCTGGTTTGCTCATCACCTTCTATCTGCTTTTTTGAAAAAAAACACGTCTCGACTTCAACAACTGGCAGTACATGTTCATGTTGTGTTTGGGGTCACTTCAGGGTGGGATTGCCTCAAGAACGCCCTCCGCCCTTCCATTCAGGGCTCGCATGTCGTCACATCCTTTCGCCCCAAGGCTGCGCCAGCCATGGCCAAGCGTGCCGAAACGCGGCCCATGAACACCTGAGCCGCGCCGAAAAACGCGACGCATTCCGCTTCGACGCCTCCGCATCCGCTGGAAGGTCCGAAGCAGGGATCCGAAGTTCGTGGGCGACTGGGCTGGGCTGTCTGGATCTGTTTTCTCCGAATGGTGAGGGAGGAGAAGAACTGGGGTGGAAGACCATAGTCTCTCGACCCAATTGGCATGGGTAATGCATCTAGTTGTCCATTCATTCAGCGGTCAGCGGAATGCCTTGGCTTGCTGCCATTTTCGTCCGCCAGATTACACTAGCCATCCCAGAGAACACAAAGCAAAGCTGTGCAAGGATCTCACCACAAGCCGGTGCAGGCAGCCTAGGCACTGGATCTTGGTAGAAGGCCCCACCCGGTCGCAGGATTGCAGGCTCAATGCAGAGATTGAACTCCAAGGTTTCCGCCAACATGGTCCGTGTTCCTGGATCCGCACCGCTCGGTCTGTGTTTTACCCACGCCAAGCCAAAAACAACTACACAACCACCACAATAATCACCAATTCAAAGCCACTCCGATACCGACAAAAACTACAACCGCCACTACTCACTACTATCCAAGTGTGTTATTTCTTTCTGAGATCTGTGAGGACTATTAAAAAGGGCATCGCTACTAGTAACTACTAGTAGCTTGTTACTACTAGTCAACCATGTCTCCCTGAAGCCTTGCCTTTTACACTCACATCGCCCAAAATCGGGGTCGCCGTGTCACGCCGTGTCGTCGACGGACCCGTCGTCTCATCAAGCCACTCGCAGTATCGAAATCGGGCGAGGCCACGAAATGGATATATTGCCTGAGGAGACGCTGAGGAGGCCACTGCTCTAGGCGAAGCGCAGTAGAAAGTTGATGCTATGTTGCTATGCAAGCTCACAGTAGAAGCGACCGTCAAAACTGCATGAGTAGTGACTGCGAACTGTTTACATATCAATTTCTGAACAATTTCTTGACTCTTGGTCGGCATCTCCATGCGTGTGCAGGCGCGCACTGACATTGTGAATTACTGTATCTTGTGAAACGCATCCATTCTTGGGCCATGTTTCTTTATCTCCGGTTGATTTTCTTGATGTTCCGTCTCGGTTTCGTCTCACTCACTTTTTGAACATGTGTGGGCCCAAACAGCATAGAACATGTAACATGTACACCATGCACATGAATCACCAATGTTAAGTCCTTCTGTGGCAATTTTGACCTGTTCAACCCAGCTTTCACCCGCACTCCCAACACTTGAGCCATTCTTGCAGACATGGCATTTCTGGTTTCTTGAGTCATGCCCCAAACATGTGGTGACCCTCACCTCCCCCAATTCCACCATGTTCCACCCAGGTGGCGGAAGCTCCACAGGATCTTGGAACTTGTGCACGCTCACAGCCAATTCCAATGGGCTTGGCTCCTGGTTCCGCTCGCCCGCCGTCACATAGCCGAGGATCATCTGCGTATCAGAGTTCCTCGTGAACACTTGTCGTGCACCTGCGTCTGCCTGCCTGTCTCCGGTGCACAGCACAGCACTATGAACCCCACCCCAACCCGTGATGCATGCCAGGTTCTGCTAGATGGTGCATGTGTTCCCATGCTTCCCCACTTGGCCCTTGCGGCCCACAGCCCACAACCCTCCCTTCAGGGCAAGAGAGAATCTGCCCCACCACGAAGGTTTGGTTGCCGCCGCAGAGCTCCTTCTTCACCATGAGCATGGTCTCCCCCAAAGGTTGGAGGAGCCCAAAGTAGGGCAGCAACAAGGTGCCCGCCAAGAGCATCAACAATGCCACCTCAGAAGCTTTCGCGGCAAGACCATGTTGCGGCAGGTCTTCTGCCAGTGGTGGGTGCTGACCACTTGGGATCCGTAGTGGGAAAAGGGTTGTATATATTTTATGTAGAAACGAGGTTGTTGGAGCTTTACGTGGCTGATGTGGTTGGTTTTACAAGTTTACAGATCTGTTGACCCACAGAGTTGATGTACTGTGACGTACAAGTATCATCAAGTATCATGATTATGGAACTTATGGAACATGCATCTTGCATGTCAGATGCACCCTCAATGAGTCAACAGCCGGGGCCATGTCTCCCTCTACCTCCGACTCCCGACTCGGAGCGATTCGCCACTCCGGCCCAGAGGACCGATTCGCTCTGACTCCGCCGTGAGGTGCAGCGCACTTTCAAAGGCTCCAGAGTCCGAATCGCCACCTGGCCGATGAACCGAAACATGTCAACTCAAAGCCGCGGCTCGCCCAATCCACCAATTCAATGAAGGGGATGTCCAATTCAATTGGGGGAGTGTACATTACCAGTTTCGGGGCCTAAAAGGACCGTCCCGGAGGTGTGGGACCCCACCCAATGCCCACCGATGAACGAGTGCTCCCGGTCTTACTCCAACTGATTGACCAAAGCTGCACTATGCTGCACTCACCCTTCGAAAACGCAAAGAAAAGCCGACCTGCACGGACATAGGTGAGAATCCGGCAAACAGGAACCTTGGACTTGCGCAGCACTTGCAGGCCCAGAGTGCTGAAAACGTATTTGCAGTAAATCAAGAAACCGAAGAAGGAGAACCTGGCGCCTTCCTGATCTTTCCTCTGCAAACTGGGTCTGATTTGAGTATTGAACCGGGTCACAGATGTGCAGGCTCTATACTCTGTACTATTCGGCTATGATCAAAAGCCTGTTCCAATGCCGATGGGGCGCTCATCCACATCGAGAATCGCATTCAAGGCCACTGCATTCAGCATCAAATCCTCGAACTGGCCGCATTCAATGGCCCAAGTCTGATCAATTCTGACCACTGATGAGGCATTTACCTGGAACATCTCAAAATCTGAACACTGCCAGGCACAATCACCGGACCCACGATCGCATGGCTGAACTCTTAACGCCTACAATATGTAGAAGGCAACACTGCAGCAACATGCTTGGGTCAGATCTGAGGCAGAAGTGCCAGAACCTAAGCAGGTACAGTACATGCAAACGTCATGTTTAACTCCTCACGCTCACGGACGTGAGCACGATGTCAGGTATGTTTGGAATTGGTAGACTGACCACCAAGACTCTGCTATTGACGTGGTCCGTGCCAGCCAGTGAACTCCAGCTATCAGAAGCACCTGAGGTGAGAACGCGAGCATTGTCACCTCCCCAGTTGGCTGATAGGCTGATAGGGCCAAATCTATGCCGTTTATGGAGGCGTGTGTCTCAATCTGCAGGAAGGGGGGACGGCGTAGTATATGAACGAACTAAGAATCTAAGACCATGGGAGAGAATGAAAAACATTCCCCAGGCTTTCAGTGGCCCATTTGGTGCGCCCGCTGGACACCCTAAACGAAGTTCTAGGTGCCAGGGCGATGGCGAAGCGCGTGAAGTAGGTGGCGATGATCGCCATTAAGCGACCGTGAGAGATGCTGCAAATGTGGCCGTCCTTGGAGCAAGGGTGTGCCCTGTGCCCCCACTGAGCAGAATTTACTTTTTTTCAAACAGTAACTGTAATTACCTATGAAGCGTAACGACGTGTTGCACCATTGACACCCCCACCATTGGCACCTCCAATCTGGACGTGACCCAAGCGTCTCGAATGACCGTCAGCTGGTTTCGCGGCAGCTGGGCCACGGCCTCCAGGGACTGCCACGTGTTCCGAAGCTCCTCGGGCGGCGGTCCCGGAACGGCCGAGCCGAGCGGTAGAGCCACGAGGTGGGAGAGAAGCAGCTGCAGCAGGGGGTAAGGGAGTGATGCCTGGTGAGCAGATTGGAAAAGCGTATACCATAATACATGATCCTGCTGAAAAAGGTGGGACGTGCCGTCTTTCCTATCGCCTCTTCCAGTAGATTGAAGTTCCCTTCTCATCGTTACATTTCTTACAAGCAGGACAAGTGTGAGGGTGCGCCTCATGCTTTATACATGCCGGCGGAACCACTGGACAATCTGGGCGTCATGTGGTATCTATCATCAGTGGTGACAAGCTGACCAGCGTCCTTGTAGACGCACAAAGCCCAAAGAAGGATACACAGCATGCATAGCAGGATCCCAATCGGGAAGAAGCCAGCATCAAACTGATCCTTGTCCAGGCTCATGTAGCTATTGATGTGTGTGATCAAGGTCGCCTGCAGGGCACAAGCGCTGTGGCTCAAGGTTCTTCAAATGTCATGCCTACTGGCCTTAGCACATGTCTTTCCAACTTGGAGGGTCTGGAGGAACAGAGAAATAGAGACCTGGAGGAATAGAGACCTGGCATTCTGGCATGACAAAAGACCAGCACAAGCATGCCCACTGCGTCCCATTTTCTAGTCAACCTCCATGGTTCGATGGGGGCCCGATGTACCAACCACTTAAGGAAGCACGCAGACACGCTACATTGGCACAAACACTTTGTATATTGCTCTTCTCAGTTTGAGTGCTTACGCCAGTATACAAGACGAGTTGCAAGACCCACAAAAATCTCACCACTGAACAGCTTTCAATATATAATATCTCATCTTTCCTTTACACGGGCACCGCACGCAGCACGGAACGCACCCACGCACACGGGCACGGCACGGGCACGCAGGAAACCCTCATGTGACATGAGAAGCGGCCTGGCGACGCATCCCCACACCTCGCGTGGTCCGCCGTGGGCCTGGGTCGTCGCCAGGATCAAGGAGCCATCGCCCGCGCAAACACGCGTCACCAGGCTGGTGGCAGACAGGTCCACATGCCTGGTTCAGGAAGCTCGCAATCCCGTAGAGGTTGGTATCAAACCCTAAAACAAACCACGCTCTAAAACATAGAATGATAACACAAATGAAGTGGTCAACCTAAAAAAGAAGCAGCTCATAGACCCTTATTACCAATGAAGTATCCAATGATGCTTGGAATGAACAATGCATAATTTGTCATTTCCAAGTTGAGGCTGCTCAACAATCATATAATGGTATGCATTGGCAAGATTTTCCGATTCTCCCGGTATCAAAATCCCTCTCGTTGGCCCTGGCTGGGACGATATTTCACAAGAATTGGTAATGCATTCTTTAGGCAAGCGAACTTGTCCACCTTGAACTAAAAATGATGTCTCGTCTGCATCAGCCCAAGTAAAAAATCTTAGGGTGCTCTCATTTTGCAAGAAGTTGGATGAGATGTGTCCTAGGCCCGTACAATAAGAATACAAAAGAACCTTGCAGGCCTCCAGGCACCAGAAGGGCAAGGTAACCAGTCACTGGAATCCTAAAAGAAATGGAGCTGCCACACAGCCCAAGCGCAGGTTCCGATGCATGACGTGGTTCCAGTTTCAGCCTCTTTTGGGGCAAAAGGTTTGGGACAGAACGAACCCAAGGAGCCTGACCCTGGCATCTCCTTGGGCTTGTCCCTGCCCAAGCCACGCGGGCCATCCGCCAAGTGGCCGGTAGTCATGGGCGAAGCTGGTCCGCCACTGCCTCTGCGGGTGAGCTATCTAGCGAGCAAATTCAGCAGCAAAAGGTCAAACACCGGAGGCGCTCAACATTCAGGCTGTTCAAAAGGGGCAGTTGCAAAGGTGTACAGTCAGTTGGGCCTCAAGTGTCACGCAACTGGGAGAACATCCACTCAAAGAAAACCCGCTTCGGATCAGATCAGTGACTGTGATTAATCCTCTCCCATCTCACAAACGAAAGCGATGTGCGGCTTCGTGATGCCAAGTTGGTCAAGGATCCGTGCCACAGTGATCTTATTCACAAAGTCCTCGCCCATGAAATCTGGGGTGACGATGATGATCGAAAACATCACCTGCATACCTGACCCAATGAGAAGTGCAAACTCAGACTGTTCTCACGCAGAATCACAAATGAGCTAAAATGAGGCTTTCTCACTCGTTACACTGTTACACCCACCCGGGAACCCCTCAGTTTTGGACGCGGCCTTGAGGTGCCTGGTACTTCAGCCCGGCTGTAGTTGGCTCAAAGCAATGAATAGATCACGTTGTATATAATTTAACACCGTATAACACACGTCCCCGGTCTAGAAAGAGCAAACCTGGAATCCAGCCCACCCAGGCTTTACACCAGGCCACCAAAGTTCAGCAAGAGCAGCAGCAGGGAGAAGATCACATCCAGCGTTCGGATGTCCATCAGTCCCAGGACAATTGGATAGGTCCACGCACTCTCGTCGAAGTGCACGGAACCTGCAGCGAAACGCCGAAACCCCTGAAAATGAAGGCCTCAAAGGCAAAGAACATGGGTCTGGAGATGGAAAGACCGCCCTGGTTTCACACTCTACACGCTGGCTTCTGTAAGCCTAGCGGCCTAGCCAGGAGCAGACCTCTACGCCGTTTGCATTGTCTGCAGCTGCAAGGGCCATGACCGACTTATGATACCCCTGATCTATCTACTTCTGCGAGTGGCGGCCGCAAACAAGTCTTCATAAATCAGAACTTGCAAAGAGGCTTAAGTATGCTGTATCCAAGAATCTTGGTAAGGGACATGTGTGGCATTGTGCTGGGGAGACGGTTCTAAAGTTCTAAAGTTTTAACTTGCCCTGATGTAGAATGTAGACAAAACAGGTCTCCACTCTCCACACCTGCAAAGGCCTGCTTTCGGGAGCATGCCATTTCAACCCAAACTGCAAAATACGCTATGCAGAATGACCACCCACAATAATATAATACCCACCCCAATTCAATTGAACAACCTCTTCCCAAGGGGGGGCATACCAATCAAAAGTCTACATTACTATGGTTTTTACAGCGGTGTTGCCACCTGCGTCAAGCAATCCCAAACCGTAGCTCCATCATGTTCCATCCCTCATTTCCCCTCTGTGGTTCTTCATGAAGTAAAGGCATTCTAATCGACCCCAGGTGTCCATCCATGATCATCCATGCGCCATGGGCCACTAGTCTTACAATCTCCATCTCCCACATTTGTCAGCTCAATTTCGCCCAGAAACTCTCCAGATCTTTCACTGCAACCTCACCATCCTCCACTTCATCTTCCACCTTATGGACGATGAATGGAGTCCAGAGATCAAAGCCTGTGAAGGGAGGATCAGGATCAACTCAAGATCCACTGACTCATACCAAAAGCCTGTGCCACAAATTTCGGGGTTGGTGAAGGCTCGCCGGTACATTTGCTCGTGGACTTGGCCGAGTGAGGCTTTCAGACTCTGGCGGCTGTATGACTTGCAGGCTTGTGTGCCGACAAGAGAGATTTGGAAGCAAATTAGGCAAGGGAGTTGCGTTTCCCCACCTTGCATTCACAGTCGCTTCCAGAAGCAAAGGCAAGGAAGAGCACCACACCACGATTAGGAGGCCATCGCTAGTAGGTTGGAGGCCACCGCTAGTAGGTTGGAGGCATCCACGCCCAGTGTTCCCTGCCGGACCTCAACCACGACCATCCACGCCCAGTGTTCCCTGCCGGACACCAACCACAATCATCCACGCCCAGTATTCTGTTTTGCCCGACCTCAACCACGACCATCCACGCCCAGCGTTCCCTGCCGGACCTCAACCACGACCATCCACGCCCAGTGTTCCCTGCCGGACACCAACCACGATCACCCACGCCCAGTATTCTTTTCTTGCCCGACCTCAACCACGTCACGACCATCCACGCCCAGCGTTCCCTGCCGGACCTCAACCACGACCATCCGCGCCCAGTGTTCCCTGCCGGACCTCAACCGCGAGCTCCAGACCCAAGTGTTCCCTGCCGGACCTCGACCACGACCATCCGCGCCCAGTGTTCCCTGCCGGACCTCAACAGCGAGCTCCAGGCCCAAGTGTTCCCTGCCGGACCTCGACCACAGCACACAACCACAACCACAATCACAAACACACAACCACAAACACAATCACAAACACACAACCACAAACACAATCACAAACACAACCACAAACACACAACCACAACCACACAACCACAAACACAAACACACTACCACAAACACACTACGACAAACACACAACCACAAACACACAACCACAAACACACAACCACAAACACAACAACAAACACACCCACAAACACACAACCACAAACACACAACCACAAACACAACCACAAACACAAACACAAACACACAACCACAAACACAAACACGCAACCACAAACACAAACACGCAACCACACACACAAACACACAATCACAAACACACAACCACAAACACAACCACAAACACACAACCACAAACACGCAACCACAAACACGCAACC
>CAXAMN010013414.1:90878-135761 GCA_963970005.1 Durusdinium trenchii | reverse complement strand
AACACACAACCACAAACACGCAACCACAAACACGCAACCACAAACACACAACCACAAACACATCCACAAACACAGCCACAAACACACAGCCACAACCACAACTACAAACACACAACCACAAAGACAACCACAAACACACAACCACAAACACAATAACAAACACACAACTACAAACACACAAGCACAAACACACAACTGCAAACACACCACAAACACACAGCCACAACCACAACTACAAACACACAACCACAAACACAACACAGCACACAACCACAAACACAACACACAACCACAGCACACAACCCGAGGACCCACAAACAAAATCGAGTATACAATACTCACGGCCATGGCAACATGTTCCTCACTATGGCATCAAGACAAATGATTGAAATGTCATGGTGGGGATCACTCGAAGTAATGTGTTTTCTCTTTTTTCTCAAAATTTAGAGACTTGCCGATCAGCTGCTGTCGGGGTCTGGTTGCACTCAATGATCGTCGGCTCGGGCAAACTGTCCCCGTCGCAAGCTTCCAGAGCGCTCACTCGGGCCGCCAACTTCCTCAGGGGACGCGGGTTGCATGGAGAGATACAAAGGAAATGGGACCTGGGTGGGGTCACAGGTGATCAAGGGTGATTGACATCTATATTGGCTCAAGTTGCTGCACTAAGCATTCTAGTTGCTTCTAACGTCCTCTAGCTATTTAGCAAGCCTCTCCCAGCACATCCCAGTACCAACCACCACCAATGGCCCACCAACGGCGATCTGCTGCTGAGCAGCTCCACTTCCACTTGGAACTCACGACGCAACCACTCCAGTTCCGCGCGGGTCAAGGCCTCCGCATCGGGGAGGCCATGGGGCTCTTCCTTGGCTCCGTGGCACGCACGAGCTGTGCCAGGATGTGGACATGCCAAGCCTGAAACATTGGCTCTCTATGCTCTCTGCTCTCTAACTGCTCTTTGGTGAGGCTGTTGGGTTCAGCTGCGGCATGCAGCTGAGAGGCCAAGGCAATGCGCAAAGCACTTGGGGTAGGCATGGCATCCGTTTCGGTGTGCTTTCGGCGTCCGACGTGTCAAGTTGGTGACGGTATGTGGGTGAGTCATGAGTCAAAAGGGCTCAAAGTCTCGTCTCCCACAGTTTACCTTCAACAGGGAAGTATGTTTTTCCTGTCCTCAGTTCCGCACAAGCGACTCTTTCACTGCAAGGATGGGACAATGGAAATCGCCCTCAGCATAAGGAGGTTCATAACTGATGGTGCACCTAATGGCGCACGTATATAAGCGTGAATACAGAATACATATCAAGAAAAGTGCGCGCATGGCTTATGTGCTTCCTGATTCTTTAGCGCATTGAGTGCAAAGCTGAAGAGCGTGGCGGCATGGCTTACTCTTCACTAGGCCCTTTGGCTCAAGGCTTCGGCTTCGCTCCAACTGGCACACATGGGTGGACTGGTATTAAGAGTCATCAAAAACAGAACGGTACGTAAGCAAACACCCCTTCTTTTCATGTTTACATATGCTTACCACAGTGGAGAGTTTTCATCCAGCGCCTCAAGTTAATTGTTTGCGGCTCCCGGACCTCTCGCAACCATGTCCTGCTGCAACCATTGCCCCCGCAATCCAAAGAAGATGCTTGGGGCGCTTCTATTCTCCACCTGGTTTGTTCTGGCGCTCCCTATGCCCCTTGAACCCCTGTTGGTAACCCTGGTGGCCCACCAAAGCAGCCAACCAGCATGCAGTTTTTGCCCTTTGGCGGATCTGCCCAAGTTGCTTTGCACCTGGGACACAGTCGAACGTGGTTCAACCAGAGCCACCAGTGCTGTTGTCAGTCCTATTCACTGCACAGCTGCGGGGGGCAATACTTCGGTGGAGTGCCCGAGCGGCATCCACAGCTCACGGGACAATAGTACCCAAAGGCCCGGAAAAGCTCCGGGTCGCCCTCACACCAGAATCTCTGGCTGGTGTACTGCGCAGGGGAAGGCAAAAAAAGAACCAGCTCCAAGAAGGAGCTTGGGTTAGGCCGTGAGTTTCTCCAAGTCTGCATGATAAAGGAAACAGCAAGAAGACGATGGAAAAATAGATAGAGAGAAAGAGACACACACACACCCACAGAAACACACACCAAGAGATAAAATATAAATGGATGCGCATAACAATATGCTGTAGATAGAGATGTTTTTTGAAATATATATATATATGTATATCTTTTCCGCTTGCAGACTCGAAGGCTCCCTGGAGTGTGCTCAGATTTTCTTTTGGAAGGAGACACTCAAAGCTGGATGTCAAACTCCCTGATGAAAACGCCCGGTCGATTCAAGATGTCTCAAATGAAAAGCCAGCTCACATAGGAAGATATCAGAAGTCCAAAATTCTTTTCCGCTTCTTATTTGCTACCCCGTAGAGGCTAAGACATGACACTGCACACTCCAGGCGGCAGCAGACAACTTCTGGATCTTGTCTTTTGAACTTGGTTTCAAGCTATGTACCATCACAAAGGCGCCCACTTCTTGTAGGTAGTACTCTAGAGTTCTAACTCGCGCCCATCTGCCGCGCCAAGCGACCAGCTCAAGTCTTCTGAAGCACAGTACAGATGTGTGGCGCCGTAAGACTCCGGGGGTCGCACCCCTGCCTGCTTGTGAGTGTGGTACTCCCAGATGCTGCATAATGCAATTCCACTGCTTTGGAAAAACATTGATTGAGCCAGGAAAAAGCTTAGTATCCGGAGACAAAGAACCAAAAACTTGTTGCGCCACCCAAATGATAGATTCATCATCTATACGGCCATGCTGCCTTCGCGCAAAACGCGCGGTCTTCGGATCTCTGATGCGCACAAACAAACTCTGAGTGTCGTGAAACACGTCCGAAGGAAAAATCTAATCTCGTCGTTCCAAAGCCATCATCTCTGATGGATGCAGCGTGGCACCAAAACCCAGCAAGACGATAGCAGCCCATGCTGGCCAAGACCATAGGCAAGCGAGGCAAACTGCAGCACGTATGATCATGGGTGGCAGCACCGACCAGCACACGCCCGGCTCGTACACCTGCCATTTCTTGTCGACTTGCCATGCCAATGTCATAAAGTTGCGTGTCAACGGATATACATCCTGCATCCCTGTGATCGCATACACAAAAAGGTAACGCGGCAATCCAGTTTCAAAGCAATAAAGTCCGTAACCTCTCAAGGCCAGACAAGTGGCCTGCGGATCAGAGACCAAAGCGTCCCATGAAATCCCTACTTCAATTTCCAGCCAAGCGCGAAAGCCGTCAGTGCACTTGGACATCAAGGTCAAGTTTTCCACGACCTACACGCTTTGAAGTTGGAAAAACCTTTTCAGGCTCAATGTCGCCACCAAGCAACAAAAGGAATCTGAGCCACCTGGCGGCCAACTTGGGAATGCCACTGGATGCCACGACTTGGTCAAAACGCCAAGTGGAACCTGCTTTCAAATCAACGAACCATCTGCGCAACTCCTTAGATGGCGGGCGGACCGGATGGTCCCTGGAAGGATCATCTGCGCGATTATCAGCTGAATAGCATTGCAGAGATCCTAAGTACAAACCACTGCCAATGACATAGGGAATAGTGCCTTGCAGAACTCTGCAAATGGCATAGCTACTGGACCTACCTTTCGCCGATGCCCCAATGGTGACTCGACTAGCAAGGCCACCACACGAGAGCCTGGCTCAGCTTTGGCAAGAGGCTACTGCACGAAGGAAGGCTTCTCGGGCCATGCAGCCCTTCACTCCTGAGCTTGATCCTGAGCCGCTGTCCAAGCCGCCTCCCTGAAGGGCACCCAAAACTGGGTCTGAGGACTTGTTTCCCACCAGCTTCTGCAAGAGCACCTGATTTTGTTGCATCTGGACCATCAACATTTTTTTGGAGAGGATCTGAGGTCGCCTAGCAGAGCTTCCAAGTCCACTGGATCCACTGCATCTTGCTCCTCCTCGGCCGCCTCCCGCTGGAGATCCACTTGCCTCAACAGGAGCGCTTGACCCGGGGACGCCAACAGCTGGCCCTGTGGCAGAGCCTGAATGGACTGCATACTCTCGAGCTCTGCAATGCGAGCTTTGAGCGAATCCACTTCCGATGCAGCTTGACAGGGATCGGCCGGCCTGAGCTCTGGTGTGCTCGGAGCATACTGCGACCCGGCCTCTTCTCCTGTGAAATAGTCCTGAGCTGTCAGGGGCCCCATGATATCTAACCACTCTTGGGCTAACTCGATGACTGATGCTTTGACGGGTCGACCCAAAACGCCAGTGCTCGACAGGAAACCTACCAGCTGGCTTTTCTGCGTAGAAGAAAGTCGGCCGATGGTGACCAAGGCCGAAGCGAACTCCCAAGGCAAATCTACCAGTTCGATAGTCAAATTTCCATCCCGCCTGCCACGTGCGGTTTCGAAACGAGCCTCTCCGGAATGGAAAATGGGCTCGGCGGCTGATGTTGCAGCCTGAGGTAATGCCAGCATGAGCCCACCCGGACCACCAAACATTGAACCAAAACTGGGGGAGAACTGTCTGACTCTTCCCTTTGTAAAAACACAGCCGGCTGGGACCTGGGATGCCAGGTCTCGGATCGCCCTCTCTGAGAGGGCGCCACTCAGGCCTGAGCTGGCCATCTCCTCCGAGCCCCGGAGAGATAGCACGCCGCGTGGTCTGCCAGAAAGGGCAGTGGCAAAGCAGCTAACTGAGCAGCTGTCTCAGCCGCCAAAGCTCGTTCCTCAAGGGCTACGGTGATGAGATTCGGATCCGAGAAATCTGGTGAGTCAGAACGTTCCTCAACAACTGCGGAGACAACTGCTGATGATGAGTATCCTGAAGCAGTCTGAGATGGCCGGACACTGATGGTAATGTCAAGCCCTGCCAATTGCACTGTGATGGATTCCACCTCTGGGCTGAGAGTTGACCTGATTTGCATCAACAGGATCTCCGGTACTCAGCCAAGCGATCTCGAGGGCCACTGATATCTGCAGTGACTGGTGAAAAAGTACAAATGCCAACCGCACCAACCCAGATGCAAACTTTCGACACTGAACCGAAAATGCAAATGCCCCAATGCAGATTCCAGCCAGGCAAGAGCAACAGCACAAGACGATCAGAAAAAGTCCAATGGCACCCCAAGGGCAAGTGGTAGGAGCAGTGAACAGGAAACGGACTTCTCGAAAGAGGTCCGGCAACCACCAGGGCACAACCATCTGCAGCTTGAACCCCAAAAAGCTCTGGAGCAATCGAGAATCGGACCGCTTCATGAGATGGAAGTCAATTATACAGTAAATAGATCTCGGTGTAGACGAGATTTGGTTGGTCGAGGTAGATAGAGATGGAGACATGGAATTTATGTTTTCTGCGTGATGTTCAGGTCTTCTGTTGTTCTATCCTCTTGCTGAGATGTTCAGGTGGTGTATTGCTTTCTCAGCCGGCACACAAGCCGAAGAAGCGTGCTCAAAACCAAAAGTTGGCCAAATGCGCTTACTCAAATCTCAGCTTACTCAAAGAAGTGCGCTAAACGAGTTTGGTTTCGGTTCCCAGGCAAGCTTTGAACTGTCCTCCTAGGATCACCTAGGTTAATCAGCAATTTTGCCACAAGTGTCCCCCAGCAATGCAATTCTAAGCATCAGGGAACCACTGAACCACTCAGACTGGACCTCACCGTCACTGTCCCAATTCGGACCTCCTTGTTAAGCTCCGGATGTAGAAGTGCACTGCAGCCCAGACCCTTCATTGCAGCGATCCTGGGAGTGGAAGATGCGGTTTGCAAAGACTCTTGACAGAGGCATCTCAGATTCTGAATTTTGGTACAGCATTTGGAAGGAGGATGGCTCAAGGGCTACGTCCATTTTTCAACATGCCGGTGTTTCGCCAAGAATGCTACTGGGAATCACTGGAGGCCTTCACTCCCTTCGGGTCTGAAATGCGCGTCACATTTCAGCCAAGCATCTGATTCTGGATGTCGCGGAAGAAGGTCGTGGAGGCCGTGACGTCCTTGCAGGCGAGAGACATCAATCTCTGTGACTTGAAGAACACCTTTTACGCTTCACGGTGCGCGGCCAGGCCACAACACACGAAATCTGAAATCTCGAAGGTGACCTCCGGTCCTCAATATAACATTGAGGAAGTTGGAAGCGATAGATTTGTGTTAAGGTCGCAGAAGCATGTGGGTGTTCAGTAGATCGGCAAATTGCACGACTGGCAATGTAAGCGCTTGTTTCTAACAACTTGTTGGGCTATTGTTAGTGCTATTTGCCAATTTGCCATGAGACCTTTTGAGGATGGTTGGACATTGTTTACGGGGGTGGGTGGTCATGCAGTAGGTTGTGAATGGTTCTTTTCCGCGGTGGTGGATGGTCAATGCTTTGAACGATACATCAACTTCAGTCCAGCCCCTTCTGAGCACCCTGATGGGACTGTGAACCCCCTCCCAACCTCATGAGATCTCTTTGAGATGCACTGCTGGAGCTCGTGTCCACTGTCCACCTATCACCCCAAACTGGCACCAGGCAACGGTGCCCAGCTTGTAACTCAGCGCCGGGATGTAGGCATCCCAAAGCCTCGGGCTCTCGCCCCGAAGAGCTCGGACCAGGAAACTGACAACGCTTCGACTGGTGACGCTCCTCCGCCCCTTCATCCCGCCCCTCGGCATTCCAAGAGGCTCAGACCACCTGGAGTCTGGTGCTACATCTTGGCAAATTTCAGAGGCCTTCAAGGCATCCTCGGCCATTTGCAAGCAGAACTCCTCGGCTCAACAAAAGCCATCCGTCAACGGATCGAGTCGATCGAGTCAAGAATAGTTCATAGCGAGTTGAACTCTCTTACCACTTGCACTATGTTATCTATGTTATGTCAAGGTGTTGGTTGCCCTGGTAGCTATGGATGTCATTGGAAGGGCACGCAATGAGGCTGAAACAAGGCATGGCCCCTCCGAGGGCGTCGCGCAGACAGAGAGAGAGAGAGAGAGAGAAAAAAAAAAAGACGGGGAGAGAAATGAGTTTGTGAGATGACGAGTTGCGTGAGAGATGAGTTGTGTGAGATGACGAAGAGGAGGAGGAGGAGGAGGAGTGGAGAAGAAGGCGGAAGGAGTAGAGACAGGAAAACAAAACAAAAAAACACAGTAGGGAATGAAACATGCATGAAACATCTAGATCCTCTCACGCGTTCGATGAAGGACACTCCGTGATCGCACCAGACCCACACATCGCCACGTCTCGTTGGGCCGAGCCTCGCTACAGCCCAGGGCTGGGACTTTAAACCACACCTTGGAGTGTGGATCGGTGCCTGAGTGCCGAAACAGCCAGACACAGGAAAGGTCCCTCAAGCTCTAGGCTGTTTCAATGGAAGTGGACAGGTGCAGAAAGCGTGGCACTAGCGAAGCTCCGTCAAAGAGGAGATCGATACTGTACTTATCTTTTGGGTATAGATGGTGATGATTAGTAATGGCCTTTCTCTAAAGTGAAAATTGTCTACCGACTGTTGCAGGTAGTAGGACACCCCCAACTTACCTTATATATATATAACTGTAACTATTGTCGAACGGAAGAAGAAGCTATTCGAGGCTCCTGGCATCGCTACTAAGAGCAAGGGCGCTACTAGGGGCTCCTGGCCATACTGCTAGGAGCAAGTAGCTATAAGGAACAAAAAGCTATTAGGGGCTCCTAGAGCTCAGGAAATGCCCAAAGGTCCCAGACGCATCCACAGGTCCTGCCACACACGATGCGCAGCAGGCCAGCATCTGGCCGATCGCAAAGGTCGCTGACATTCTCCTGAACAGGTATACAAAAGGACCAGCGTGGAGAATCAGAGTCCCAAAAATTGGTTTATGAGTCTTGACGGTTGCAGTATGGCATCAAAACTCAATGCGGAGGACCATCACCTTTAGCCAGCTCATGCCAGCTCTCATGCCAACCAGCAAATCTGATCCCTCAACTTCTACTATAGTAGACGCTTTCTAATGGGCTACAGGTCACTCGCAGCTCACCGGGCCTTCTGACAATCCAACCAGCAGCTACTTTTGGCATTGGTGTCTACGGACGGGCTGGCGTAAAAGATGCAGCACTACACAGAGTCTTCAGAACGCCAATGATGGTAGCTTCAAGCTGTTTCAAGACTGCTGTTCTTGGTGTTAATGTCTCTTTCCTCAAGGGCGGAGGCAAGCTCTACAGCCCCCCCGTGGGTCGGCTTCATGATTCAGATTCATGGCAGCCCCCAATAAGGGTTCACGACGAGACGGCGCGATGGGGAAAATCGACAGCACCATCAGAATTGCCAATGCTTTGAGGACTTCGAGGACTTGTCTTTGAGACCCACTCGCATTGCCTCCCACCACAACCCCCCCGGCTGAAGCATCGCAGGCCAAGCGTCACAGCTCTCCACCTCGTAGCGGCCCAATTCGGCCGCAGCCAAGCGCAGCCGTGGGTTGGACACGTAGTTGTGGAGAATGGGATCCCCATAGAGGGATGCACCTGGAGAATCGAGAGATGGATGGAGCAAGAAAAAACACTGGACACCTGAAAAATACACTGGGATGAATTGCATATAGACTAGACCATGCATAAACGATATCACTTCGGATGTCCAAAAGTTATCTAAATTCGATCTTTCTGGCTCATCCAGGAAGTGTTTGCATAGTGCGCAGTGGAACCAGATCATGAATCAGCATGACAGGGACTCACATCACACCGAGTGTCTCCAGCTGTTTATATAATAATGTCTGTATATAATCACATTGACATCTGTGGGGCCAGATCCAAGTCATAGAACCGAAACGACCCAGTTTTGTGTGGTAGCCCAGGTGGCCTGGAGTTAGATGTTCCGTCTCCATGCAGAATCTGATCCAGCCAGCCTCCTCCTCCATGGTACGGGTTCCTCGGCACGCGACGTGGAGGCAGGCGGAGCATGCCCAGTGGGGGAGCACACGTGCCGTCCAAAATCCCAGAGCGATCTCTTGAACCAAACAAGCCTGCACAGTGCACAATTTCTTGGCAGGTCATCTTTGGAAACAACGAGACGTCCGCCCTTGCAGCCAGCGAGTCTGACAGCATCGAACTGATCCTGATCTCGGGTGAAGACGATGTAATGTCCGGGAAGTCCTCCAATCCGCAACTAACCCACCCAGCCTTATCTGATGTATCAAGCATCTGCAACCTTCCTGAAGTTCCCTGACAGGAATGAACCCAGATTCAGTCCTTATTCAGGATTCACTGAGAGCAACCCCCACCTCACCCGTCGAATGCCAAAAGAAGGGAAACTACGGGATAGAGCTGTTGCATCAAAAGGCAGGGCTCCTGGGGCCCTGACGCTTCCCGAAAACCACCCACAAATCCGAAGCTCACTCCTTATGATAACTCCGGTTTCCTCTAGGATAGGTGAAGGGTAGTTCTACATACTCGTGTAGGCTTGAGGCACTGGCCAGTGACAAAGATTTACGTACTCTAAAGATAGGGAGCACCACGGGCTTCGTGGGTACAACGTTTCCGTGACCGTTGCTGCCCATGAGATTGGTCCTCGCTGTGTGGTGGGGAGATGCCACCGCACTGCCAGCTCCTGGATGCTGGTGATGTTCTCCTCCAGGGAGGCATTGTTGGTGTCCTAAGCGACCGTGGTTAGGATCAGCCAGCACGCACAGCAAGTGGTTTACAACCTAGGACCTACAGTAGGTTGGAAAGCGCTCCAATCGAGTCTTTTGGACAAATCTGCACTGCACTGGCACTGGATAGAAAATGAATTAGTACTGAGACTGACACTGTTTGGGTTCTCATTCTACCCTGGGATGGTGAAATATGTCCTCTGACAATGCCTACAGTACCTTGTGACGGAATATACTATCACAAGCCACAAGCTCCTACATTGTACAGTATTTCAATCGACCCTGTTGCGGGGCACTTATATAAGAGAATGAATATCTATCAGGGAGTCGAAGACGGCCAACACTATAGCCCCAACCTCAAGAGGTAGTATGTGCCTTGGCCACGGGACACAAAGATTGCACAGCTTCACTCAAAAATCCTCAAAGCTTCTGCAGTCCACCCCGTTGATTCTGGACCACCATCCGTTGGTTACTTGCTGAAGCAGTCCAGATGTTGAGCGACGGGGCGGACACTTCTTCGCCAAGTGTCAAAGCCAGCAACCGGTGTTGCTGTTCCTAGAGCATCGTGGCTTCGACTTCAGTTGATACCACCAAAATAACGTTTCTTCTCAAAACTTCCATGCCCTAACTTTTCACGAAATCCTCCCTCTTGTCCTGCCTTAAAAAGCCTCATAGTCTATAGTCTAGTCTTATATTGCAGGAATGTGATCCTGTTGAAAGAATGCCCTTGAATGTCTCATGCATCTTGGCCGCCTGGAGATTTTAGACGATGGCCCCCAGACTGACTCTGACTGCACAGCGGTTTTGTGACGCCAATGCGTCTGGATCTATCCGATTCGCAAGTTTGAAATAACCGAAATCGATTGAAATCGAATAAAACCCAGGCAGGTCAAGGTGCAAGCCCACCACGAATTGCTGGTTTCCATCACATAGGATGGACTTCACCTCCAGCATCGTCTGCCCCAACGGCTCCAGAAGGGCACAATATGGGACAATGATCGTGGCAACCAGTACGAGGAAGAGCGCCAGAGACTCCTCAGGGTCCGTACCAACAGAGCTCCCTTTAGCAGAAAACATCAACTCCGACAGCAACGAAAATATATAACACAAAAAGTAAGAAGGACTGGAGGATGGCCGTGAGAAGCACTGCTTGGTCCACGGTTTGTTGGAGGGTAGGTTTTGGGACGTATTTCGGCATTCTGTGAGCCCTTTTGCACAAAGCAAAGTTCCAAGCAAACAGCAACCCGCTAGCCCAAAGGGTTGATCAAGGATGAGAAAGGCAAACAGGCAAACAGGAGCCCCAAACATCAGTTGCCCCTCAGCCTTTGATCCCTCTCTTCTAGTCTACTGAGCCTACTGTCCCTTCATGTCCCGTCTGCATACAAAGAAAACAAGACTGAAATAGCTGCAACGAGGCGCCAGCTGGCTTCTCCGGCGGGTGTGTTTCACTGTCATGGGCTCCAGCCGCTGGATGGCCAAGTGCACGGAGAGCGGAGTGAAGCCCTCGAAGAGGAACCTCGACCGGGGAAATGTCCACACTCAGATGTGAGGGGGAGTACCTTGGGTGTCTTTTGTATGCTTTTGTGCAAGTGGTGAGTACCAAATGCGAGCCATTGGCACGGCTCCTCCTTCCCCATCCTTCCCTCGGGCCTTAAGGAAGCCGAGCCAATCACTCTCAAGCTATTCCAAGGGGCTCATCGACGTCGAGAATCGCATTGAGCGCCACACAGTTCAGCATCAGCTCCTCAGGTGATTTTCATCCGCAGTTGCCATATGCCACTATGACGGGAGTCGTTTCAAGCTCATTTCTCCGCAAGAAGAAAAAGCAAGCTTCTGTGGCTCCAGTTAGGGGGGTGCGCCAACTTGAAGGAAAGAGGATTGCCCTTCAGAAAGAAGCCAATAACGCCAGGACTCGTCACCAACTAATTAGTGCCCAAGCATCCGTAATTGACGTGGTGCGTGCAAGCCATTGGACGCCAGCATAGAGCAGCACCTCAAAAAAGAGACGGACAGGACAGCAGGGGAAATTGCCGGGGCCTAGAACGGGGTGCAAGAACTTGCCTCCCAGCCAAGTCACTGCTGCAATTGTGAAGCGGGTAATGCAGTTGACCACCAGCAGTTTGAAGCGTCCTTTGGAGAGGCCTAGGTCAAAGAGTCAAAAGACCTCGAAGAGGCGCTGCTGAAGTGACATTGAAGCCTTGTCTTTGAGGGGCCTCCCACGGAACCGAATCAAAGGACAATAATGTCTTTCAGCAAGGAACTCTGCAGGATGTTGTTGCGAAGCTTCGTGCGGCATGTCCTGGGAAGATGGAAGAGGCACTCCAACGTCAACCAGATGTTCCTGAACTCCTCATCACAGAGCATGGCCACGCCCCTCAGCCCCTCAGCCCTTCAGCCCACTAAGCATGTCCGTCCACAGCAAATAATGACTACATAAACCTCTTGTGGCTGCTCTTAGGCTTTGACTGCCTCGGTTGCCTACGATGGACTTCCAATACTTCTGCTCAATCGAGTGCATTATGTTTGTATCAGTGTGTAAACCTGCAATCGTTGCTTTGTTGAAGAACGTGCTGGTTGAACATTGCGTCCTTGTAAACGCAGAGGGCCCAGAGAAGGATGCAAAGCATACAAAGCAGCTTGCCATCTTGGAAATAGCCCAACTCAAATTGATCGTAGTCCAAGGTCAAATAGCTGTTAATCTGGTCGACCAAAGTCGCCTGCACCGACTTCGACGTGAACCAGCCACCCACTCAGAGCGGTCAGAGCGGCCGGCACTATCTCCAAAAACACCTGCTTCGTGACCCATCCTAAAGGTTCCTAAAGTGAAGTCAACTAGACCGACCCAGGCCCCACCGGCTTGAAACGACCGAAACCATTCGCTCCACCTCCACCGCGCGACCCAAACGACGCGTGGCGACCATTGAGCGATCGACCAGCCTGAGAGGTGGCCAGGATCAAGGAGCCGTCACCCCAGCAAACCCGAGACACCAAACTTCTGGACGTCAAGTCCAAATACCTAGCGATGTGGACTCGGACGATGACATGTTTTCTCAGCGATTTTTGTTCAACGAGGTGCCTTCCAGTGCCACACTAATATAAGGGTGGTAAGACATGGTCATTTCTCATCAAGGATTCTGAAATTGAAGTCGAAAGGTTGTCTTTTCAAACTCTTTTCAGAACTTTCACAAAGATAAACCCTTGGTACTACCCTCGGTGAAGACTAACGTCGGTGGCTGAGATGGGCCCTTTTGGGAGGCCTATTGTTGCAAGATCTTCGCGCTATTTCGTGCTTCTATAAGGAAACATGGGAAGGCAAGATTTCTCCAGCACTTTTCCTTTCCAATCCAAGGACTCAACTCTATCCTTCAACGAAACGAACTCTCCAAATTGGTAGTGTCCCTGAGATCTTCTGGAACCGTTTTTTCGCTACCCACCGCCGTGAACTGAGACCAACCGTAGTGAACTCAGAAAGAACTCAGACCAATGGGCGGTGGAAATGGAAGGGAAAAGGAATTCTTCTTCGTGCATGTTCAGTTGGTTGCAGCGTTGCAGCACAGCCGAACTGAGGGATCCTCCTCGTAAGCTCCAGCAGTTGAAGCCAGGAGACTTGTGATCATGTGCAAAGCTGCTGCGCCAACGCCTCGCGCAGCAGATTCATGCGTCAATCCAAACAAAGCAGGTGGTGTTAGTCCGCGTCCGTGTCAATGGAGTCCGTCGTCCCACTCCACGAGTCTGGCCATCGTCCGAGTGGACGGCTTCCACCGACTTGGACACCTCGCGAAGTCCAACTGCAAGGCAAACTCCGAACCCATGAAGCCTTCACCTGGCGGTCAGCGATGGGACCAGTGTTTGTTGCATATTGCTACCACTGCAACCGCGACCTGCATTTCGCCCACCAGCAAGGCGAAAAGTGCTTGGATCTTTTAAGAATATCTGACCACTGCAAGGAGGAAAGATGTTCTTTTTAGAATGTCGGCCAACAGCATTCTTCTATACATCTTGCCATCAAGTCACCCAGGATGATGTAGGAAAAGCCTGCTTGCATGCCTTGGTTGGGACAGCAACGATTTTTGGCTGGCGCTTGAATGGCAACCAAAACAAAAACATGTCAACAGAAATTTCTGTCTCACTATATAACATGGAAGTGGAAATCCCCCTGTTATCTAGTAACAAGTGCATCGCTTCTAGTAACAAGTGCCTTACTAGTAGTAACAAGAAGCTACTAGGGGCTCCTGGCCATACTAGTAGTAGCAAGAATGCTACTAGAAAGCAGTCTTCCAGGGAACCATGCCATCCACTTCCACGTCAGTGAGTCAGAGTGTACTGGGCTGGTGGTGAGCCTCGCTTTGAGCTAGTGGTCTTCCACCTGGTGCCAACCTCCACTATCACCACCTCTTCCAAAAATGCTGATCTAGCCACTGCAAGAACCCATCGACCCTGCAAATGGCAGGAATGCAGTCCATCCAATGGGATCATTCTATTGTCGAGTCTATTTGAGACCGGACCTAAGAGTCAAATATCATATACAAGCTAAGATTAAGTTATGTCATATACTGTATCTGGTTTGGATGTGTTTTCTTTGGTCACTATGACTGTCACCAGGACATCCCAAGTTTTGTTGCGGGTGCAGACCCCGGCGGTCCCCGTGAACCGCGGTTGTCGAGCGGCCCAGGTTCAGCAGCATCAGCAGGATCGAGAAGATCACATCCCAAAGGCCCACATCCACCAAGCCAATCACCACGGGGTAGGTCCAGGCACTCTCGCTGAAATGCACCAGGCCAACGACCGCCTCGGGTTCGACCGGTGACCGTTTGAAAACACTATAAGGACGACATGGGAGGCTGAAATGTCCAGATTTGATTGATGCTGAAAATCTCTGCATGATGGAGACAAGCCTAAGCGACACCTTTGTCCAAGATGTGTTGCCAAACCGCCACACTCATTGCACAGGATCACAGGGCTGCATCCCATCACATCCAACGATCATCCGGTCACCTGAAACTCGTCCAAGCTTCAGCTTCCTCACACCAGCTCTTCTCAAAGATGCTCTTTTTGCTGACCTCAGCCTCCTTCTTCGGGCTTTCCTGGCCAAGAAGAGTCTAGTGAGTCTAGTGCACAGAACACTTGGAGAATCACTGGCGACATGGAAAAAAAAGGTAACCACAACACTCTTCCAAGTGCCAAGGGTCGGCTACAAGTGCCACCTCACCCAAGTTGTTCTCTCCCAAGTTATTCTCGGGCTCATTGCTCTCCTTGGCATCTTTGGCTAGAGATCGAAGAAAAAAACTCGCTGGAATAGAAGTGCGATGTGAACATGGCGACAGCATCAGCAGCCGAGCAAAAAGGAGAAAAGCACTGCAAAAAGAAAAAGAAAAGGTTACTGTACTATGTGCATATGTGTGCGCATATATATATATATACATACATATATTGTGTGTCTATACTATACATGTATATACAGTGGATATATATATATATAAAGAGAGAGAGAGAGAGATTATCGTGCGGGTGCGGGTGTGTCACTATCACAACGGTCACCTCACCATGATCCTGCCAGTTCCAGCACGACCCAGAAACCCTGCCGAGCGCCCAGCCCACCCATGGCCACCCTCGACCCCGATGCGGCGGCCCCACACAGCCACACAACCGCATCCGAGCCTTCAATCCACGCACTTGGTGTGTCCAAGGGTCAGCTGGCTCACCCAAGGTCTTCTCGGGTTTGATGTCTGTTCCAGCCTCAGTGGTATCTCGACCGAATGACAAATCCTATTGGCTGCCTTGGCCCCTCAAATCATCCCAAAAACAGCTCAATCTCCATGAGGGATTGCCAGGCAGCGCTTCTACCCAACTGACTTGACGTCCCAAGCCTTTCGAGTACCCAAACGGATGCCAAGACGCTTTTAGCTGGTCCTCGACCGCGTTCAAACGTGCCACCACTTTGGAGAGCTCGAAGTGGAACTCCTGCGTGGCGGCATGGCGGGTTTGTGACTGAGCGGCACCAATATGCCAAAATCCCAGAGATAGGGAATACCGTGTATCGGCCTGTGTCGGTACAGCGCAGATTTGGAACCCACGGCTCCGGCACAATAAGATTTTTGTGTTGTGATTTTGTGGTCAGCGCCTTGAGGCGCTGTGGAACCATCATGGAGGCCAATGGGGATCACGTGAAGATTTCACACGCGAGGGGTCTTCGACCTCACCGGCCTGACATGGCAATTGATCCATCACCAAGGTTGCACCGGTGACTCTTACCCTTCCTTCTGACAGGATGTTCGCCACTGTAGCTAAAGCACGCGGCGAGTCTAGGGCAGCTGAGGCTTCTAAGCACAAACAGGCCAAGCAAAGACCAAAGCAACATAGTCTCCTCCCGAAGCGCCTCGAGTAGCTGGAGGTCCTTGGCCACACCAGTGTGGCACCCACACCAGTTTGCAGTGAAACTGACAACCAGTTGCTTTTCAATTTACATAACAATTAGAAATGCTGAAGGTTTGGTCCAAAGAACTGCTACCTGCTACCCACCTAGCCCAAGCGAGCCCAAGTGACTGGTACCACTGACGAGTTGGACGGCAGACTTGGCAGACTTGGGATCGGCATGGCATCCGCCCGGGCTGGTCAAGGCCTCTACTGTGTTAAATCGTTTCCTATACCTAGGAAAGCCCACTGAAATCCATGTTAGTTGAGGATTTCAAGGTTCAAACCTGCCATCTACTTTGAAGTTAATTACTTATTGCATTTGAGACTCCGCCTTCTCCCCATGAGCTGAGCTGTTTGGAGCTCCTTCTCCATGGTTCTCTTGTCACAGTTCCAACGCCAAACATCTTGCATTCTCGGTATTTCATCTGCCTGGACTCCTACGCTGGACCACTTCTGTTTGCAAAACTGCTTTCTGTGCACCAACCAACCAGCTGGAACAGAACGCAATTCTTTGACAACTCCTGCCCATTCTTGATGCGTGCTTGTCTCCAGCGAAGATCTGACCAACCGGATCCTCATCCGTTTGCCTTGCTCCCGTCCCACTTTACATCCCCAAAGCAAAATGGCGAAATCCTGTATGCGTGGCATTGGCTAAGCGGCTAAGCTCTCAGCCGTCACAACCCTTGAGCGGCAAAAAGAGGGTGAAGCTGCATCCTGCCTTCTGACTTATGAGTTGATGTGGTCCGATGAATGTTCCCGGACAGAGCTGCAGGCAAAAGGCACATGCAGGAGGAACTTCCGAATTCTGACCAGTTTCTTTCTCTGGCTGCTCTTCCCCAGTCAAGCCGATGAAATGTCACCCCCGGCCCACCCTGCCAGCTTGAATAAAAGACCCAATCTAACATGCGGGCCTCCGCATAGCTGCCACTCAGGGTACGGACATTCTCCTGGCACCCGAGGGGTGGGTTAAATGGAGGTCTGCAGAGTAGAAACAAGCTACGGTGGTGATTTGCCACTAGTTGCAGTAAGTAAGATCTGAGGGTTGGCTTTCCCAAGCAAGTGCCTGGCAGGAATGACACTTGAACTTTATTATATAGTTTATATATATATATATAATGATGTCAACCCTCTTTCCCGCTCCTTCCCTGTGACAGGCCCCTCTTGGGGATCAGAACGCCAACAAAACCAACATATTGAGCAGGGACTCGGGATGGGCTTCTAATAGGCCTTGGGCATGAGACCTGCGCGCGCTGGCAGAACACACCTGGCAGGTGTTCTCGATGTCCTTCTGGGCCTCGGGCTGGTCTCGTCGGTGGCACCGGCACCGGCCCATTAGTTCCCCGGATCCTCTGGTTGATCTGCAGTTGGATGACATAAACAGCTATGTAACTGTGTGACTTAGAAAACATTAGAAAGAAAGGCAATAGACAATGACAAATCCTGTGAGCGTTTGCTATCTTAGACCACATCCTCATCCAACTGCTTCTTGAAACGAATTGGTTCGCGCGTCTTTCCCCAAGTGCAGTCGAACCAGACATGTTCGGTTCGAAACGGAACCCTTCTGCTGGTCGACGAATCCGTCTTGGACACGAATCCTTGCCCACTTGTCTCCACTGGCAGTGCAGGACACCGTGCAACATCCCAAAAAGTTGAATGCATGAACGCTCCATGGCCACCAGGCGACTGAACACGAACGTGGAAAAGCTGAGGTACAGTCAACAAGGGCATCTATGAACTAGTTCCATGTGACCTCATGTGAGTGTGTGCTGTTTAAAAAAAACAAAACAGGTCTCCCCAACTCTCCACGAACGAAGGCCCAATGAACCCATCGGCTGTGTGGACCCCCCTGGACCCCACCTGGCTGCGCCAGGTGTCCGCTTGCGCATCCATGGTCTGAGCCGGTGCTTTTGGGTGGTTTTTCTAGATCGGTCAAACCCTGCTTTCTTTGGAGCACCGTGCGGGAGTGCCCTCCTGGCTTTCATGGAATGCTCATCGGGGATCCGCAATCAATCTACTGAAAAGGTGATCCTTCTCCCGGAGCGACAAGCAAGGTCACGTCGCCTGCAACGACCCGCGCGAGACGTGCACTTTCTTCCAAGGTCCACAGGTGCGACGGACGTTTCGCCAACCCTTACAGCATTTCGGCTGTCTGGCAGCTCAAGTGGCGTGCTCGTCCCAGTTGCAGTGGGATTGTCAGATGGGAAACGGGTTGCCGAACCGGGGAATCTTTCAACGAAAGGTGCTACCGGCCATGCGGGCGCCCAAGTTCGTTCAAAGTGGTCGCGCGTCTTCGCGCGCCACACCAAGTATTCCCTAATCTTGCTGTCGAGGCCAGCATTGGTCTGGGAAGCAAGTTCTTGGGGGATGTTCTTCTTCAGACTTTTGCCACTTGCGATCAAGGCATTGCGTGGGAAAATATGCACATGAATTCGGATGGCCACTTAACTGGAACTGGGGAGAAAGTTGTTGTTTTAAGCAAAAAACGCAAGATCACTAGGGTCGTTATAGCTGGCATGAGCCCCCTCAAAAAGATAAAGAACACACACGCTCGCGCGCACCTCTCAAATTCATCGGTCACAGGCTGGAGGATCTTGCCAGAACACTGACGACGAGACCGGCCCGTGGCATCGCGCTCCGTGTCTGTGACCACACCGAGTACCCCGAAATCCCACCTTGCACATCGTCTCAATCTCCCGTCTGACCTTCGACCAATGAAGCTGGAAAAAGAAAACAATAGAAGCATAAGGTAACCAAACAGGTGGAGAGGAACATGGCGCCCTGTTCTGTGGCCTTTCAAGGAGTCGAAATCCATGAGCACCTCGAATGACGCCTATCAAGTTATAGTGGATGCTGAGCAAGTGGCTGAGATGAACTGATTCTTGCAAAAGTCGGCATGATCACTCATCTCCTCAGGGCACCAAAGCAATCGGCCAAGGGGTTGGGGTAGAGGTTGAAATTGCTGAGGCCAGCAAACACCTGGAGAGGAAATTAACTCCAAATTTCCAAACATAGTTCAACAAACGCAAAGGCTGAGCCGGGGAGGAATCCACCAGAGTGTTTGGTCGGGAGCACCGTCCGCAGGTGCTGCCCAAAAGGAAACGAATCCGTCCCCTCAGTGATCAATCGATACCTTTTGTGGGAATCCTGTGGCACTTTGTGGCTTCATTCAGGGTCCCAACATGTCCTTCGGGAGGGTTAGTTTCCGTCCGTGCCTGCCGAAGCTCTTGCATCTTCTCCTGACACGGGAGGGTATTCATTCTCCAGAATGGCATGATGTCCAGAGCTTTTCACGAAGTGGGAAACCCATGAAACCTTGGGCCTTGGGAGGCCTATGAAGCTGCTTCTTTCGCTTCTTGGCGCACCCTGCCTCGCAAGCATTGACCATTTCGATGACCTTTGGGCCTCTGATAGTGCTTTTGGCTCTGAATGCTTCTGAGCACTGCCCGACTAAAACTGCCACAAAGAAACTGGCAGTATGCCCATGAAAGAGTTCATCGTCTGTTCAAAATGCTCTGGCTATGTGGCTATGCAGCTAGGCTGCTAACTCTTGAGCCCATCCATGGGTGTCAGGAGCGCCTGGCAAATCAAAAACCTCTCTAAATCTAAGCCCAGAAGACTCCAATCATTCGGTCTCCCGGCAGTGGAGTTCCTCCCTGCAGGCGGCTGGAGGTGTTTCAGAAGCTCAGCGGATTCGAGCAATGGCTATGCCATGCCAATCCCATGCCGCGGTACCAACTAAGAAAAGGAAGCTATTTGTTGTTTTGGCGGTGCTTTCTTTGCAAGGGACTGGCGGTGGTGGGATGGATGGCCCGGAAGCCCGGAAGTGACAAAGTATGACAAAGGTATGCCATGAAACCACGCTCTGGTTTTCCTTCACTCTCACTGTTCTAGCATCATCCAGGCAGCACTGTTCTCCCAAGTGCAACACACTCCCCAAACCCATCAGGCCACCTCGTTCTCACCAGGGCGGGCCCCTCTCTTTCTACAAGCCCGCTCACACTGACCACACGCACGGATCAAGCGCTCGCTGCCTCTGGTCAGAGGTGAGGTCGGCCTGCAAGCTCAGCCAGTCAAATGGATGGAATATGATGTGGCTGAATAGCACCGCCAGGAAAATCGTCGAAGAAGCAAGAATCAAAGATCCGCATCCTACGGGGGCACCTGCTGTCAGGGAGCGCAAGTTGAGGACTTCTTTCCGATTTGGTGTCGAATGAGGTCACTTGGAAATCCAACAGGGTTCCATCAAGTGACACTCGTGGGTATTTGGTCGCTAGGCTGCTTTCCAGCCCCATCTCTTGGTGGAAGACCTCTCAATCCTCCTGTGACCGGCGACATTTCTTCAGATCCCAGAAGCCCACACGCCGACCAGCACGGCCGTGGGAGGAAGGCCGTGGGAGTCACAGAAAACCGCGTCGTGAAGGAGACAGTTGGGCCATTGATCACTTCAAAGTGCATACATGAACCCCCCGCCCCTGGTTGGGCTTCAGAGGCGCCATTTTAGGAGACTCTCGCTGGCCCTTTTCGGTGCCCAATTATTAAAACTGGACGACCAATCAAGAAAAAACACATACACACGCACTTATAGAAATGCGTACTGATGTGAGTGCCGCTCGCCGCACGGCTACCTAAGGACACCAAGTCCTGAAAAAGCAAGAGGGGGGGCCTGGGCGGGTCGAAATGACGGCGGCCCAAGTCCTTTGTGGAAGATTGGAGTAACAGCTTGAGAACATCACACCAAAGCAGGTACAGGGAGGTGATCAGCCTTCCCTTCCCATCCATGACCGTAGCTTCGTTGCACATGGTAGGTCATGGATGCCGTGTGCCCCTGCTTGATAAAAACAAGGACAAAAACAAACCAATCCAAAAGGATCCCTGTGACTCCAAGGGTTACACACACACGTTTAGTGAATTAGCATGAATGTTTATATAGCAAGACTTAGAACCTGAAAGATGAAAACAAAATGATCGAAAACCACAACTTAGAATAACCAAACAGGACACTGCGAGTTCCCCCGAATAGTTCTAAGTTTCACTCATTTACAATAGAACATGCATGTTCTGGTTAAAATGCCAGAAACGGCAGTTCGCGTGCAGAGTTTGCCCGCCGGAGCAGTGGCCTTGTTGTCCACCGGAGGAGAAACGTGAACGTCCAAAGGATGCACGAGGAGACTTTGTTCATGATAAAACCTCCGTTTGTGTCTCGTGTTCCAATCTTGCATGGTTGGGCTGGCCCCACATCCCCCAAAAAATGTCCCGGTGAACAATGCTTCTTCAACACGGTTCTGGGTCACTTGACCATGAGCACCAGAGAGCAAGAGAGTCTTTCTAAATATGCTGCTCCGGAGAAGAAGGCGCCACAAGTGGTTTGGAACTGGTTTGGGGGAATGTTTGGGCTACTTAAGGTTTCTGACTCCGAAGGTCAACCCCCAACCCACGCCTTTGCTTCGATCGCCTGGCCGCTTTGGATCGCCTCAAGCGGCGCGCGTTCGCGACGCGGCGCGCGTGGGCTAGGCATCCATCGCAGGCGGCACCCAAGAGGTGTATATATATATATGTTACAAGAATATAAAAAGCAACACCATAAGCAGCACGATTTTAGGACCATGGAAGCTCAGAAGCTCGGGCGAACAAGGGGCAAGGGATTGTCAAGGGAAGGGATTGATGCATCCAGCACCGGATTGGCAAAAACTGGAAAGTGTGTACATCAGTAGGCCTACCAGCTGTACCTATGCAGCTGGGGGGGTTGTTCCATGTCACAAAAAGGCACGGACAACGGGTTTAAGATGGCAGCATGGGGAACCAACAAATCCATGATGTAATGATTTGTAGGGGGCTTCGGCTCGGATAGAGACTTCCCGACTGGACCAAAGGCCCACGACAAACTATAGTGATCCCGGATCCCCAAATAGATAGCGGCACGGTTTCCAATACATGTTCAGTGGGGATCTACTGTTCTATCTGTTTGATTCTATTTGGGGCCTACATGCTACGGTCAAAGCAGGGCAACGCACCCGAATGCCTTCTTTTATGGCCTGGATTGCAGCTGGTACGGCCCAGGGCGTCACAGCTGGAACGGCTCAAGCAGAACCGCAGGAGCTCCCACAACGGGCTGACCCTCAAACGATGTGTGCTGCTTGTTGTTGGTGAAAAAGCGCCCGGGATCACATAGGATGAGGGAACTGGATGAGTTGGAGAATTCGCCTGATATAAACATGTCGAAGGGGCAGTGTTGCTGCTGTTGCGTACACTTTTCACCCAGCCGTCCAGCACCAAAACATTGACATGAGTAGGAAGCCGGATGGTGCTTCGCCATGCGTGGCCTCATTGCCGAGTTGCTGCCTGCTGAGGGCCTTCCCCGACATCGGAGCGCCCGCGGATCGCGGGTCGCATCGCACTCGGTATTCGCAGCTGGAAAAGGGCCCTGCTGCACGCCCGTGGGTCTCGCTCACAGGCCAAGATCCACGACACGAGGCGCGTCAACAAGGCCAATGAGGTCCTCCTTGCCTACACTCAAGTAGCCGTAGCCCCCACCTAGTAGTTATATAAGGGAAAGTATGGAAAAGTCATCTTCCAAACCTATGTTTGTTTGGAACCTACATACTTTCAGTACCCCCGTGTGCAGATCTTCAAGTTCCAATTGCACGAAAGGCTAGAAGTCCAAGAAGCACATACTCGGCCAAAGCCATGCACAGCTGGAGGGGGAGTCGACAATCTATCCCAAATGAGAACTTGGAACATGTCCAATCTGTGACATGTGTCAGTAGTTGGTGCATTTACAGTATATAGTATTGATCCATCTTGTATCTAACAGAGGACTACCACACCTCGTGGCGCATGTCGGTGAGCGCGGGTCGGGCATGCACCTCCTTTTCCAGATCATCCAACCATCGATCCGACGGGCTGGCGAGCCAAGAATGGGCCATTGGGGACCATGAAATGATTTCAATGTATATAGTGTGTATATATATATATGCCTATTGATATGTGCAGTAATGTGCGCCAAGCAACAACATCAACAACACCAATAACAGCAATAAATATACATATAGACAGTAGGCAGAAAGATCTGCATACATCGTAGCATAATGTCCTGCACATGTCTTGCATAGAAAATATCCTATGAGCCTATGATCATCTATGAGCATATAAGGGGTGCAGAGGTCCGGACTGGTGAATCAAGCTTCAGAAATTGATGAATTGTCGCGCCTGGATGATCCGTCTGCTGATTCTGTCCGCGTCTGGTGCGCGATCCGTACCAAGTCCGGCGATATTCTCTCTGATCTTGAAGGCCTTGTTGGCCTAACCAGGACAATTGGGCCCCGGTTCAGCCGACCAATTTGGAATCCTTGATGCCCTCATTGAACTGATATCATCCTGGAAAACGCTGCAGCACCCGAACGGTCAAGCGCATGGACCGGATTGAAGGCATCTGAGAAGGGTCGACAGCATCGAGGGCTCTGCCCATCGATTCTTGATCCCGGGAGCGAGCTTCCTGGAGGATATGTCTTCATAGATATACTTACTCGACAGTTCGACAGACCTACAGAGGTTAAGTGACCTTATAGGTTAGTGTATAGGGTTCTTCAACCTCTGCTGGGACCTGGGATAGACCACAGGGAGGTCACAGCTGCTGGCCCTGGACATCAAACAACGCTGAGGCTCGGTCCACTAACGGGTCCAGCTCCGCCTCCGTCCGGCTCCGCCAAGGCTGGGCGGGCTCGAGCCCGGAGCCCTTCCGAGCGGCGGAAAATAGGGGGACCCGAGAGAAGCGGTGCAGAGAGGAGGGCAGACAGTACTATTGATGCTCCCACCTTGAATTCCGGCAAAAGAGCACTCCTGCTTAGCAAATCGAGGAGTTTGCATGAATTAGATTCTTCAGGCTCGGGGTATTATCGAGCCCGAAGGGCGAGAAGGGCGACCAAAAGCGCAAAGCTCTCACCAGTCGATGCTCAAATTCACCTCGCTCCATCCCGCCCCCTCGCTCTCTCCCTCACACACATGTTCTTGCAAAATTAATCACAAGGGTAGGAGAGGTGTTTAGACTTCCAAAACTCAATCTGGCCAAGCGGCGAAAGACGGCGCAAACGCAAAGACGAAAGAAGCTCTGCGTTGGAAAAATGTATATCTGTATCAAACCGTGAAGATTATCATGAAAAGGGTTGCGCCCCCAATACTAGCTTACATACAGTAGCCAGCTTCAGGTCCAGTGCTTTCAGAAATCGGGCCCGGACTGGAGCAGACTCTGCCCTGGGACGCTATGCCTGGAGGAGGTGAGCAGGTTAAGCATTTTAAGCCTTTTTCAGGGTGCCCCTTTTTGTCCAAGATGGCAAGGCATGGCAAGGCCATAATATATGTTCAGGTCCAGTAGCTTCGTGTCTACATCAACTCGCGTTGGCAGATCAAATCCCAAGTCAATCCTTCCTCAACTGATGTCGCCATGGCTGTAAACTGGCTACCAGGAAAAAGTTGATGAAAAAGGGACCCCCAAAACGACCCGTCGCTTCCTGTGTCTGTTTGCAAGGAGTCTCTTTCAAGCGGGATTGATCTGCCTAGGCCCAAAGTGCCAGCGTGCCCATGGCCGCAAAGCCCGCTGTGCACACCTGGACTCACCGAAGTATGGCTGCCGGGGCTACCAAGGGGAAAGACTCGAAAGAAAAGAGTTGCCATTGTGTTTTCAAGATAACTCACCTCAACCCATTTGCTATCATTTGCCATGGCACCCCCATTTGCGCCGCACGGCCAAGCATGCTGGGAAGCCAAGGCTTTCGGACACCGGGCATCGTCTCCACTAAGCCTCAAGGCTCGTCGGGTTGCCCAGGGATTGATGGTTTCTGAGGAGCTCTAGCGAAAATGAGAGGGATGTCACGGGATGTCCCAATTGATTCGCCTGCCCATCTGACGGTCCAGCTGTCTTGATTGATTCTCGGCAGGATCTAGGTCTGTCTAAAACCAATCAGTCAGGTCTCCAAATAGCGCTTAACACGCGCAAAGCTGAAAGCTGAGCCAGGGAGAAAACGCGGTCAGTGGTGGGTCCCTGCCTATGTAGAGGAAGGTGCCAGCAGAGAGTGACAAAAGAATGCTCCTAGGCTGACACCAGAGAGCAGTGCTGAACTCTGCATTGGAACACTACCCCGCCACAAAATTCCACAATTGTCTGTGTCTAAATGGCCCAAGTCACAATTCACTCGGATTTCCTGCAGATTTGGAAAAATGATGCTCCTAGGAAGAATCTGCTTCGCTGTTTTGCAGTTGCCAATGAGTAAAAAATGCCCTACCCTACTGAGGTAGACGGGACCCGACGAAAACGAGCAGAATGGACTGTGACTATCAGTGCCTCACCACCGATGACCCTCAATGCCAAAGCCATTTGCTTGCCACGGCTCGCTGCGACACTGCCCTCGGCAGTTGTGCCAACCAGCACCCCCACAGGAGACACGAGTGAGAAAACGAGCATTGCGAGGGCATACCAGCCTGAGCGGGCCGGTTATGTATGTTATGGCACGGTTTCGCACCACGTTTCACCACATCAACCACCAAACCATGTGACTGGCACCTCTGCTCTTCATCGGCAGCATGCAAAGTCTGCCGTGTGACTGCTTCATATGGGGCATGTGAATTGCAGCCATCCTCTGAATCAGCTCTTAAGGAGGTCTAGTCAAGTTCGTCCTGGGAGGCTGGTCAATCAATTTACCTGAGTATGCCCACATCTCACATAACATACACAGCTCGCATGTCTTTAATGGTCTGCAAACGTTGAGCAAACGGTGAGCGGCCAAGGCTGAAATATGTACGCCATGCCTGATGACCGTGGATTTACATCAAAACCATCCGAATGAGTCACACCGCTAACACCAACCCCACCGGCATCACCACCTGAAAATTAAAATAAGCGCCCAGAGCACCTGCATCACCCCGGATCGCGCCAAGTGACCGAGGCTACCCCAGTTGATGCCCAAGGTGAAGGCCGCCATACCCTGACATGTCGGAGAGGACTGGACCTCTCTGCATCTTCGATTGTCACACTCAGCTCCACGAGACGGAGAAGAAAAAAACAGGACGAGCGAAACGCCAAACCTCACAGAGATGAGTTGCTGCCGAAGTGAACTTCTGAACCACCCAGAGCAGGAATCCGCAGTGCCCCGAAATGGGTGTTGTAGTTAGTGAATATGGGCGAGGCCCAAAAAGCACCTGTGTTGCCCCTCTTTTCCCCGTCCTTGTGCGCGATGATGGGAAGGAAAATGTCCATAGTTCTGTCGGCCTGAGGCGCTCCAAAAGCCACAAGGGAACTTGAGAACTACTCTACCTGGCTAACAGTTAACACGAACCCCTAAGCCGCTGATGTGTGTTTATGCCGGTTCTACCTGGCTATTTTTAATCAAATCTTCAAAACCCAGCGGATTTGCGCATGTGTTTTTTTCCAATATCTCTTCCTCTTGGGCTGTTTCCTTGCTGTTTGTTCTGTCCTTTTCCACCTGCTTCTCCTTTTGGCGCCATTTAATGGATGGTTGTGTAGTCACCCACCCCCTCAAATAATTTCATTATAGAGGTTGTATGAGGTTGTACTCTGTCCTTTTCCACCTATTTTCCTCTTGTTGATACCCATTTAATGGGTGGTTGTGTAGTCACCCACCCTCTCAAATAATGTAGTTATATTATATAGATTTGGTGGCCATGTTCCTTTTCTTCCACCTTTCGCCCTGTTTCCAACTATTTGTACATGTTTTGTGCAAATCTCTTCTCCTTTTCCACCATTTCCTCCTAGCCTATTGAGATGGCAGGTGTCCTCGACTCGCAAACATTCTCAGCCTGTGGACTTTGCCTCGATGCCTTCCAAAGCATTGGACCAAGTGTGCCTCGCCATTTTTATCAAACAGCTTTCTTTCTTTCTAGCTTTGACCCTCATGGTTCAAGCAGTACCTGGACTATTAAAACACTACAAAGGTTGAGGTTGAAACCAAGTTGGGCGTCAGGCCAACCACACTTTGGCTGACAGTAAATTGGGCTACACAGAGTTCAAGAAAAGCTGGAGTTCGTCACACTTCAACGTATTCAATATATTTTCACTATATAGGTCCTCATATACTCAAAGTTATTTAGAAAAATATATGTCGTATGAAATTTATTTTGCACCGCCTCGACTGTTTTAGTTGAAAATAGTTTTCAACCACCACCTACTTGGCTTGCCAAATAAAACTTTGTGTTGTATGTATATATATATATAGTTATTTTGCAACACTTATTTCACTAAGTCACTCCCACCTCCAAATAATTTCTGGTACATTGAAGTAGGTACAGTAATCAGAAACGATGTCTCCTTCTCTTCACATTTGGGGTCTTGCTGTTAGGTGTGTTGCCGGTGTTGCCCCCAATAATTTGAGATCCCCACTTGCTCCGTCACCGAGAAGGAAAAAAAATGGCGCCGCTGGTCCTTCCTTTGTCCTTTGTCCTTCCTTTCGCTCCGCTGGTCCCCGTCTGTCACAGCACAACCGCTCTCTGTCGTCGGGCGATGTCCAGCGCATCCCATGAGTTTGCGTCCAAATGTTTCTGCCGGTGTTCGGTAGACAGTGAGAGTTGAAACACAACCCAACTCAACTTGCAACATGCTAGCACTTCATGCAATCTATTTCTACCAACGTGCGAGGAGGCAGAAAGGCTTATGACATATGCGAGCAGAGAGGGGCACTGTGAGATCGTGTTTGCATGTCTTTGGTGAAGAAGTGTTCCGAGTTCTGACCACTGGTTCCAGGTGCCGACTTGAATTCACACCGTCCAAGCACACCTGCCGGAAAGTTCCATGGGTTTTGAAAGCAGTTTCTAACAAAAACTGCCAAACAACTACTAACACAGGACGTCACCGGTTGCTATGTTTGGTGTCAATTCTGTTCCCGTTCGCCCTTCCCTAACGGTGCCTGCGACGCTCCTAGGCTCGTCCCCTGGCGGGGGAGATACAAAGCTGGCTACTGGTGGTGCCCCTCGTGAGCCCGGAGGCCCGCGCTGGAGCGCGGCAACCTGTCCAGCCTTCATGCCACCTAGGCCGCCTAGGCCCTTATATAAGTTGCGAGCAGCCAAACAACACAGAAGAAACTCCCATGGCACCGCCCAAGCCCAAAGGCAAAAAGAGGCACATAGCGGCACAACTCCATGAACAATGGATGGTGCAAACCTCAAAGCTCTTGCTGAAAACAAGTTTCGATCATTCAATCTCACATGCTGGAGATTCCACTTCTCCTGCCAGGTGCTACATGAAACCGGCTCATTTGGTCACCACTTCGCGTCGACGGTAGGCCGCCTCCATGAGGGAATGGAAAGTGAGCGCCAGCAACAGCAGCGGACCCGCACAGTTGAGACGCACCTGCCAGCCACACGCCACTTCAGGGAACGAAACGTGAGCGCCGGGGTATTGTTGTTGGGTGAAAGCGTTCAAAAACACAGAAGAAATGGATGTGGTGGTGGTGTGCCATATGATGTGATGTGGGGGGGAAATATAAGTGGCATGCTTGCAATGACAAATGGTCCAAGCTGTTGAAAGGACCTGTTAGCTTACCTTTCATAGACCTGTACAATAAGGAGACACTAAAAACACTAAAGAGATGATTCTACGGTATAGCGTATAGCACTTGCCATCTCCCGGCATATTGCAAAGTTCATTGCAATGACTCAATTTTTCGACCCCCTTCAATTCGTACATTTTTCAGGGGCCAACTTATATCCAATGCCTGAAATGTTGTCTTTCCCATTTTTTGTCATTAATCCATTGCGTGGTACTTGTCATCTGTACGTCATGCATGTTGAAATGTTATTGTAACCGCTCTATTTTCGGATCCCTTGAAATTGTATATTTGTCAGGAGCCCAACATAAATCCAACAAGGCCTTGTTACAGTATATCGACCATGCATGTTGCAGACTTTATTGTAATCATTCCTTTTTCGACCCAGAGGTGAAAAGAAAGTACCACGCAGTGGGTGAATACATGACATAAATGGGAAACAAAAAAATTGTAGACATTGTTGGATGTAAGTTGGACCCCGTGAAACATGCACAATTGCAAGGGTGTGCGAAAAACAGCGTGACTCCAAGAAACTGTCCCATATGCATGACGACCTAGAGATGACAAGCACCATGTGGTGGATGAATGAAAGAATTGCAGTATATAAAGAAACATGTATGTATTATTGGAGATTAGTTGGTGTGATTACTGTACAACAAAATTTGGGTTACGCATCATCTAGGGTGTTGGCTTGGACATGAATTACATTTCCTTGCGCTTCTCTCTCTCTCTCTCGAAGCAAACGGTGCAGGCGGTTGTCGACGCGAAGCGGCTTGAATACATATTGCTATTTGGGTCTGTGCTTGCATAGTTGCAGTGAATCTGAGTACTTGGGGGTGGGTTACGGTTGTTGATGTTGTTTGGTAGTCTTGGGGTCTTTGGCTCCAGCTCAAAGGCTTGGCAAGATCTTTTGACAAGAACTAAGGCTTGGCGGGTTGGGACTTTGGTCAGTAATCTGGCTTGTGGCTCAATGCTTCCCCACTGGCTGCATCCCTGTTCACCTCTTGCGTCACCTGGGGTGGTGCCTTCATATCAACTCTCTGCATGACAATGAGTCTAATCTTGGGTTTGATCAACTGTCAGTGAGACGAGCACCACCCCAGACTTTAAAAAATAATTGATATTATACATATATAAACCCAAGTCAGTTCATGAATATTCATGTCATTGACTGGCACTCCAAAGGCCTTGCCTCAGTCCCTAACCCAATCCGCGGTGGCCTCAGTCTGTTGAAAGGGGAGCTGCCGCCCGATCGGCTGCTGCTCCTGGTTTTGCTCCTGCGGTTCATTGGCCAAAGAGGTTCAGCTCCATATTGGTCAAAACTGGTCCAACGGACGGGGGAGATATTCACAACAAGTGGAGATGTTCGCCGAATTTGGAGTTGTGGCAATCGGGTGCCCATATGTACTGTATATATAATATACTGTGTATACATATATATATATGTATGTATACCCATATCCATCTTTGCAGCACTTGTTGCCCACGCCCCAAGCACTTTGACCTGCCTGAGTCACAAATGCCAGCGTCTTCAATCAAAGCAATCTCTACGCCGATGGATTGACGACCCTTTGGGGGGCAACACAGCCAACATCGGAGCTTGTCTCAGCCGTGTCCTTGTCGGAGTTCGAGTTGGTCGATGCCACCGATGGCATGGGGGCCTTGTGCCCAACCACCTGACAGAGGAGGACTTGTTGGTGGAGGGACTATAGTTGACTATAGCGACTGGGCAATTGAAAGCACAAAGTAGTCAAAAAGAAAAAGGCACCCTGGCCGCGGCCCCACTCCCAAAACCAAGCCCTTCCAGCAAGTGTCATGTGTCGTTTCGGTCTGAGGACCCATGGCCTGGCCACTGATGGCGGGAGACCGGTCGGCCATCCGCTCCATCAGAGGTTCTGCTATGCCTTCCACCTTGGGCAGCGCTCGAGCCGTCCGAAGCGAGGCAGAGGCAGGGCGTAGAAGAAAAGGATCGGCCGAGAGGCAAAGTGAGTCATCAAAGCACCAAGGCCGCAAAGGAGGGGTGCCAAGGGGAAAGGCCTCGGCGACAGCTGCGTCTCTGAGACGCCATGCTGGTTGCAAGAGAGCTGAAGAGAAAGAATCAAAGACAAGGACATAGAGCTGCACATGATCGCATGGTTGAAAGTGCGCATGTTGTGGAAGCTCAAAATAAAGGTTGACTGCCGCAGAATCTTCTTCCAATTCCCCATGCTACACCAAATGCCACAAGATCCGGGCCAGATTCTAAGATTGAGAACGTTATATAGATTTTTAATTGCATTGTTGATGTTTTTTGGTGGCAAGCTCCACCCCGCGAGGCCACCCTTTACACAAGTCTGCTGAGGTCAGGAGAGCAGTTTGAATATGTGGCGTTTGCCAGAATGGCTGTCAGCAGTTGGTACACATCCAGGGCCCCAGGCTCTCCCTCGCCATTCTTGGGCATCATTACCTCGTCCTGGACAGCAATCAAACAAATGCAAGGGGGGAAGAAAGTTTGTACAAATGTTGGGTCCCTGTTCCATACGTATTGATATGGAAGGTACCCGGCATCGTTCCCCCAGTCGATGGATCACATCTGTTATCGCCCGGCTTGCTGTGGGAAGTCCTGTGCAAAACTTGAACGTGTTGGTTGTTCGTGCTTCCGAGTGGTGTTGGATTTTGTCCTGCAATTCTTCAGGATATCCAAACCTGTGGGGGTACCCACAAAAAGTCAACGGGTGTTCCTTGGTGGCCCTTGCTTGCAAGCAGGATGAAAAATCATAAGCAGCACAATGACAGCATGGAAGTGGAACCGGCATCGAAAGGTGCAGAAATGGGCACATGGTCGGTTCTGCCTATTTGTGAGGACACCCCAGCCAGACTCAAAGGATGAGGCTCAGGTTTGGTCTTGCTCAGCTCAATGCTTTGAGACATGAACAGCGATCAATCAAGTACTGTATGTAGTTACGCACCGTACTAATACTGTACAGTAACCTTTTCCGCGCCCAAACTTGTGCTTCCCCTGGTAAACCCCACAACGACGATCACGCGGCTCTTGCCATGCACGACCGATGCCCACTCCAGGGTGCCAATGTTGTCAGCAAGCCTTGGGTCATTGAGACCGTGTGGATTGATGCGCCTGCGGGCATATCATCCAACTTTGGGTGAACGAAAGGTAACGTGTATATAATACTATACAGTAGCTAGTAGGGTCCAGCAGGTTCGGAGGGGGTGTGATGGCAACTGTTCGGATCGAAGCTGAGCGCACCTGGTGAAATGCAGAAGGTGCATGAGGATGAGGGGAATTTGACCCGCCAATGATGAAAAATCCGTTCTTAGAGCCTTTGATTGCAATATAGCAAGGAGAACTCAGGTAACTGAGGCTATCTTTCGTGAATTGGTACGATGCAACCACCACTCCAAATCAGCCATTTTTATGGCTCTCTCTCTCTCTCTCTCTGGCGGGATGACTCGAGGGCCCCCTTATATATACAGTATATATATATACATACATACATACATACATACATACATATATATATATATGGGTTTGTATTTTTTTAAGGTTCCCGGGCCGGGATGTTTGACTATGGGGTATGCTTCGGAGGTATGCTTCGGGGGTATGCTTCGGGGTATGCTTCGCGCAGTGTGAAGACTAAAGTAGTAGCATTTCGAGAGGGTATGCTTCAGGGTATGCTTCGGGGTATGCTTCGCCTAAGTCGAACATCCCAGCCCTACATAAACTGGACACCTTAAAAAAAGACAAGCCCATATCTGTGTGTGTGTGTGATCAGGAGGCGAAGGCTACCTAAGCAGGCACCATACTCTCCCAACTACGTCGGTCTTGTGCCAGGTGTTTCCAGTGGCAGTGGTAGAGCGCGGGCAGACATGTCTAAAAACCGGTCGCCAGTAGCGGGAAGCATCCAGGATGTTGGACTTGGTGCCTTGCGGAATGCTGCCATTCTAAGTCGAGGGTCTGTAGGACATTTGTAGCCTTGTTACGTCTTGCATCTGCTGGCTATGGTGTCCACTCTTTGAGGTCCCGCTTTGTCCAGCCCCTGCCAGCCCATTCAACCGCCGATGAGAAACAAATGAACCAAGGCAGCATTGAGAAGGCCACCAGCTACGAAGGCCTCGGCCAAGGCCATCAGCCTCCCACCTGCGGCAGAACGAAGAGGCGAGGCCGGCGACTATGGAAGGCGAGGCGATTCGCCCATGTGGTCACCATTGGTGGGGGCCATGTTTGCACTGCATACATCGGCATGTATTATATATATGATATATCATGAACATCATTTCTGCCAGTCCATTTCTGCCAGTCCGAACTGTTCAAACCACGAACATGAGCAGTCGACACAATGTTGCTGCATAGATCACGGATTTAACTGTGACTGAACCAAATTTGAGCATTGGCGCCTTTCCGCTCAGCCAGCTTGGCCGCCAGCGCGCCCAGCGCGGCCACAATGAAGATCGCCAGTGCGAAGATCCACTTGGGCATCATAGCGAAGCAGCGAAGTGGCAAGGGCAAAAAGAATGCGTTCGCAAAGAGATGCCTCTTTGAACGGGGACCTTGCATGTGCGTGCCTTGGCAGGAGTTTTGGGGCTTAGTGCATATCTAGATGACAGCCGTGGTTCGCCGGGCTTTCTTCGACATAAACGCAGCGGCGGCGACTTTCTTGCGAAAGACTGCAGGTAAGTGGTAAGCGTCTTCTATGTGGCAATTGTTGAGTTGAGTGTGCCAGGCCCATCAGCATGTCGCAAGCTCCAGTCTTGAACTGGAGCCCCCGAAGCAGGCTGCCCGGCGAGCGGATGTCTTTCTTGCGCCTGACAGGCCGGAGATGGATCAACGGCACTGCGCCCTAGGGCAAGAGAACCTCAGGCCAAGCCAGCTCAAATCCTACTGAGCCGAACTACGCCAAGTTGGAACCAAACACCAGGTGCAAACACCTGTGCTGATACACCACTCCTCATTCTTATTTACAACAACAACACGTCCTTGATCGTCTTGGGTTTTCTGAGGGGAGCGTGCCGAGGAACAACAAAATTAAATTGGTTCTTCAAACCCTTCATGGCCCTGCACTTTAACAACCCAAAAGGAATATTGACACCCTGGCTGAAAGGTGAAAGAAAAAGGAAGAAAAAGAAGAAGAAGAAGAAGGAAAAAAGAGGAAAGGAGCAAGAAGTTGAAGGAAGATTTCTTTCTTTCTTTTCTTCTGTCTCTCTTTCTATAAGGCCTTTTGACCCTAGTTGGTCTTTCTGATTGTTTACTCTCTTTACTTCGTTCTTTCTTTCTTTCTGCCTTTCTTGTCTTTCTGTCTGTCCTTTTTTCCTTTCTTGTCTTTCTTTCTGCCTTTCTTTCCCAAAAGGAAGTGGGACAAAGGAATAAGTGCCGGTGCATCTTCGGTTGAACACCTGGGACTCCGCCCAAACAGCCCAGGGGCCCAATGCCTAGAACGCCACAGGTATGTCGTTTCCAAACCCGCGATCCTTCCGCAGGGCTGACTCGATGCGTGCCTGCCAATCGTGCATTCTGGCAGGGCCAAAGCAAACCATTCCATTAAACAGGTGCTTCGTGCATTACCAAGCTGAAGAGAGTTCAGGAAGGAACCACTTTTTGAATCAAGCTGGCTCCTCCAAGCATGGCCAAGGTGTGATTGGAGACACCCTATAGCCCCGGACTTCTGCGTCCCACGGCCAACATGGGGGCCAATGATGCCAATGGAGAATCTACCCGAGTTGTGCTGCACGAAACCTGTCGACCAGCCGTCCAGGCCCCCGACCGGCAGCTCTTCCTCAAAGGCCTAGCAGGGCACCAGGCTGGCTTGCAGGTCACGACAGGCACTCCAACATGACAGCAACTTGAGAAGGATGATCGGCATTTGGCGGCCTGTATGTGGTTTCCCCCATTTGATCTAGAGGCAAGAGCCATGGATAGTCAAATTGGTGCAGAACTACCCTTTCACTTCACTTACGGAAGTGGAATGTAAGGTCACCCGGACGTGAACACCCCCCCCACAAAGAGAAGTATTCCGGATGTTTATTCGCAGAATGACTGAAATGGCAATGATGCTTAAGAGATCTTAAGAGCCTGATGAACGCAGCGGCTCCATTTCAAAATTGGTGCAAAAACACCACAACTAAGTGACTAAGTGGGTGCCTGGCTGGCCCCATGGTCATGGACTCGGGGTCGTGTAAACGGAGGCTTGGAGTCCGGAATTGCTCCCAAATGTATATAAGTATGAAATAATTATTGAAATAGCTTGTCAGCGATTGGTGGTGGGACATCAATCTGAGCTCGTGTCGCCTCCTTGTCTCATTGTGCCTCCTTTGGACGGACAAGGTGTTCAAACTGCCCATTCTCCTGTTTGGTACATGCTCATGTTGTTGAGACCTTTGGGAAGTGCCCGAGTTCCCCACTCGCCTTTCGTGCCTTTTGTTCAGAATGAAGCTTTTCAATTAGCTCCTGGCCAAGGAGCTCCAATCCGCGCATGAAGTGGACTCCCTGACCAACTCACGGACCCAACCCCCCTTCCCAAAAGCAATCGGATTGCACGTTGCCACTTCCAATGTCCGGAATGTGTCCTGACAGCCAATCTGCACAGCTGCCAGATTCCAAAGTCTATCTGTCTCTCTCTCTTTCTTTGGGGTGGAGCCCTGCGACTGCTGTCCTCCAGCTGCCTTTCCAAAGCCTCGTCAAAAACGAATCGCGTCAAAGGGTCCAATTCAACTCCGGCTCCGTGGGGTGCAGCACTCAAGCAGGCCTTTCAAACAGTACTGTAACTGAAGTGACACTCAGTCTGTATGCATGTATGTACTTTCTCTCTCTCTCTCTCTCTCTGGCGAGTCTGGCTGTCAATCAGCCGTCCCACACGGACACTCGGCTGGTGAAAACAGAAATGTGTGTACATGTGTATGAGTATGTGTATATATATATATACGCACATAGGTGTGTGTGTGTGTAACCCTTGGAGTCATAGGGATGCTTTTGCATTCATTTTTGTTTTATCGCAGGGGGATGCCGGGGATTTCCATGGTCGGCATCCAACGAAGACACCATGGATTTCCTGTGATATGAGTCAGGGACGCCTGACTCACGTACCTGCTTTTTCCTTGTACTGAATGGCATGAGGCTAAGCCCAGGACCTCAATAGCTGCAGACATGCACGGAACGCCGTCAACCTGTCGCCTCGTCGGTTCGTGGCCTTTAACTACAGGAACTCTGGCCCCCTTCACCTGGCTTTTCAGGATTTGGGTCTCTTAGGCCGGCGTGTGGCACCGCAATCAAGTCAGTACGCATATCCATGAGTGTGTTTGGCTTCGTGCCAACCCGGGATGAGCCCGCAGAGTGCCTCCCGTGGACCCGTCGAACGGGTGTACGTCGAACGTATCCACTGCCCGGATACAGAGCAGCTCGCAGCGAGCGTAGGTGGCCTAGGCCGTACGTACGATGATTTTGTCCCATCTTTGGAATTCCAAGTTGGCTCATGCCTTTACGTGACCGCAGCGGTCAAAGCAGCCAGCCGCTTCGGCAGGGCACAAGGTGACCACAGCGGTCAAAGCAAGTTTAAGGTCCATTGGGACCTGTGGAGAACTTAGCCCCCTTCTCCCCTGCCCTCCCCCTTTCTTTCCTTGCTTTATGGGGTTTTCCTGAATGTAATACTCAGGATCTCCCCTTTCCTTCTTTGGTGTGTCCCTGGACGATTCTTCGTAGCTGGGAACACCTTCCTTTCTCTCCTCTCCCTTTCTCTCCCTCTCTCTTTCTTTCTTTCTCTTTTCCCTCTCCACCTTCCTTCCTCCTTGGGTGTCCCTGGATGCTTTTGTCATAGCTGGGAACCCTTCTCCGCTCTTCTTTTGGTGTGTCCTTGGACGCTCGCGTCGTAGCTGGGAACACCTTCCTTCCTTCTCTTTCCTTTTTCTCGTCTCTCCCCACCCTTCCCTCCTGTCTGGACCTTAGCTTGGGTTGCTACTAGGGGCTCTTGGCCTTCCTACTAGGTCGCTACTTGACGCTACTTGAGGTTCCTGGCCTTGCTACTACTTTGTACCCTTTGGCGCGGAGCTTAGAATCTTGCCTCCCTTCGGGGAGGCGTGTGTGTGTAACCCTTGGAGTCATAGGGATGCTTTTGCATTCATTTTTGTTTTATCGCAGGGGGATGCCGGGGATTTCCATGGTCGGCATCCAACGAAGACACCATGGATTTCCTGTGGTATGAGTCAGGGACGCCTGACTCACGTACCTGCTTTTTCCTTGTACTGAATGGCATGAGGCTAAGCCCAGGACCTCAATAGCTGCAGACATGCACGGAACGCCGTCAACCTGTCGCCTCGTCGGTTCGTGGCCTTTAACTACAGGAACTCTGGTCCCCTTCACCTGGTTTTTCAGGATTTGGGTCTCTTAGGCCGGCGTGTGGCACCGCAATCAAGTCAGTACGCATATCCATGAGTGTGTGCATGTAGAGAGAGAGAGAGAAAGAGAGTTAGCAAATGTAAAAGCACATGCTATATCAACATCCTGCTGTATGGCAGCCATGAATTATCTGAGCAACCCCGAGATAATCTCCTTCCCGAGAGAGATACTGTAGAACAGTGATTTCCCTGGGGGCAGGGTGCCTACGTCAAGGTTGCAGCAACTTGAAAAGCTGGTTGTCATATATAGAAAAAGATGTCAACCTTTCTTAGAAATCAGATCGATGATCCAAGTGTGTTGTTCATATCACCTGGTGATTGTCGATTGTCATTTTGATATGATATGATCCAGTTCCAGTGCTCACTGTTGAACATTTGTTGTGTTGTTCATCTCATGCATGAGGAGAGGGCTGGAGATCTTGACCTGTGCACCTGTTGATGTCCTTGGGTGATCAAATCCGAAAATGCGCAGCGCTGCAAGAAATACTTGGAACATCTTTGAACCACCGCCGGTCAACCTGAGGTTGTTTACCTTCCCAGAATTCCACAGCCTGCAGCCGCGCCGAGCTTGAGCTCGAGGTGCGGGTGCCGATGTCCACAGTGTCCTGGTGTGAACACTCTCAAGCGGCAGGCCTAACGCATCGATGTGGCATGTTTTCATGGCGTTCTTGTTCTCCTGAAATCGTCCAACATCCACTCCCTCTCTCCCTCTCTAGCCGGTTGCCCTCTCTCTCTCTCCCCTTTCCCCCTCTCCCACCCAACCAACCTTAGAGGTGGCCTACCTGCCCTTTCTCAATTATCCCCCACAGTCACCGCCCAACCTTTGGAGCTGGAGCCACAGCAGCAGCTGGCAGGGCAGCCTGTCCAGGGGCTGCCCAGTGGATGTTTGATGGTTTAGACTTCCTCGAAGTTGCGGACGTCATCAACTCCCAAAAGTCTTCCTTCCAAGCCTCCTATGGCCTCTTGGGAAATGCCATGATTGGTTGGTTGGAGGAGTGCGACTCCCTAAAGATTGACATGGAACCGAAAGGTCACCGCGCAAGGTCGACAAAAGGCCACTCCTTCCGATTCTAGCTTCTATGGGCAACCGAGGCCTGGTCGTTCGATGCCTCCCTCCATCCGCAACTACCACCACGTTTTAAAAAGAGACAAAGAATCCATGTATATATATATAACTATATATATGACTTTTGCACAAACTGAATACATCCCCCCCATCTCTCTACCTCTCTCTTCTCCAGGTCTCCATGAGATTGGTATGGAGGGTTTGACTTTGTGTGACCTTGGGGAGTCAGAGAGTCCAGTTGTCGATGAATCGAAGACATCGGAAAAGCGTTGAAAGGGATCCTCTCGGTCTCCGTGCACGCCGCACTTGACGGGCGGCCGCACTTGACGGGATCCGCACGCGGCATCTGACGTCCAAAATCTCTGCACCGTTGGACATACCCCAATTGTCCTCAACCACCGCTCAGCCTTCAGGGGCACTGCACGTGGATTCGGCGCAGGCGCTTCCTGCATTCCACTGCAGGATGATCGGCAATGACTCGTGACAAAGCAAAACCTGTTGGGGCCATTTGGCACAGGGTTTGAGCCACGAAACACGTGCGGCCTGCCAGGATACTGTATGTTTCTGAAGCCCTTATTTTGTCAAGTGCTCCAAATCTCCCAGACACCCCTCTGGAAAGCCGGGGCAGAACTCATGTCATGGCCCACCCCAGGCCATTGCTCTTCCACACGCCTCAGGGCGCCAGCTGGGGGCAAGCCGCTGCCGTGCCTTCAAGGCTACGCTCAGCTGGCTGTCCTGGGAACGGACGTTTTAGGACACGTACCACAAAAATGGCTTAGCTTGCGGGCAAGGCCATTCCACCAGCTTCAAAACTGGTAAGAGTGGCATAACATCTACAGAGTTGTTATTTCCAAACACTCACAATACACACACATGCTCGAAGCACTCAATGATGTTCGCCTTTTCAGCCCCTTATCCAGGACCCCCATCAACATCAGGGGGGATCCATGCACGCCCAGCGGCCAAGTCTGCTGCCAGCGCAGCTGCCTTGGCCTGGAGCCGCGCCCGAGTGCGGGGGCTCTGCACGGGGCCTGGCACTTCCGGCTCCGCGGGCTGCGCGGATCGGCCGGACCCAAGTCTCCAGGCTCCAATGAGCAAGCGTTTGTCCAGATCGACTCGACTGTGGCCGCTTTTGCCCACTTTTTTTGTGGCATCCACGAAGATTGAAAAAAGGTGCTGTGTTATGTTCAAGTTGTTTTGAAACCTGTTTCCTCGAGCTCCAAGTGTTTCCTCAGCTCTTGGCTGGCGCCAGCCGACCGGGATAGGCCACCTGCAGGAAGAGGCCACGCATTTTGTGTGTGTGGGCTAGAACACGCAGCCACAAGAATGATCTCCCTACTGCGACAACCACTCGCCCGTTGCAACAGCAGCCCATGCTTAACACCTCTTCAAAACATGGACTTGTGCTGTGCATTGCTGCTCTGCAAAGATGGCCAGGCCTGCCAATGATGCCGCCTGACCAAGCCAAGTACCACTGGCGGGTCAAACAAGTTGGGTCAGGCTGAGAAATTTTGGAAACAAACACCCGCAGGCACCCCTCAGTCAAACAAAGGCTCATTATATATTCAAGATTTGCCTAAGAGACGAGTGTGTCGACTGGCAAACAGCAAACACCGAGGATCATGCACTGGTTTGAGACACATCGAGCACCTGTGCGTGTTCGCATGTATTCGCCCATGCCCAAGCTCACACCCTCCTTTGGCCCACCTCCACCATCGTGCAGCTCCGCCGTGAGGTCGGTGCTACTATTCCAGGCCACCCTCTGTGTGTCTGCAGTGTTGGCTGGAGTGATCTATATATAACTTGGAAGTAGGGTTTGTTTATGTTTGATGCACGCATGTGTTAGACTATAGACTATAGATTAGTTGCGGCCAGGGCTGCACGAACCTTGTTCTTTCGGGTGGCAAAGTTCCATTTCTCTCAAGCAGCTACAGTTTTCTGAAGGGTTTGTGCGGGTATAGGTTGACAGCTGTGTTTCAATCAGCGTTCCTGCAATCATACCAATGTACTAAGGGGTTCAGCAACCGGGCCCATCTTAGCTCCCAGCATGTCTTCACCCCCCAGGCTGTGTTTGAAGTTTCCCCTATCTCCGTGTCCGTGTGACGCTGAGAATCAGCCAATCTTGAAAATGCAATGATTTGGTCTTCTTCCCCATCTTCCCACACGTCTGAAAGTATGTGGATATCTCCAAGCCCCTCCTTGAGGAAAGGAGAAGAGTGCGGGTGAATTAGACTTGATGGTCTGAGACTGGCGGAAGTTCCTGCTGAAATTCAAGTCTGGCTGCCAAAGCCTGCACCAGGCGAGCAGAGTCGACCGTTCTGATTCCCACAAAACAGCGATCAATCGAATGGAATGCATCTCAAGCACAGGGGTTGGGGCCAATTAAACAGGTGGCTTGATACCCAACTTGGCCATCAAGAAGGCCATTACTCTGATGGGAGCCCAAGCACGTTTTGACGAGGAAAGGTCTCTGCAGTGTATCGGTCCAAAGGCTGTTGCTCAACATGACTTGACCCTTGTGTCAAGAAACTTTGGATGCAGCATGTGGTGCTGAAGACCTTTAAAGAAGACATGCTCTCTAGACTCTAGATCACTGAGTGAATACTTAAAGCCACAGTTTGCTGGCTTTGAGCACAAAGCACCCAACTCCTACGTCTGCAAGATTCAAAGGCCAGCCCCACTTTGTGAAAATGTCTCAGTCCGCTTCATATCAGGCTTCAGTCTTTCTTCGGGGGTCGCCCGATGCCCATTGACCCATGCACCCATCGCTCACCCGAAAAGGCTCTGATGTCCTCTGGCTCCTCATCGCGGGACCGAAGAACCTCAAAGGTGAGTTCCAGCAAATGCCTCGATGAGCAGCTTTGGAGGCCCTAGAAGCCCTGCGAATGGAACAGGCAGCAGGCATTCTTGGTGCCAACTAGCTCAACATGCATCATGGAAGGAACAGGTAGATACGATTATAGCGTGCTTCTGGTGCAAAATGATATATGATGCAAAAAACAAGTGTTGCAAAACTTGTGTGCTTATTCTTGACCAGAATCCCAACAATCCAACTGCAGCTTCAGTGTGCTGAAGCCACCTCGCCCAACACGCTCTTGGAGCCCTAAAACTCTGCACCACAAGCTGATGTCAAATTGTTCTACATTTGTCTCAAACATGGAACGGGCCTACACTCTACACCAATTGCTGCTTATGCTAGGGTTCCAGGATTCGTTCTGTGTCGGCCATCTCAAATCTATTGGAGCAAACTGCTTCCCATCCTCAACACAGCCCCTTTCGCCAAAAACCAGGTGCCGCACGCCGCGAGAAGGAAGTGGCTCTCAGCAACTTCCCCTTTCAGCTCTAACACTGCGAACCTGGTCAGGAGCTACAGTACCCACATCGTGTCACAGCGTCCTTCTTTGCTGATCTTACTTTTGACCTTACTACTCCGTGGAGACTCTGCTGCTCTCCCCCTTTTGTAACCACCATGTCGGCCCACCGGGAGGAAAAAGGGTATTGTACACCAAGCCAACTAAGCAAAAGCCATGCATAGGGATCTGCTGCGATAGATAGCCTGCAGGCTTTCCCGCCTGTGCCAGTAAGCCCCAATCTCAGCCGCAAAGCTGTCGAGTCGGTCGCATCCTGCGCCACAGCGCAGGAAGCTCAACCAACACCTGGCATCTTGGCGGTCCAAACATGCCGTTGAACCATGTTCAGTCGTTTTCAGCCGTGAAACGTCTCCAAGGATGAAATGTTCGCAGCACCCGGCCGGTCCAGGATGCAAGAGCGGAGCATGGCGCTACAAGGTCGGTACAGTATGGTACAGTGGCATCCCCCATAAGGACTATCTGATCCAGCCTTAACGCCTCCACTGCAGAGAGGGCATCTGCTGCACTGGAGCCTGTCAGGCTGTAGAGGCTTGCTCAAGGGCCGCCACAAAAAACACTGTGGAACGTTGCCTCCTTGACGGTGCTGAATGTGCCCCTTTTTTTGAACACTCCTCTCCTTGCTTTGGCGATTTCTTGCACAGCATGGAGTGTTGCAACGTGTTGCAAAAGTCTTACCCGGCACGGCTGCTGTCCAAAGACAATGGACCTCAAACGAACAAACATCGACCCAAATCCACCCCACCTGATTTCAGGGGGCTTAGCACACTTCGTCGCAGCACCGCCAAAAGCTTTTCGGGCTCCTGGGTGAAAGGGCTCAAGCGACTTCAAGCTTGTACACCTTGAAGATGAGGCTATGACTCACAAAAAATCAGACCCAGCTGTCACCAACCTGCAGAAATTAAACTACCTTACTTTTACGGTGCCCTATTTTCGAGCCACAGCCAAGTCCCACTTGCATCTTCGCACACCCCAAATTCACAATATTCACGATCCTCTCGCAGCCACCATGCCACAGCACGGCGACCCACCACTTCGCAACCTCAATCAGAACCATGGCGGACACGAACAAGTACCAAGTGGTACTCCTTTGCGCTTCTTCGCCTCTAATTAACTTTACTAGCCGCAGCGAGGCTTTCAAAGGCTAACGTGGCATTGGGGTCCCTTTCTGCCCCTCACTCCAGCAACACAGGAGACACACTCATGTGCCAAGTTAGTTCCTCCAGGTTTCAGAATATGACTGGAAGAAGCAGCAATCTCATGATGGGTGGAGCTTTACTGAAAGGCCCCTGCAGGAGATTTGAACACCTTCTGCAACGTTGAGAGCCACACTCATGCGAACAAAGCGAATCACCTGCCGAAGCAAATTCGCAAGTGGTCATCCCAACTTGGCTGTTTGTTGGCGGTCCGTCATGGGAGAAGCCCATTTCTCATCAACATCCTAGCCTAGCTGGCCGAGCTAGGCTGTAGAAACAGTGGAGCCTTTGAGATGGCCAAAGTGCCGTTTCAGAACTCATGCTCTCTTTCCGGCCCGTTCTTTTCCCCATACATCCCTCCCACTAGGCCAAAAACAGGAAGATACCTCTGGCGCCCTCGCCCGCTGAAAAACGCCTCCGGCTGGATCTCCGACTCCGACTCTGCAGCTGCGATCCACATGGAACGCTGCTCCTCACGCAAAAGCCTGACCGTCAACAGAAAGGGTTCCCCACAACTGAGAGATACGTGCCTGATGCCCAACGCAGTTTGAGGGAGGAGCTCGGAGATCGTGCGAAACCCACTTCTTTAGTATTTACATAGAGGCCGCTGGCAAGCAAGTGGTGCATAAGACCTCATAGACATTTGGGGCTCATCATCACGTTTTGGAACAGCACACCGCACTTCGCACCTGGCGCACAGCTCTGGCCGCACCACAGACGCAGAGGCCAGAGCACGGGCCAAAAGTGCCAGCTGCTTCTCATCAGAGACAGGAGGCAAAAGCCTGGAGCCACAAAGAGTTCCGCTCCAGACTCCAGAACCCACCCATTATAGGAGACCTTGATGTCGCTTGAGGCTTCAAGGCCAGTCTGACACGTCTGTTTTTCACCAGAACTTGTCAACACATTCCGCCCCGTGCGCCGTCAGCAACGCAAGAGGAGAATCGAACAGAAGTGAGAAGAGGACACTCAGTGCAATCCAACATCCATTGAAAGCACCCCTCCCGGCAGCAGCTTCCGATGTTGCACCTCCCCAATGCTGGGACGCCATCACATGGCAAGAGTGGCTCGAGGACCTGAAGCATGCAGGCAGGTACCACTGATGCAAAGTGTGCAAATCACTGGAAAACACAAACCGTGCCTGCACCGCTGTGACTTCGGGCTCCTCTTTGGCCCCTGAGCCCGGTGAGTTGCTGTTCGCGTCTCCAAAACTGTGTGTGCAAAGCGGCATGCCACGCGGTAGCACAAACAGATTCCAAAGAAGAGAAAGGGGTGGAACAAAACTTGTGGCCCAGAGGGGGGGGCGAAAGCTAGGCAAACAAACAACGCTGGGGCTCTTTAGGCAGCAAAAGCCTGGCCGGGAATCGCAACATGCCATGGCCAAGGGAAAAGGAGAGTGCCAACAACGCCCCCCCAATACGACCCCAACACAGCCAACACATGGCAACACACAACCACCCCAGCAACCGCCGCAGCAGCAGCAGCAGCAACAGCCACAACAACAATAACTGTAACCAGCAGCGGCAACGGCAGCAAGCAGAAGCTACCAAGCAGCAGCAGAAGCAGCAGCAGGAGCAGCTAGCAAGCAGCAGCACCAGCTACCAAGCAGCAGCAGCAGCAGCATCAACAGCAGCTACCAAGCAGCAGCAGCAGCTACCAAGCAGCAGCAGCAGCAACAACAGCTACCAAGCAACAGCAGCAGCAGCTACCAAGCAGCAGCAGCAGCAGCAGCAGCAGCTACCAAGCAGCAGCAGCTACCAAGCAACAGCAGCAGCAGCAGCAGCTACCAAGCAACAGCAGCAGCATCAGCAGCAGCTACCAAGCAGCAGCAGCATCAGCAGGAGCCACCAAGCAGCAGCAACATCAGCAGCAGCTACCAAGCAGCAGCAGCAGCAGCAGCAGCAGCAAAGCAAAGCAAAGCAGCAGCAAAGCAGCAGCAGCAGTAGCAGCGACCAAGCAGAAGCAGCATCAACAGCAGCTACCAAGCAGCAGCAGCAGCAGCAGCAGCAGGAGCAGCTACCAAGCAGCAGCAGCAGCAGCTACCAAGCAGCAGCAGCATCAACAGCAGCTACCAAGCGCAGCAGCAGCATCAACAGCAGCTACCAAGCAGCAGCAGCATCAACAGCAGGTACCAAGCAGCAACAGCACCAACAGCAGCTACCAAGCAGCAGCAACAGCACCAACAGCAGCTACCAAGCAGCAGCAGCAGCAGCAGCAGCAGGAGCAGCTACCAAGCAGCAGGAGCAGCTACCAAGCAGCAGGAGCAGGTACCAAGCAGCAGCAGCAGCAGCTACCAAGCAGCAGCAGCATCAACAGCAGCTACCAAGCAGCAGCAGCAGCAGC
>CAXAMN010013414.1:79116-90868 GCA_963970005.1 Durusdinium trenchii | reverse complement strand
CGACTAAGCAGCAGCAGCAGCAGCGACTAAGCAGCAGCAGCAGCAGCAGCAGCGACCGCAGCAGCAGCAGCAGGGAAAGAGTGAGCTTTCCTTAGGGTCTGTCGTGCCCCAACATATGGTCTCGAACAATAGCACATATAGGTGCTGCCTGAGTAATTGTAGAAGGGCGACGTGGAAAGACAGATATATCCGATATATCTGCTTTTTTCACGAATAAATGCTGACGATGCAGCCAGCAGCGGTGTGCATGATTGACATCTAGGGGTTGTATGCGAACATGTGTCAGCGACCGAAGACTCCGTCGCAACGCTTGTGCATGCTCCCTGTCGCTCGAACATGGAACGCGGACTACCATGAGTGAAGCAAACAGCCCGTTCAAACATCTTACTGGGTTCTGTCATTATGTGTGAAGTAAGTATCATCTTTTGATCTGCATGGATAGCGGATAGTGCATTCTGATTTGTACTCTTGGGTTGTGGGGTGGGCACATGCCTGCACAAGCTTCTTAAGGATATAGTGAAATTAGCATCGTTTCACGACTCAGAGGGAATGCAACTACTCTCCAACAGCAGCCAACAACCCCAAACAGCAACAGCAGCAAAACGGAGCAGACAACAAGCAGCAGGCAGCCATGCAAGCAGCAAGCAGCAGCAACCAGCAAGCAGCCAAGAGCATCCAGCAGCACCAAGCATGCAAGCAGCAAGCAGCCAAGAGCCAGGCCAGCAGCAGCAGCGACCAAGCAGCAGCAGCAGGTACCGAGGAGGAGAAGGGTGGAGTTGAACCCAGCGAGGGGGGGGGGGTCTAGTCCTGATATATCAGGTAATAGCACTCAGGTCCTCAGCTCCCACCCTCCTTGCTAAAGCAAGACAGACTCCAGCTAGCTACAGTACAGCTAGCTTTCGTGACAAACGACATTCCAAAGAATTGCAACTAGCCCAAAGGATTCCACAATGGTCCCTTGGTTTGCAAAAGAACATGTAGTGAAACGATGTGAAACGTTTCATACCCGAAGTTCTCCTGCAGTTTGCACGACGCCACCGCCTCCCCGTGCCGGGCTTCGCCTAAGAGCTGCCGCTTCAGCAAGGGTGGCCAAGCGCTCTGTCCACCGCCTTGTCCTCCAAAACCCTCCGCGGAGAGCACCTGAGCACATCAAAACACATCAGGACAAGCTACTTGCAGCAATCCTGGTTGTTCCGGAGAATCAATTCAGCAACTTTAAAGTTGGTAAAGTTGGTCATAAACAAAAGGCTGACCCTGTTTGACCCTCACCTTCAAACCGTTCAACAGATTCCGAGCGTCTCGCTGCACTTGAGGTCTACTAATTCGATGAATCATGTCCAATCACCCAGGATTGGCGCTGTTCCTGCCTCCGTGTATCGTGGTTTAAAACCACGAAGCATTCATTCACGTATGTTCTGTATACTATATCATTGTGAAACAGCCCGTCGAATCGAACCCTTTCCCTCCCTCCCCCTCCCACGCGTCTGGGTCCAAGGCACTGCCACGCTCTTCCGCGCCAAGGCCTCCGCGCACCCCAGAGGCGCCGAGGGCCAAACCAGGCTGCGGGCCGCATCCCAGGGCCGTGCCAGGAACGCCTTGACGGAACACCGGAACACTTCCCGGAGAAGCTCCGGGAAAAAAAGAATCCTTCAAATGGTCTTGAGTGGAGAAAGGAACTCCATTCTGTCCATCGATCCATTCAAACTTGTTGAGATACCTTTTTGTTGCCAGGTGAGGGGGGCAACTTTGGAGAAGTTTGGGTGGTTTTTGGGGGAGTCGAACTCAAAAGCAGGACAGCTTCCACAAGCGTGGGAGTAGGAACATTGGATCCAGGTATGTCATGTCTCACAATGACGGGACTCTACGAATGTCGCGCTCAGCTATATAGATATGTAGAATGTAGAAAAGGAATATTCTACTTGCATGTATGGATAGAAGCTTCTAGTAGCAGGAACATAGGGCATCACCACTAGGAGCAAGAAGCTACTAGTAGCTTGTGGCATCGCTGCTAGGAGCGTTCGGACGCTACTAGGGGCTCCTGGCCGTACTACTAGTAACAAGAAGCTACTGGGACCTTTTTCTCAAAAACTTCAACCAAGATAAAGCCATAATTGCTCAGCAAAATCTCCTCACCTCCAAGCTTGACCTCGCCTCCACCCTGGAGCAGCACGGCCCAGAGTCGGACATCTCACCTCGCAGCACGTCGCCGCAGGCCTTCAAGCGCCGAACCGGCCAAACCCCAAGCACTGCACTGTGACAGCTGCATTGGGAGGTGAATCGCGCTATGATTTGTAAGATGAGGTGAATTGTGATTCTGCAAGCTGGGCACACCACTCGACAAGCTCTAGTTCAAGCCTTTATTGAAAAGTGCAGATTTACTTACACTTCCAAAGACCCAGTTTTTTCAAGGGTCGTGGGCAGCGCAAATGGAGACCGCAAGTATATATATTTTGGTGAGCAAGGCAAATCCAGTCTCCGTCTCAGTGCTGCCCTGGCTTTTTCCAACAAAAGCCCCTCTCTCAATAGAGGGGAATGTGCCAGGCCCCTTTCCGCTACCATCCACCTCAATACTAGCTTGGTATCTGCTTCACAGTCCCGAACGTAACCTGAGATTCTATGCCGGTCACTCTAGTCACTCTAGTCATCACCAGGTGGTAGAGAGACCATCAAAACATCTATGCGGAAGCACAATACAAAAAAGAGAGGAGGAGGATATGTATACTGTATACTGTGTATGCGTGAGTCTATGTATTTCTATATGTACATATATATTAAAACACGTGCTGGCTCCAGCTCCTTAGACTCACAGCACAAACCTCTCAAAGTCATCCTTGGAACGCAAGACGACAAAAGTAAAGAGCATTTAATCATGTCAACAACATGTTGTGTTTTCTTGGCAGCCCCCCAGAGCCAGGAGCTTCAACATGTCCTCTACCGACCCACATGGCATCTCCACTTGGCATCTCACCTCCCCTTCGGCCAAGCCGTCCAGAAGTTCCGTCGTGGCGCGCAAGGCGGCCAGTTGCACCTGGGCTGTTCACAGGTCGCATCCTTTTGTTGGACAGCTGGTAACAACAAGAAACACGGCAGAGCAAGGCTGCTTGCTCAAGCCTGAATGTGACAATCATACAATCATGATACCGGCCTCTCTCAAAATGAGGTCTTGGAAGGTCTTGGAAGCACATGCAGCATGCACGTGTCCAATCGCAATTCATCACAGTGCATTGAATGATCATGCTTTGTAAAGGCCATGTTGCACTATAGAGACAGTACCGAAGACATGGACATGGACACTCACGAAACTATATATAAATGTCCCGGTTCATTGGTGCTGAGTGCTGGTTCGGAAACCAATGGGGACGGACAAGCCAATTGCAACGCCAAAGTCCATGTTAACCAGACGTAACACCGGACTGTTAGCCAAACGTAACACCACCCAACTGCTAGGCAGCTGGTCTATAAAAGACTGACTTCTTGGCTGTATATTTATTATAGCTAAATTGCCACAGTGGTCAATGCCACAGGAATGCGCCATGTCAAATGGTCCCTTTTGAATAGTGCCTGGATATGTATTCTGTCCTGTGTGTCTTTTTCCCGGCGTCGCATGTCATAGAAGTGGGCTGCAGGATGAACAGCAGAACATGTTCCTTCACAGAAGTTGAGAATAATCAACACCATTCTGGCTGTTGTCTTGTAGATCTTGCAGTCCCCTTCGATGATGAGCGTGACGAAATCTGAACAAATCGACCGCAGCAACCTCCCCTGCGGCGGAATGAATAGAGTACTCTGCACCCGTACCAATCAGAGTATTGAGGAGATGGCGTAAAACAATTATATAAACCCATAACCAAGACTGTGATTACAGTACTGCAACCCTCCAGAATGGCATTGAAATGTCCATATCGAAATATTATCCTCAACAGCCTACAGTCCATTACAGTCTAAGTCTACATAGACTCGGCCGGTTGAGGGCTCGCCCTTGCTCTGAGGGCCGCAGCCGGCTGGGCCGGATCCTGTAAAGCTTCGGCCAGGTGCTTTGGCAAATCACTCCGGGCAACGAAGTGCCAGAAGAAGACCTCACATCAACGCGTGCTCCGCATGCTCACGCTGGGTCTGTACACGTGGTCTTTCGAACTAGTGGCCCGAAACAAGCCACTCCCGCCTGACATGGAACTGCGAGACCCAAGACTTTCCAAATACATCCTAATACAGGCCTGCAAACCCAAACCGAAGCCGCAACGCCAGGGTGTGGAGGACCCCTGGCAAGACAAGGGCGCGTTTGATCAAGGCAACCCATTGGAGGAACCGTGACAACCTGTCAAATGGATGAGCAAATGCCGTCATTCTGGCCATCTCGTGCTTCCAACCCATACAGCTTGTTTCACATGCACAAAGTATGAAAAAGCATTGAAAGACTCCTGTTTGCGCTTGCTCCTGCAGCCCACCCCACCTCTCTGTGAAAGCCTGTCTGTCGGATTGCGGCATCCGCATACAGGACGTCCTGGGGCGTACTGGTGCACTAGGACCTAGAAGTCATGCACATCCAAACAAATGAGGGTGGCAATCCCATGCGAAGGCTGTCAAAAAAGAAATCAAACCAAACATAATGAAACTGCGAACCACTGAACCACTTCGATGTTTGAGATACAACTGACGTCCCCTCTGCTGTGTCGCCTGTGGCGCCGGGATGCGCGCCCGCTTCAGCACCGCTCCCAGCACGTGGAAGGCTGCAGCCCGTTGTGGCAAACTGGCCGAGCGGGACAACAGCAGCAGTTCGGCCAAGGTGTAGCCCGCCTTCACAGCGCCCCACATGGAGCTACCCTCCTCACACAATATGTCTATGCCACTCGAAAACTTACTGTTGGCAGCTCTGCTAGCCGGCGTCTGATACAGAAGGAAATAAGGCAGAGATCTGCAAGATGTTGCATATGACTCATATGACAAGCTTTAGAGATTCCTTGTTCTCTGTCTTTTCTCTCCCTCTCTCTCTCTCTCTCTCTCCCCCTCTGAGAGGTGCTTTTGCTCTGGAGATCTCTGGAGTGGATTTGCACGTTTCTTCCGTTCAACTTCCACCCTTCCCCCCAACCAGCATCACCAATGCAAGAGGTTTCACCCGCTCAAATCGAAATGCTGTGTGCACAGCTCCGCACGGCATTGGTGTTTTTTCCCGGCTGTGTGGGGTGAAGCCCACAAGTGGACACCTGACACCTGAAGGGAACTCTCCATTTCATGCAGTAGAGGTTAACCAAGGTGGACTTGGGCAGCCTGGGACCTCGCCCACCCTTCCGCAAAAGGGAAAAGCAAACCCACCACGCCTGGGAACTCTCTGCACCATGGTGGTGAAGTCCCTCGTTGCTCGGCTCCTGCCGGTTGGAGGAGCCACTCTGGCAGGCTTGAAAGCCAATGGCTTCTAAAGGATGACCAGGATGAGGAGGAGAATCTCTGCCGTTGGCGGGACCAAGAGAACATCTCTTCTTCCCTTCACCCTCTCAAGCCTGCATTGACTTGATTCATCAGTTTGTGGCACAGCAGGCGAAACAAATTTGGTGGTGTTGAGATTATGTACATCCTAAGTCCTAGGATCGCTCGCCAACTTGATCGCCAACTACACAGCATCCGTAAAGAAAGTAGTTAGAAGACTGCTGTAGATAAGGGCGGCTTTGCTCTATCCAATCCAACCATCTTTTTAGGGGTATCTGATGGTTTGTGAGCCCGAGGCCCACCCTCGTCTCGCACGGTTCGTAGCTGTTGGTTCCGGTGAAGGCGGTTCCCCGCTGAGCCTCATCGATTGGAACACCGATTTCTAGAGGCCCCTGGACTCGTTTTCGCCAATCTGCCAACATCTGTGCGATGCTGAAGGCACAAGCATCTCGATGAACCCAATCCTCCATTCACCTGCCTTACGTAAATAGATCCGGAGTCCGAACAAATCGGATTCTCATAAATGATGCGGTATTACAATAAGCTTCAAAAACAGTACTTTACTATGAATCAGCTTCGGGTGCTGGTTCTTCGAGTGACGGACAACCAAAAATGAACCAAACGGTCTGCCTCAGGGGATCTCAGACATCTTTGGGGGATCCTTACCAGTGCCTTTTGAACCGGAACTCCAAGTCCATGCTCCGTCTCCGACCCATCTTTTCCGACGCATCTCGAGCATGGCCGAAGCCACGTCTCGCCGCCATGGCCTCGCTTTTCTTCGAGCAGGCTGAGGCGCACTGTGGTTTCGGGCCCCCTGTGGGTGGCCGAAGGCGGCACACTTAGATGGGCATGCCCTTGTCAGGATCCCATCCTGGGCACTCTTGAAGGGTGCCAAAAGTCCCATCAGGCTTCTTGCAATAGCTGTAAGCACAATAAGTCATGTCGCATCCAGAAGAGCCCATGGCACAAGTCCAGTCTGCCACCAACTGTGCCTCCTCTTTGCTGGGCTGCCCCGGCGCAAAGGAAGGGAAGTAGATCGCCAACATGTCGGCCATGGTCCTGTTCTTGGCTTTTTCAATTCGCGCCTCACAGAACTTGTCGGCCTTGGACTTCATCCCCTCATAGTCAAACTGCAGGGAGCGATAGTCAGCTCCAAGCCACCCGAGGTGATCGCAATAAGTGGCATCATACAGCAAGACAGCTGTGCCTGTGCTGTTAATTTGCCTGGCTTGGATCAAGAAATTCTTGTTGTACAAAGCATCTGCACACATCTTCTGCATATTCAGCTCGCAGAAGCCGTTGCTGTTGCCTCTGTCGAAGTCTGCCAAAGGCTTGAAGAGACTCTCAGGATGTTCCAAGACACTGTGGTTGCCACAGTCCTTGCGTTCCGTGTAGTTGCCCCAGGGCTTTTGCGGGTCCGGGTGCCCACAGAGGGTGCAAAACCTGCCATTCATGTCTGTGTTCATACCGCGTGTGGCATCAAGCAGCGGTATATCTTTCCAAGCCTTCTGGCCCATAGCCTTGAGCTCCAAATACTCCGGGACACGTCCGCCTCGCCGCACTTCTGCAGCCTGGGTCTGCAGGAAGGAGCTGCCCTCCGTACCCTCGTCTGAGGGCGCGGTGTTTGGAACATCCCTAGTCTCTGCCAGGCTCAAACTCAAGGCAAGGAGCCACCACATGGAGTTCAACGCGGGCTGGCCTGGACAGTGGGGTTTCTGCACATGGCCACGCTGAGGCGTTGAGACTTGGGCCAGAATGGCTACGATAAATTCGTGTGGTTTGTGCCTGTGTCGGGTGTGCCTGGGTAGTACCCTGAAAAACTTGCAATCTGCTGAGGGGTTGTATGGGAAGTGGATGGGGGGTCGAATCTATGCGATCCTGTAGGTCGGTATGATGGGAGGTGATTGCTCAGCATGTGGTTGACCCCACTAACACGATGAAAAAAAAAAATATGCTGCGATGCGCCAAGCATCCAAGTCTGGTGAAGGGTCCTGGCTGCACTGCCTACAATGTCTGGCTGCACTGCTCCCTTTTCTTGGGACCTCTGCTCGAGTCTTGAGGGGCGGACATGGCTGCCGTTATTGCATAGATCTCCCATCCTTCAATATCGCAACCATGGAGCAACAAAGGTTGCACAGCCCATCCTAACACATCGCAATACCTAGTTTTGCAAAACCAATGGTTGGCAACGTGCCAAAGAGTGTTGCTTGATTGTTCCATGTGGCCCGTGGCTGTGTCTGGACACTTGAAATCTCCAAAACCACCACTTAGTGGAATGCCCCAAGCGTACCAAGCAGGTTCCCCTCCTATGGATCAATGATTCCCAACTAATTATTCCTCGGTTGGCCAGGTGTCTTCCCTTTGAACTTGATCAACATCACTTCACAAGGTCGCCGCTAAAGGTTGCTCCCCGGGTCGCTGCTCAGCATCAGCTCCTGGGCTTGCTCGCCTGGCAAGCTTTGGAGCGGGGCCCGAAGGGGGCGAGGTTCAGCTCTCACAATCAAAACTCACACCAAAAAGCATGTGGCATATCAACTCGAAGATGCTAGAAGTCTAAGAGTGTTGGGATGTGTATGTATATATATATATATAACTATATATATATATATACTGTATATGCGCATGTACTTGAGTTCTCCTCCATGTAGATGTCCGCATCAATGATTCCACAAATCCCTGAGGCACTTCATGGATATGCATGCTTCAGATTCGCCATACTTTCCAAGAGCAACCCACTAGTCACTAATTCCAGCTCCTCCGAGTCCGAGTCCACCCTCAGCTCACGCTCACATGCCTCTGGGGCACACGCGGCCCTCAAAATCAAAGCGCATGAGCTGCAGTGCTCGGCCGCAGGGCTCCGGTGGCAGGCTGGCATCTGCCAGAACCTGTTCCAAGCCGTGGCCATATGGGTAAACGCTGAAGTGGTTAAGATTGGTGCTTTTCGTCCAACCGGCAAACGTTCACTTAAAGATGTTGCTTTGCTATTCTTTCGCATCGCACATCACATCACGGCATCTGTCTCTGCCAAAACCTTGGTGGTGCTCGCGTGCTCGCTCGCTCTCGCTCTCGCTCTCCCTCCAACTCTCGCTCTCTCGCTCTCTCTGTCTCTCTCTCTCGCTTTCTTCCTTGTATTCTGCTCATGGCCGGGCAACCAGGATGTGCACATTGAGTCTTTCAACTCTCCACCGTCCGCACGCGGGGCCTTCTCCAAGTCGGGCTCTCCAGCCGGCAAGGTCCACCTGATGTTTCGGACGTGGATTAGGGGTGTGTGTGCGTGTGTCTCTCTCTCTCTCTCTCTCTCTGTGATTTCGCTGATGTCACTGGAGGCAGGGATCTGCAAGTCCCACATCTGATCACGAGTCAGCCACAATGAATTATCATCATCAGCTCTGCCAATTACAGTATTTAATTATGAGCACCCTGGCAACCGTGGCCCCAGCTGAAGCTTCTGTAGCTCTGACCGGTCCAGCACACCAAGACAGCCCTGGCCGAAAACTGGTTGCAACTATTGAAAACTGAACATACCAGTACTTCTATTATTTCAGACCTCTTCGTGCTTGAACAGTGTGCAGCAAGGAGGCCTGTCACAACTGTTACATTCGCCTGCTCCGTCTCTAAGGCGATGGGATTGCCTGCCTCCGGCTCCACGTCCTGGCTTCAAATCTTCGTCGCTACACCAAAGTCTCAGCTTTTAGGGCTGGTGGTGCTGCAACCCCATTAATTCTGGCCATCATGACCCTCCTGCAAGGTTGCAGCAAAGGCCGAGAGAAAGGCCGCAAATCAGAAGCTTGCCAATCCTGCCTCTGCAGCTTTTGCCACTGGCTCCTTGACCTGAAGACATGGACGGGGACAAGGACACGAAACGCTTGGACCCCTCGAACGCGGCGATGTTCGATTCCGTGACCGGTTAGGCCCAAGCCTCAAGCGGGACATCAACGGATTGGCCCAAAATCACCAAAAATGGCTTCGCATGAACCTCTTGGTCTCCCATCCCTGCCCATTCTTCTTGACCTCGCAGCTCTAGAATCCTAAGATCCTGCCTCTTCTTCAGCCCTCTTCAGCGCGGGTGTCTTGGGCATCTTGGCTTTGAGCTTCCGCTGCCCTCGCTTCCGGAGGAGTTCGCAGGTCTCGGCGCCCAAGTGTTGCAGCAGCTGCTGCTGCCACTCCTTGACCTCTGAAGAGGTCGACAGTCCACGCAACCGGCTGGGCGCTGAAGATGTGAACGCCCCCAACCGTTGTCTGCCAACACTTCTACAACACTATATGGTGTTTCCATGAAAGAATTGGCCAAAACCTTGGATCATCAGCACACATGGACCTTTCGTGTTGGAGACTGCTGGAAACTGCTCTTCATGCTGGAAACTGCTCAATGGAGCCCTTCGTGTTCAAGCAGAGAAGATGCCGCACTCAAGCTCACGGGCCCACAAGGCGATCTATTTCCCCCCGGCCACCGACGACAGCCTCTTCGGGCGAAGTGTTCATGAGCATCTTCCGGTTTTCCAGGTCGATTTCCTCCTCCTCAAGCCAAGGGATCTGGAGGACACATGGTCTCCCTGCCAAAACACCGCGATGAACGCTGCGGATGGTAACTCGCCAGGTTTGGGGAAGGAGAATTGCTCCTAGTTGACTTCTCTGGCAAAACGACATACAACATGTTCGTTCATACTTCGGCACAGATCTGCTGTTCTGTGGCACCTCGTCCTCCGGCTCATCCGAGCTCTCCCTTCGAGGCTTCAGCGCGGTGCCCAGAGACTTGCCAACCTGAAGGAGTTTCACGGATTTGGGGGCAGCAAAGGCCGTGTATCATGCACCTCGATTGGACATGTACTGGTTGGAAGCCATTTGTGTTTGAAAATGACCTCCATCTTGATGGCAAACCCGATGTTCCAAAGCCAACAGCCAAAGACTTCTCGTTCCCAGACTCATCACCTCATATCCCCTCCGTGCCGCTCTGGCACTGCCCGATGGAGGGGTACCGGAAAGCCGCTCTCAGGGGCCAGGAAGCTGCCCGCCTCGTGCGCCGCATCGCGACGAGGCGAGGTTGGGAAGGAACAGGTCTCGGAAAGCGTGGCCCTGCCCTCCTAATACTTAATTGAGTAGGCGTAATTGAGTGGAGAAGTAAGCTACTAGCAATAGGAAGCGCTCGCACTAATCATTTGGTTTGGTTCCTAGATATTTTTGGTATACTTAGTTGGACTGGTGAACAACAAGTCACAGGAACTCAGCTAAATGTGCTTTGCCAAGAAATCTTGGCATCCGACTGCAAGACCAGGCGTGATGTTGAGAGTCCCTAAATGATGAGAAGACATTTCGGACTGGTGTTCTGCACTCGTTACACCTCTTGGCAGAGGAAACATGGCAGGTCATCCATGCTCGCATCAAATGAAAACTGTAAACGGCACGCCAGGTAAAAAACGCCTAGCCTGAAAACTGACATTATTCCCGCCAATTCCCCACCTTGGGATCTCCTCCAACACGCTCCGTGACTTCTTTCAGACACGAAGGCTGCTCCTCACCTGCGCACCGGGGGCACACCTCCGACCAGCAAACAAGTTGCTTGTCAGCCAAACCCAACTTTGGGCTATACAATTGGGATCCAACCAGAGGAAAATTTTGATCACGACCTCGCGCGGTCCCGGCCCCAAAAATCGATCGCACAACCCCACACAGGCGCTTCCTCCCCGCTCCGGGCACATCACGCGCACCTTCCAGTGCCTGAAGCTCTGGATGTGCACTTCCAGCTTCCCGGCCTCATCTAATCTCACTGGACCAGATTCCAGGTTCAAGCTGGTTATTGCCACCTTGGACAACCAGCTCGGGTGTGGTCAAAGAACAAATGCAATCCTGTCGCTGCCTTGGCAAATTGCTATAAGTGAAAGGTGCACATGCAACGTGCGAAGGCTGGACAGGCCTTGCCGCAGTTGCTTGAAGAGAGATGGCTTGGCAACAGGAACTTTGTCATCCTGACAAGACCCACCGATGGTATGTGGGTGAGAAGGGGGGGGCGAAGAAGCCATGACATGGACTGAAGTGAACATATATGAACATGTGGTGGGTTGAACTCGCTCTTTAGACTTCAGTCAGGCCCTTAAACTTGATACATGGTGACCCAAAAAAGGGAGGGCAGCATCAAAAGTTCACGCAAGGATCTACCAGCCGTGAACCCGTGGGTCAAGAAGTGAAGTTGACACGCAAGTTCGTGGAAGGAGAGCAACAACATGTTAAAAAAAATAGTAACAAGATGGAACCCACGAACCCGAATGCAAACACGCTCGAAAAACTACATATGTCCAAATGACACTCTTGTAGGACACTCTTGTGGGACACTCTT
>CAXAMN010013414.1:48521-74116 GCA_963970005.1 Durusdinium trenchii | reverse complement strand
GGAATGATTTCGACCCGTTCTGAGCACACTCCCATCCACCAAAATCGCCATTTCAGCTGAGACTTGTCACGAAAACCGAGCTTCGATGCCACACCCTGAAGCGCAAATCCCAATGGCACGGCCACATCCAACACCCCAAAAACACGACTCTCCAAACGCTAATCCCAATGGAACTGCGCAGCAATCTGTGGATCTCACAAAACGCTGCGCCTGTGCAGCGAAATGCATCACGTTTCTTGCACGACATGTCATTGTCATGCAAATCACAATGGAATAGCGGTGCAAACTGACACGTGACGCATCCATGCAAAGTCACTTGCAAAAGCTTCCCCCAATGGCAGCAAATTTGAGACGCGACGACGACGAGAGACGACGAGAGACGACGACAGACGACGAGAGACGACGACACTACGCAAGCCATGCAAACACAGGTCCAACCCCCAGACCCCCAACTATAAACGGGAACCCTTCGCTACGCATTCGGGAATAAAGGGGGAAGGAAGAAAAACATGCAATGTAGCTTATGCAATTCTTTGCCACTCTGACTCTGCATCTGAGATAAAAGGGGGCCGTATGGGGCCGTTCATCCGCCCGGCCTTCGGCTTGGTCCGCTTCAGGCTGACAGCCGGCTGCCAGCGAGGATCGCCACCCAGTGCCTCCTGCTGCTCGTGCAACAGCGCCTGCAGCCGACCGACCAGAGCCGAGCGTCGGATCCGGCCCGCTGAGCGGGAAGCAAAACCCCGCACAGCCCTCATTCACACCCCGAAGAGCACGGCATGGAGTTGTTTTAAGACCTGTCCCTCACATCACTGCTGAGGGATCCATCCAATGAGCTACCGGTCACATCGGTATACCTCCGCTGTTGATTCTGTTGATGTTTATTCTTCGTTGCGTGTCCCAAATGAGGATCCACGAGATCGGTTGAGGCAATGACTGAAAAGGCTCCAAGTACCAAACCCAGGCAAACTCTCCAACGCCTTTTTTTGCGTGAGATCGGCGCACAGCATCAAGCTACAGTTAAACATGCTGAAGTGTAGGGGCTCGGCTGCTGGATTAAAAGGATAAATCGGGATTAACGGATTAACAGAATGCATCTATCACCCTGCGGGTGCCCTGAGAAATGCAGCGCCAGGACCCCGAGCGGCCCAACCGACTTGAATCGATCTGAATTCACAGCATCTGCAGCGTACGCATGGTCAGTGCTGCTTAGAGAATGCGACATCAACCTACAAGTTATCAAAAAAAAAGAAAGCGGTAGAATTAAAAAAAGTATATATAGTATATAGGTTGGAGGCCATGGAGGCCATCACTAGTAGGTTGGGGGCCATCGCTAGTAGTCTTCCAGAATCACCACATGCGCTGCAGGTACCACAACGACACCTACACGAGCTCAGCAGGCACAGCTCCAGTCCTTGAATGGAGCCCGTGTTGAGCCCGGCACCACTCCGGCTCTAAAATCGATGAAGCTTCCCTGTCTCCAAACAAGACCCAATGCTCCCCGACTGGAACTGCATCTTGCATGAGAACCATTTGCCCTTGCCAGGTGCGAACAAGTAACAAGTAGCAGTGCCTCTGGACCTTTCCACATCCTGGTTCCCACTATTGAAGTCCATAGCCACCTCACAAGCGGCCACTGGGCCAATAGCTAATTAAGAACATGGCATGGCCGATCTTTGTTCGCCCTTTGCCGTCGTCAGATCTCACTGGCCTTGCCGAAATCTCGATGTCCCACCGAGAGAACATCCTGCATTATCTAAGAGGAAGATGCATTGGGGGTGTTGATCCTAATTTGCTAAGCTCTTCAATTAGGGTACTGTAAGCAATGGTAAGCACCAACACATTTAAATTTCCCCCAAACACATGTTGTCCATAAAATGCATCAAATCCACGGCAGCGTGGCATCGCTGGTGGGGTCATTCGGAGACACGAAGATTCAAGTCCAAATTCAAAAAGGTGGTTCAACGACATTCGGAGCTGGTGGACTTTCCATACCATTCCATGTGCGAATTTGATTCCACTTCCTAGAGTTGGCCATTCAAACCGACGCCACTTCCACCGAGGATGTTTGGGGTGAACGTCAGTGCGGGCCAACACCTGAGGATCCAGAGCCACACAGCACCCGCGCAACAGAGGAAGCGTCCGAGCGCCTTGGCAAAAGATCATGGAAGAAGTGGATCTTTAAGATGTTTGTTGTTGGCCCTCCTCACAATATGGGGATCAATGGCAGCATGTACCTCCACTTATCATCACCAGCGCTGTACTTGTGCGGATGTCAGTGGAGTTATTCCAGCCACCAACTGCGTTCCGCCTCCTTCACTAGTTTTAACAGTTCTTTCACTGATCTCTGGCGCCTTTCAAAAAGCACATTGAGCACTGTGTGGCCGCAGCACTTGGTCAGCCTTCTCTCCCATACGTCAACACTGGGCGGCCAGGCGGGCTGAAGGGATTCTCATCAGAGCCTGCCAAATCGGACGACCAAACCGGGAGGCTATGACGAGTCACGAGTCTCAGTCAAAGAGGGATCCTATTTCATGATGAATCAATGGCAATGGCACTGGCAAAAAAAAGACGGTGCTTATTTCACTCAGCTTGGTGTTCCGCGAGTGAAGTCTTGGGTTTCTTCAGTACATGCCACTCAGATGACTTGGTCAGCTGAAAGGTGAACACCTTCGAAAGCGAACAGAAGCTGCGAAGCGCCAGGAGCACGCCTGAATTCGGCACACTCGGCGCTCCATTGTGTGAAGAATCGTGAGTCGTGGATGGGGTGTGAGATCCCCACATCCACCATTCCATAAATATGTGGCACAGGTACCCCAAGCATCCTCGTGGAAGACTTGAAGAGCAACTGGGGGTCAAATGCCATGCTGCCGCTTTACAAAGAGCTCCACTCTCTATAGAATACAAAAGCGGCCCATCAGAAAATCATGCCCTCAGGCGGACTCAGACCGGATCGGCCTTGGCACCCCATGCATCCTTGGGATTGCTTGCTGATCCTGCCGGGGCTGACGGGAGGACCCCCAGTGGAGCGGACCCAGAGCCGGTGCCTCCGGCGGCTCCGGCTCCCGCATTCAAGGAATAGGCCTTGGGCGGGGAATGATGATGAGAGTCCATACCCACAGCTTCAACTTCTTCGCTGATGCGCAAGGTTCCGGTGAGCTTCAGGAGGAGGAACGTGATGGCAGAAAGGCTGCCAGACCAAATAATCACCATGATGATGAGGATGAACTGTGCTCCGATTGCACTCTCTCCCAAGCCTGGCTTGCAGGACGAGTCAGTTGTTGACACTGGCATGCAACCAAATCCGCTCCAGCCGTGATAGTAATCAAAGCCTTTGCCCCAATCAAACAGGCCGCAGGCCAACACACCCCAAATGCCACAGAAGCCGTGAACTGGGGCCGCATCCACTGGATCATCAATCTTGAGCTTCTGCAGAAGCATGGATCCACCCTGGTACACGAATGCTCCAATCAATCCAGTGGCAAAAGCACTTCCACATTCCATGTTGCCACAGCCTGCGGTGATGGAGACCAACCCTGCCAAGATACCATTGCACAAACCACCCACATCGTACTTTTTCTGGATTGCAAAGCGGAGGATGAAGACAGTGATGCCACCGGTGGCCGCAGCAAGTGTCGTGTTCATGGCCACCTGTGCTGCCATCGCGCCGGTGGCTCCATCATGCATTGCAAGAGTGGAGCCAGGGTTGAAGCCATACCAGCCGAACCACAAAGCAAAAGTGCCAAGGACCACCAAGGGAAGATTGTGGCACTCAAACTCCTCTGGGTTGGTGAAGCGTCCAGCCCGGGGTCCCAGAACGACGGTTCCAGCCAAGCCTGCCACTCCTCCAGTCAGGTGGACCACGCCGCTGCCTGGAGAGCGACCACTTGTGCGAAAGAACGAATGCTAGCCGTTTTAGCAGTTTTCTAGATTCTGGACCCAGAATCTAAGAACCAACAAGTGCCAACAGGTCAACGATGGTCAACGCTGAGGAACCTGGACCGCCCGCCCCGCCTGCGAAGTCCATGTAGCCGACATCGAGCACCGTAGCAATCCAACCCCCACCCCAGGTCCATGCCACGATCACTGGGTAGATGAAGCTGGCCATAAAGAAGGCAAAGATGGCATAGGTGGGACTCTTCACCCGCTCCGCCACAGCACCGCTGACGATGGTCGCGCCTGCCGTGCAGAAGGCCTCCGGGCAGGAAGAGAGGTTTGACTAGTGAACACCCCAACACAGCAACACCCCGGCAACACCCCGACACGGCAAGTTTCGGTTTGGTAGCTCAGGTGTACTGAGGCAATGACCCACTGAAAGAACCACATCAGCATCACTGATTGACAGCCATCCGCAGTGCAGCTCGAGGGCGTGATGACACCAGTGGTCTGATCTTGCGTGTAGAAGTCAAAGCCAGCAAAGCCTGTCGTTCCAATGAAGCCATTGCCTGCATTCATTCAGGGAGCCAGGTGCCCAAAACACAAAACGCAACACACAAACAAACCTTGCAGGGGCTTCGTTCATCCAAACATCCGGAGGGATACAAACGATCTAAAGGGAAAAATTTTCAGATGTATCCACACCGGTCGAGTGGCCATTCTGGGCACCATAGGCAAAGGCCCACCCGAAGAGCCACCAGCCCAAAGTGCCCACACAAACATTCACCAAGTTCTTCATCAGCACGTTGGAAGCATTCTTGGCACGGCAGCTGCCCGTCTCCAGCATGCCAAAGCCAGCATGCATGAACATGACCAGGGCACCGCACAAGCACAACCAGGCAGAATCCAAGGCCCCTCCCAGGTTGTAGTCCGTGTTTTGCAGCGCGGTCACTGCGGCAGTCAGTTGTGCTTGAGTGACCCATGTTTGAAGCTGCCGACCCAGAGGCTGAAGCTCCTTGATCATCGCTTGCTGGGTCTCGATCAGTTCTTTCTGTGCTTTCATCTCAGCCCTCAGCGATGCCACCTCCTCCTCCAAGGAAGCCCGGGCTGCCACCAGCAAGAGCGCATAGAAAGTCTTCATGTTGGAGTGCCTTCTTGGGAAGTATTCAAAGGGAGCACCTCACACACGATTTGTTGCTGATCTGCGCTGTGCAACTGATGGGTCAAGCTACCCATTGGAGCCAAAAGCATCGACCCGAGTTCATCATGCAGTCTGCCTCGCCAAGCTGACAGCTAGCCGTTTGATTAAGTTTTGTGACCATAAGCATAGGGTTTATGGCTCAGGTTTGAGAGGAGCATCCCAAATGCTTGAAAAACTCTTGACCTCGGCCAAACTCAAACCTCCTCCGCGCCTCGTGAAAACGATGCGTAATGAGCCTCAAGTGGCACGCATGGCAAGGCGGCCAGTGGCACACACCAAGCACGCATGAAAACAATTGAAAAAAGGATTGAGTTCTTTGCAGTACTAAACCAAGCGATAGCTGAGTCATCCGTGGGGGCTTCCAACTCAAAAAAGCGTCTGGGATGGACAACGACAACACCATCCGTGTCTAAGGTCCCCCAGCCAGCTGCTCAGCGGCCAGGTGCGAGAAGGTGGGTGGCAAGGACCGCGCCAGTGACTCCAGGCTCTGCAGCAACTGGCCTTGGTTGCGACGCGACGCTTTCACGGCAGGCACTGTCCAGAACCCTTCCCCGTGCAGGCACCGTGCGGTTCGGCATGGGCGGAGAGTCGCTTCACAAGAGATGCCCAGCGCTCTCGGAGGTTGGAGAAAGAGTCTGACTGGCTCAGGGTCTGAGGGTCTGAGCACTCCGGGCCCCACCTCTCCCCATTCAAGCCCAGAGACTCTTCTCGGCCTGAAGGCGTGCCACCCGGCACTGTAGGAGCTGCCTCATGGTCCGGATAGTATGGCAGGGCATGGCTTCCTAGAGGAAATGCCTAACAAGTGATGGGAGTGACCTGGATGTTCAAGGTCAGTGTTGCTGTCCATCATGGCTTGCAAAAATCCCCCCAGCCGATCGACGGAACATCTCTTGGCACTTCCATCTAAGTGCTCCAGCTGTTGATTCAGCCACATTTGCCTCTCCTGCTCATGCTGGAGTCTTTGGCCTCAGGACATGTTGCCAAAATATTGGCAACATGACTGGATCGAATCCTAGGCGAAGGCTTCAATGACCTTCGACCACAAAGAACATCGGTGTTCTATCAGCGTCTCACCCAAAGCTTAGCACCCCCAGATGTGGGGGAACGAAAGCCTCCCAACCACTGCGGGGTTTGCTCGATCTGATGCGACTGGCTTCCCTGACGCTCCAGGCGCTCTTCCAGCTCCGAGATGACCTGTTGAGGCATAAGATGTCATAAGAGTTGTGCAAAATTATATAATTCTAATTAATTTTATATGTTTGTCGTTTTTTGCGAAGGGAGGCGGGGGAACTTCTCAGAAACCATCGATGGTGGCATTCCAGGAACTCGTTGTCAAAGGATCTCGTTCATGGGGGCTGTTGGATGGGTGTTGGGAAAAAACTTTAGCGTGCTGCAATATGCTTTCAAAAGAATATGATGTTCCTGTCTGTTCTAGGTTGCCACTTTGCAGAGCGCATCCCCACCTGCTCCGGAAACTTCCCCTCGCTGTGGCCTCATGGCTTAGGCCGAAACGTGGCATATCTATTCGTCCAGCCACAGGCGATGTCAATTGCTCCTAAATACATCACGAACAATGAGGTTCTTGATGGCTCTGCAAAACGTATGGAACCAACTGCCCCGCAGCCCCTCCGTTGTGTCAGGCGGCTCCGACTCCCAACGCTTCCAATCTCCAATGGCACCACCGTCACTTCTGATGCCCGCCCAGAAGTCGGGGAGCTCTCCTGCCCGTGAAATTGTCTAATGCAAATCCCTGACGCTGATGCACTACATCACCAAAACTCAACAAAGTCTCCAATGGCAAAAACTTACCTCACTCGTCCGAATTTTTCCTGTGCTTAAAGGTGCGGTGCTAGAACCTCCAAAGTCTGGTCTTTTCGCGCTGGGACCAGTCGTCCTTGGCAAGCGTCTGACCCAACACCCCCCACCGCTCCGCCCGAGTACTTCCAGACTTTGGGAGCTTTGGCGAGCCTCAGCCAAAACAAAACGGCAGGGCCACTGGATACAATTCGCCCAAATGGGTACATGCAGCGTATAGTGTGCATGGACACACACAAGTATACACATTCTATGTATCAATTAATGTAACATGTAACTACACATGTAACTATATAACTGATTGCAATCTGATCGTAACTCAGGTGGCCATGGATTCTATGGTACTTTGTGAACTGACGCGCTCAGCCCGCATCAACAACTACAACCAGAAAAGCCCATATAATTATATAACGGTTCCAACGGGCAAAGAATGAGCTTCAGGAAGCGTCAAAGCCTTGCCTTGACCTTACTTTCGCCAGCTTCTACTCCAAGCCACTAAAGCTCCGGAAGTTTGAGGCGTCTGCCTCAGCTGCTCAAGTGCTTCGCGTGAAGGTTGAAGGATGCTGCATCGGCGGAAGAGGCAAAAGAACAAGGATACTCAGAATACGAGTCGGAAGTCACGGCCGGCTCAATTACAATGGCTATGGGCTCACGAGGTTTGCCTTTATCTCAAGGATAGGTTGAAAATTGCCAGGCTCCCCGCATAATCATCACGTGTTTCGCGTTTCAGCGCCCGCCTGTGCACAAGCTTTCAAGGAGTTCCTCAGCGGGTGGAATGCTGGCGTCAAGGCTGAGGCTGGCAGCAAGTAGCCTTCGCGGCCTCCACCTCAGGAACAAAGCACGTCCGACCTCAAACGCCGTCCACGCATGGAAAAGAACGAGAATGATTAGACCAAGTCTTGATCCATTAAAAAGTCAACAAAACTGATCAAAATCAAAACAGTATCGCACAATGTCACTTTGCTGGTGCTTTCGGTTTTGCCGCATACCGGCACCTTCTGCTTCAACTGCCATGATAGCCCACCGTGCTTTGGCGGCCGTCCATGGCACACAAGTGCAAGCAACCGTTTTTTTTGGCAATGATTTTCCTGCAGTTGGTCCAAGTCTTAGGTCCTAGGGTGTGGGCGCTATACTTGATTGTTTCGCCTGCATGAGTTTCCCGCTGATGCCTTGAGTTTCCAGCTGGTATGCATGAAAAGAACCCTCAACATCTGCCAAACTCACGCGGAAGAAAAACAAAAGTTTGATCCAGGAATAGGTGCAATGGTCTCATCTGAAGTAAGGAAGTCAAGCGATCCCGACAAACGTCGAGCTGCTGCCTCGTCACATGTCATTCCACACCTCTGATTTTTCTTTCCTCTGGTGACGCTTCATGGATGTGCGGCTAATCTAAGTGAGGACGGGTTCGGGCACTGCCCCATCGTGAGGCACACTCATCTTTGCTATTAGGTTGGAGGCCATCGCTAATAGGTTGGAGGCCGTCGCTAGTAGGTATTGATTTAATTCCTTTCGCTCAGGGACTCGGTAGGCTGGACGTCTTGCCTCTGCGAGACCTACATGCTTACGAGACTTTGGACACGGGCTCTTATGTTTGTACAGTACAGTGTGGTATTGAATTTGTTGAGGGACTGTGGCTTCTTGCTCTGCACCAATGACCTGTTCACACTTCCAAGCAAACAGCGAATTTTGATCTGAGCTCGCCGAGTGGTGTCGGCAATAATGTTAAGTGGCTATGGAAATTGGTAACTATGGTTCAAACATAGGTTACCAACCCAAGAACTGCCACAGCTAAATCCATGCTTGTTAGGAAACCACTGGAAACAGTGCCAGTATCACATTCACCTTCCCTATGGTTTCTCTTGCCGCACCCATCTTCAACGCGGCCGGCCCCCTCTCACTCCCAATGCCCGGAGCAGCCACAAAGTCAAAACCTGGGCACAAGTCACTTCCAAGGAAAATTAAGAACAGAGAGAGGGAGAGAGAAAGAGAGAGAGAGAGAGAGAGACGAACTTGCAAGGCTCAGGCTGACTTTGGAATCTCACTGGAGTCCAAGATGGTTTTATACAGTGGCACAACTCCCGGTCCATATAACCCTCCTTCTGGGGATCGTGCCACATACTTTCATACTACAGTGTATGTATATATATATATATGTGTGTGTGTGTGTGTATTTGTTGGAATCACAGCTCTTGGATTGGAGACTGTACGTTCTTTACCGATCTTTGGTTGATATGGTTCTGTTACTAATCGCCACTCGTGTTTCGTGTTTTGAGTCTTGCTGGCCTCCAACCTTGCAGCAAGGGCCTCCACTTCCTGACACCTGTCCTGGTTCCTTAGGTTTTTCACTTGGGCCGGCGTGTGGCAACCGCAACCGGATCAGTACGCATGTCAATAAGTGTGTGACATGTGTGTTTGTGTGTGACTAAAAAAACCATCACGCAAACCCAGCAAATTCCTGCCTTGATGCGTCTCCTGGGCGTCAATGCCCACCCTTCTGCTGCGCATGCATCGGCTTGGTCAAAAACTCCTCGTAGTAATACCTCGCACCCAACGGTGAGGTAAGATCAGATCAGCCGAGGGCATCAAGAGATTCATCCGACCGCGGCATCGGTGAATTACTAACACGTAATGCAGAATCTTGATTGATATATAACACCCCCTCAATTGGATGCGCGAACTTGCGGACGTGCTCCCACACCATCCCCTCAATTGGATTATAAAACCTCTTCTATCGCCCTCATCTCGAATCCACGCACTCTAATAATCATCAACAGTCTACATCAGCTAGATGCAACTACTACTGTAAGAGTCACTGTAAGAGCAAGGTCTCGACAGCTCCGATGGCTCCAGCCCCTTGGCTGCTGCCCAACCGAACCGCTGCCGACCGAACCCGCGGAAGGGTGTCCGGTGTGCGCAGGTCACTCGTGGCAATCCAGCTTGCCCTTGCGCCAGGGTGGGTATCCAATGGACTTGGGGTTGGCCCAGGCCCGGAGGCAGTCGTAAAAATCCACCAGGCACGGCATGGCCTGCACTTTGGGAAGGCCAGGAGAACGGAGATGTTCCAAGCGACTGGGGTTCCCTGAAAAATGTCCCCTCCTTTCAAACTGTCATGAGACATGTGTCCGTGAATCTCCACGTGTCCATGTGTCAAGTTCCTTCCCGCTCCCCGTCCCCCAACGCCTTGAAGCTTGAGTCGCCTTGAAGCTTGTGTGCCGCTTGAGCCGAAAAACTGGAAAGTTCTCATGGGTCAAGAGTGAATCCAAACTACACAAGCGTAGTTCCTTAACTCTTTGACGGAAGTCTCACTTAGCTTGCCTCCACCTGCTCCCTTAACGCTCCCAACTCAACCGACCAATGAGAAGCACTCTCATTCTTCCACAATCTCCTGCCCTCAGGACCTGTCACCAAGCCCTCCAGCCAATTCTCCCGATCCCATGGATGAGCGCACCTCGATGCCTCCCTCATCAGCCGTCCGCCGGCAGTATGGATGCATGGGAACATGCGAGTCTGGAGGAGGCAACGGCACTTTCCTTCGTGAGTGGGTTGGAGTTCGATGAGTTAGTCAGGATAGGAAGCAGCAGTGTTCCACCTACATTGTTCTACAGGGCCCGCCATGGATCACACAATATTTAGCATGCATTGCCGCGTTGTCATGTTCACATTGGTGTATTCTTGAGACTGGGAAGTGTCTGCTCATCTTGTGAATGCCTTCATGCTGGTCTGACAGACACAGATATCACAGCCAGTGCCATGGATGGGGGTCTTTGCATGCCAAACACTTGCGGGGAAAATCTGCTCAGATCCATGAAGATGCTTCAGGGCTGGTCAGCGGCTGGTCAGCTGCGGGCCTGGTAGTCTGCAAGCACCCATGATTCAGTGAAGCTGGTGACCTACCTCGGTCTGGGTCACCTGATGCACAGCTGAACCCCACTAATCTAGCGTTGTTCAGTACCCCACAGAGAGTGGACAGCTTCGCCCTGAGGTCGAAAATATGCCTTTGGCAACCTTCGCTCCTTGAGCTCCTCGCCCAAACGACCCCATTTCTCCGAGGTCCTTCGCAGCACAACGGTCATCCTTGCTGATCCACCAATTCGCTCACCTGGCCTCGCTCAGGGAACCAGCTCACGAATGGAGTAAAGGTGATGGTGAGCAGGGTGACCATGGTGACCTTGTGATTGATCAACCAGCTGGGATGTCACAGCTTGGAGGGCAAGTGAGCATCTGGACCTGATTCAAAACTCAACAGCCTTGGACACCAACTTTGGGGCTTTGTCACCCTCATGATGCCACCAACTCTTCCAGGAACGCGCAGGCGACTGGAGCCGTGGCAAGGTGCCAAGGTTGTTCAAAGTGAGGACTGGCTCAGGGAGACCCAAGGTCACTCCATCAGTGACGTGGACTGCTTCACTTGTACAGGATGTTGCAGGGCCCGGCTTCTAAATTATACATTTTAATACAAAGGTTGCTCGATAAATGGACACGGTATAATGCTCACAAGTTCGTTTGAAGAATGGGTCGCACACATTTTTTGTGTTCAGGGTCGAGCCTACACACCAGCGACACTTCAACTCTCAAATGATCTATAATCATCTATAATATAGTCTGTATATATAGATATAGCCTACATAGGGCATGTCGGGTACAGTGAAGTGGGTGTGCAAGTGCAATTCAATCAGTAGATTAAGCAGAAAAATATATAAATCATTATATATAGAAAAACGAAATGTATATATATATATATAATGATTTATATAAGCTTTCCAAAATCACTGAGGCTGGGCTTGTACCCGGTCCCCATGGTCTGCTTGGGAGCTTCCCTGAGCTCTTCTTTTGCCTCGCGTACGTTGCAATGCCGCAGTTCACGAATCCCTGATTTGTTCCGCTTCCTCTCCGAATGGTTCGTCGAAAAAGAAGCTGAAAAGGTACAGGTCATGTTCACTGCAGGCCTGCAGAAACATCCAAGGAAGAGCAACTCCATCCTCCTTTTGGAGCAAAACTTGGCTGAACCGTCACTGGGTTTGTGAAATTTTCTTGGACGTCTCTGGTGAAATCAGATCTACAATGATCTACAACAGCCAGGAATGCAAAGACCCGGGTGTCAGGACAGAAAGGGAGGAGTCAGCACAAAAAGACCTTAGCTTCGCATCAGGCACTACCATTCTTCCTTTTTGCATTGTTGCGGCGCGACGTTTAGTGTGTATGTGTGTGCTCAACACACCGGCTCGGCTTGTTCTTGTGCATCTAGTGTCATCGCCCTGAAGGCATTCTCAACAACCACGGACAACTCCCGCAAAAAGTTGCACTTTCCCGTCCTATGAATTCTTATGGTAGTTCCCACTAAACGAAAGATTCAATTGTGTAGCCGACCGTCTTCAACTGTGTCTCGCCGTGCTCAGCATTGCCATCAATGCAAACATGGCTGTTGTAAATCGCAAATCTGGTAAAACGCGCCACTTTGGGCAGACCCAGCTAACCACAACACCCAAGAAGTGCTTTGTGATGCTGAAAGTATCCTGTCGGCAAACTAGATACAGAATGATACAGAAAAGACAGAAGGCACAAATGCAAACCTGCAAACCTGTCCAAAAAATGTGGTTGGCGCAGCTGGCAATTCTGCGGAAATGAACCAATTCCATGCGCTTTGGAACGCAGCGAACAGCATTCTGCACGCCGCGCCAGGAAGCGGAAACTGTTCGGCACGGAGCTTGTCAGCAAAAGGTCATTTGGGTGAGGGGAAGGCGGGAAAACACGTAGCTAGCTTTCTGAAAAAAAAAGAAACACAACGAGGGAGGTTCACCTCAACAAGGCTCGTGCCGAAATGATAAAACAGCTGGGATCTAATCCGACTTCACAGCCCCCCACCATGGCTGCCTTCGACTTATAGTGAAGTCCATGAGTCACCCATTTCGCAACATCGAATCTAGGCATTGGCGGGAGGAGTGGGAGGAATCCGGGCTTTGGAAGCTGATCCAAGTCCTTTTGACTTTCGGATCTCCGGGCAACCAGCAGTCGAAGTACATGACCTACAAAAATCATCTACCAAAGGCAGCAAAACCTAGAAAGATATGAAGAAAACAGCCCACCTAGACTCAGATCGCCTATGGAAGTGCCGGAACTAGCTGGCCTATTGCCTTGCGTTCCATATGCAGTACCATGCATTTGTCTTGCCACTCCCGCATTGCTTGGTGGGGTTTCAGTTCATAATTTGGCTCTGCCGGCTGCCCTAGTCTAAGCAACTGCCCATGCATGGACGGCTTTGGTACCAATTCGGCCCTTGACCTAGTGTCAAGAAGCCTAAGGAATCAAGGGCTTGACACATGCGAATGGTTTACAAAGAGCTGCCAACCTCTTTCTTAGACAACCTCGAGCAGCCTCTCTGGGCCGGTGTTTATGGATGCTTGGAAGGGTACGGGTCACGCCATCATACATGTCGATGTTTAATTTGTCAAACACCTCTCCCTCTTCCTCGTTGTAGTGGCAGATTCCTTGAAGTCCTAACGCTTCTAACAGGTCCACACCTTTACTTGCAGGTGGCTAGTCTGGGATCACCACATCATCGAAAATGATCAAGTTAGAACAGGGTTGTGAATGTCACAAAGGAGAGGCACACTTGTGGTCATTCCCATTCCCACCCTGCTCGAAGTGCAGCATCCCCAATACTTTCTTGACAGGAGGCAAATGCCCTTTGTCCTAGTTCCGTTTTGTGGTGTGTAGTCTACACATCCAGTTCTGGTAATGTGTTTCATATCCACAATTCGCATGCGTGGCCACCTTGGACTCCCTGGTTACCTGGTTTCTCAAGGTGCTTCGAGGGTCACTTCCTCACCAAGCCCCTGCATCTCGAGGCATGCTCCCAATCTCCCAATGACACCAGAGCACCTTTTAGGAGGTATCTGAGTAGGTGCCCCAGACAGCTGCAAGACCGGACTACGGATGTGAAGTCAGGAGAGGACCGCCCCACCCTGGACTGATGCTCCAAACATCAGCCCACCCAGGAAAGCATTCGCACCGGCGTCGCCCCTGATCTCTCCACCACATGGTTATCAGCGTTGGGTCTCCACTGAATCTTTGCCGGATCCATCTGTTTAGATGTGTATCATGCCAACATCGCAAACAAAAATGGTGGTGTCACAACTGATCTGAATTTAGCATGGTCTCAGGGACTCCTAACAAGTGTTTGGATTGGCCTCTGGAAGCACAAAGCGCCATATAGTCAAAACTGCAGGTTGTTTGAGGATTCATGTTGGGATGGTTTGAGACTACTAACTTGTTTCTCTGAGGTTGTCGGACGCGATCACACTCTCCAACCAAACCCAAAAGCCGGGCCTGCCGTCATCCTCCATGCAGTTTCATGCCTGGAGGGCGAGGTGAATGACAAGAAACAAACTCAAGAAGGGATAAAGAAAAGCGTTCTGCGGGTCTGCCTTCTTGGTTCTCACATTCTCCTTGTGACACAGCCAGAAGACACCCATCCTGATAAGATCTCCATCAAAACAACACCTTTGATAGGCCAAATAATGGTTGGTGCCACGCTCCACCAAGACCTAAACCGAACTCTCGCCTGGTGTCTGGGCGTCGACGTGCACTTGCTGAAGCCTACGCGGCGCACGTGACGCCACCTGCGCTGCCAGGTGCGCAGTGCTAGGAGAGATCTCCATTGAACGAGCTGACGCGATGCTGACCAATTCAAGAACACCAAATGGTGACTTCGTCGATTCTTCACGGTGTTCACTGTCGGACGTGAGAGAACTCACCCACTGGGACCCCGCGCGGCTCATACTCGCAAACCTCCGCCGAGCCCCAGGTCACAGCCTTTCGCACCGTCCGCCTCGGCCGTTTCCGCCCGCGTCCGTCGAGGGGAAGAAGGGCGACCGGAATTCGGGGCAGCTTCTCTCACGAATGCCATGGAAAAGGTGCAACACCCCCCTTGTGTCCTTGGACTGGGCCGGGGTCAAATGGCCGGTGGTAGTACGCCACCCGGTGCTTTTCAAGTTGTACCATAGTGAGCGCACTGCAAGATTCCACGATTAACAGCCACCACTTTCTGCTTCATATTGGCCGCCTTCCTAGCAGATGGAGTTGCACATTTCCACAAACACAAATCGGCCCAACTGAGTGCACCCTATCAGCTCAGGTGCCATGTTTCTTCCTTTTTGGGCAGGATGCAAGTGCAAGGAGTTTCAATAATCCAGACAACCAGAACCACCACAACTGCAGGGTGATACGCGAGCTTTCGAAAAAGGCTGGTGTAAAAACAACTAGTCAAATAGTTAAAGAGAAAAGAATGAATGAAACAAAGCCCAACAAACTGACACAAACACCTGGAATCCCACACGAGAATATGAGGAGACGTGACACATGCCTCCCACACCCTTGATGGATCAAATCCAACGGACGACCCCAAAAGTCTTTTGTACCTTAACTACCAGCAAGTGTTCTTTTTCCGCGTTGGCACGGAGGTCGCTCGGTCTATGCACCAGCTATGCCCAAATCTTTCAACCGCTGGGTAAGGACATCAGCGTTTACTGTGCCTCAGGGTGTGCTCGAACACGGGCCGCACAGCAAACATGGAATACGTAAGGAAGTGACATATGCCTAACATACCCGCCCTCCCTTGTAGAGGAACATCTTTTGAGTGTCTCGAACACTTGCCATTTGGAGGTCTGATTAAGCTTCTTTGGGTCGACCATCTGCTTGTTCGACATTCGCTCCAGCTACTAGATTTTGAGCCTACAGGATACCAAGTGACTGACTCTTCATGTTGGGAACAGTTTATTGCACTGATATATACTTACAGTATATAGAGTCTCAGAGATTCAATACAAACATCCTTCCAAACATTCACCTGGCCTATCCCCCTTCACCAGCCTAGCATGAGCTCGGAGACGCTCGGCATGCGCCCCCGCTTCATGAGTTCTGCGCAAACCACTGCAATGGGATCGCGGTTCACGGTCGCCACAGCACGGATTTCGTCGTCCTCTGAGCGGCATGGCCCACATCAGGATCGCTTGGACTGGAGAGCCGTAATCTAACCTCCCTTAGCCGCCAGCAGCTAGCCGACCCTTGCACACAAGTGGTAGTATATATACATACTGTACACAAAAATATATATGAATATCTTTATATATATATATATATGTGTGTGTGTGTACATACCTTTCCTCACCACCCATGACCTCGGACCTGGATGTCCAGAGCGCGACTCTGTGAGACAAACATGCGCAGGAAGTACCCATGAAAAGGAAGAAAGAAAGGAAGGAAGGAAGGAAGGATCTCCTGTTTTTCGAGGAGTTTGACCTATGTCCTATGTTCTCACGAACTTCGGATTGCGAAAGAAAAAGATCCTGTCCTCCGTATAGTAGGAGATGAACTCCATCTTGCTCACGTCACCTGACACCGCTGAGATGTTGCTTCGCTGCTGGATTTCTTGTCAATTCGCACGGGGGACCAGGGGGATTCGGTTGATCAGATTGGTCGACAAAGAAAATTGCAAAAAGTCACAGAAACAGAGTCAACCCGCTTTGTTTATGCCTGCTTTGCCCCTCACATGCCGAGGGAAGCCGTGCCTTCAATGATGACACGATCCAAAGCTTCAGGAGCATGGCCCACAAACCGCAAGTTCAGGTTTCCAAAGAGACCTGCCAATGCTCGCAGCAGAGGCTTTCAAGGTGAGGGAATCCAGAAATGGAATCCCTGAAGAAGTCGAGCAACCAATCCCCAACCTCGTGCCAACTATGATCATACAACTAATGTACAAGAGTAACTCGGCCAGGCCGCCGAAAACTCGCTGCAAAAAGGTTCCTTGGACCGCCTTCCAACAACCAGAATTGACGGAGTCTGAAGCAAAACATGATCTTTTTCACTCATCCTCCGACCACGTCCAGTGCCTCCACTAACAATACACTCGCCCACGGTTTTGCTTAGCTCTAAATCCGAAGCAGCCCACCTGACCAGAAGAAGGGCGTCGTCGTGAATGGCTGGAACTTCCTCAGTCCACAACCTCCAGCTGGGACCTATAAAAGTGAGAATCGATCATTCTCGATCACCTATGTTTGAGTCTCCGTTTCCAAGTGCTTACCAAGCATCCCCAGCATGTTGCTGGCAGCCGTTCGTCCCTGCTGCATGGCCACATCCCAGTGTTCGATCCGCACGCGCTGCCCCGTTTTCACCGCGGGGTAGGCGCAAACATCCCCAGCAGCGAAGAGATTCTCGCAGTTCTCGGCCTCCGAAGCGGAAGCAAAGAGATTCCGCCCGCAGGTGTGGGCAGAGATCATGCAAATCATGGAAATCAAACAAGCTTCTTGTTATTAGGAGCAAGGTTGCTCCTAGCAGCGATGCCTGGAGCCCTAAGTAGCGTCCTTGCTCCTAGTAGTATGTCCAGGAGCCCCTAGTAGCGTTCTTGCTCCTATATAGTAGTAGTAAGGCCAGGAGCCCCTAGTAGCGTTCTTGTTGGGACGGCATAGGCAGGTCAAAAATGGACTAAGTGGCACGTTGTAAGCAACAGTCACGAAAGACCACGGCTGCAGCTGCGCAGCGTCCCAACAGCAAAAAAGACTGTTCTATGCCAATAACGCACTTGGTAGCAAGGGTGCCTGGCCTTCTCTTCCTCCCCGTTTCCTTTCCTATCATCGCTCTGTCCATCCAGCCCATGTTTTATTTACCTGCATGTGCGTTCGCCTGCAAGAGTGGGTTCACAATGATGGCACCGTTCTTGTCCTCGGCGCCACTTTTCACTTCTCCAGGGTACATATTCAAGGGTAGTATTGATATTCTTCTCTTTCAAAGGCACGTTCGGCCACTGGGCCACATAATGGCCATCTACAATCCTACTCGAAGCCTCAACAAACTTCTACACTGTGACCAACCCGCCAGCTATGAGCTATCACCTGGCACCAATAAAATGAGGCCCTCTCCAGGTATCACCTGGGGGGCACCGTTTCGGGCTGCACGGGTGAGAATCCGAATAGCCCAACCACCACGACCAAGTAGCCAACGACAGCCCCTCCACGAAGCGCGTATTGGGCAAAACCCCTGCACCCACCACCACTGCATCGGCTGGCAGGACCTGCTGTGGCGTAAGTGGAACCAACGCAGCAAAGGCCCGTGGTAGAGGACACGCTTGTTTGACAAAGGCTCTCCCTCCCTCTCTATCTCTATCTCTATCTCTATCTCTCTCTCTCTCCCCCTCCTCTCTCTCATCGAGGTGCCCTAGTGACAAAAACTATCTGGTGTCCGTCCAGACCTGCAGGCTCGCAGGTTTGGGGCATATTTCCATCTTGGAGATCCAGCACTGGGCTGCAAATGAATATGTGCTACACTTGTGTTGAATTGGTTGTGTGAGATTGTGTGCAATATGAATATGAAAGCCCCAGAACAAACCAACCCTGTGGAATATCGGTATCAGCGGAAAGTCTTAACGCGCCAATCAATCCCAAGCTCAACCAACGGCTCAATGATGTATGGTCCACACCAGGATGGACATACAATGGCATTCCCCAGCAGGTCCTGCCTCGCCGTCCTCCAGCTCCACACCATTCACCGTCTCGTTCCCGCGGAAAAGGCGGACTTGGGAGGTGCCGAACCTCGACCAATGAAGCTTGGTGGATTGGGGAGCTGACTGATCTGATGAGGTTGTCCCAAGTTGAAGTAGAGACTGATCTATATAGATCCGTTTGGAAAAAGAGAAGGCACCCAAGTATTTCAGATCTGCACATCACTTTGCATCGCCTTGCATCTATGGTGGGACAATGCTGGGTCTTGCTGGGGTGCGAATTCCATGCAAATCTCTGAAGTGTATTGAAGTGTCTGCTCGGATGGAGGCTCGCGAAAGGTCCTTTGTGGGCAACACCTTCAACAGCCAAGAAACCACTCCACACCTTCTTTCTGTAGTTTTCTGGCGAAGGATGCCCCAACCTTCTTCCCCAAGACTCTCTCAAAGGGGACGGTCTCCATGGCAATCACCGCCACATCGCAGCCCTTCTTCGCTAAAGAGGACGCGACTTCCATCCCAATGAACGAGCCGCCCACGACGATCATCTTCTGGCCTTTCTGAGCCAAGGCAGCGATCTGTGCAGCATCCTCCGGGGTTCGCAAGGTGAAGATGTTCTTCAGATCCGAACCTGGAACGAAGAGCTTCCGCGGGCTTCCACCTGTTGCTACTAGGACTTTGTCATACTTCATCTGCTCAGGCACGTTGTCCTGCACCAGGGGTGGCAGCAGGGGATTAGGCCAGTCTGAACTTTAGGAAGATGCAAACTCTGAACTAAATTGCTTCGAGGGAATCCACCACACTTGTTCAAACTATTAATTTGAAGCAGAACAAGGGGGATGACTTGCTTTCCTCAAGAAGACATCGAAGAAACGGCAGGTTACCTCATGATCCTGTGCCAGCCTCTTTTCTAATAGAAACCTCCCCGGTTGCATGAAAATGTGAAAGGCTCCGGCCATGACGGCCATGACATGAGAGTCTCCAAGATCAAACTAACCGCAAAGCAGCAAAACCCCTCGCGCCAACGCCTTGGTGTACTGGATGGTCTGCTCTTTAGTGTTCAGCTTGGTCACGGTTGCACCCTGCAGGACCTTTCACAAGTGACCATGGAAGTCGGTATATCTTAGCAAAGGCATTGGCTCAAATAATCGAATTGTGTTGTTTTTTCTCGTTTTATATATCTAGTTTTCTTAGCACTTGCAAAAGGTTTGTTGCAACTGCGTCCTCAATGTCGTAATCTTTGTAAAACGACGCCGGCCGGAGCAGGAGCTTATCCACTGGCTTGTCCAATGCCTTGGACAACTGCACCTTAGTCTTGGACAGCCAATGTGGTGACACCATCACCTAAGTGTCTATACTACAGGAAGATGAGATACAGACTTTACCTTCACAATTTCCTCCTAAGCTTCTCACGATGTTACCAAATCTGAGATAGGAGCTTATAGTCATTTTGGGTCTCCTTCATGTGCTTTGGACACATGAGATACACCTTTTTTTGGATCCAAAACTGTCCTATCAGATTGCAGCTGATTCCTGCATGTATGTTTCACTACTCCTGTGTCATTTGCGGGCAGTATTATAAGTGTCTGAGTGAGAAAAAAAGGAAAGGAAGAAGCCGTTGAGAGCCTCTCTCACCGCCCGGACCCTCTCCGAGACTCCGAGGCGCCCGATCGTAGGGTAAGTGGCTCTCCTTGGTCACCATCACGATCCGCCCCGTGAAGCCCTCCTGCCTCAAGGTCTCTGCCGCAGCCAGCGAGGCACAACCACCCCCCAGCAGAACGAAGGTGCGGGAGTCGCTGGACTTCCGCTTGGCCATCGCCTGCGTCGTGCCGATCAAATCGCGGTTGCTCCATTTCGAGGCGAGGGCTTGGGCTCAAGTGAACCTAGCCTTCACTCTCCACTTCGGACCGTCTCGAACTGCTATAGCTTCCTTGCGGTCGTCCCCTCCGGGCTATGCCGACCTCCGAAGAGGTCCCCCCCGTAGCTGGGACCCCCGCCTTCAGGACTCTTTGATGCTTGCCACCTGTTGCAATCTCGGAGGGAACATGGGCGAAAACAGTTCCATCCTTCACCTCAGACTTGTAGACGGCAATTCCATCTACACTGGGCCCTCGCACCACCTCCCCTGTCCTTCAGCGTGCTCAAACACCAAAGGGGAGAAGGACTGCTGCTTCTCGCAGTGCGGCAAATCGCTCCGTGGATTCAATTACAGTAAAGAATCTACAGGAAAAAATGAAACCCTTTGAATTATAGATCAAACATCGATATGGCGAAATCATGGGACTCCCATCTTCATTGCTTAAGTCTTTGAGTGCGACCCAGAAGGCGTCAAATGACAGTCCTGAGATCGAAGCTGGCATCGTGCAGGGGGCACGTGACCGTGGGCCCACCCCCGCGCCCACCAGAAGAGCTCACACCCTTCCGGAGGGGGGCGCCATAGTGGGAACAAGCAGGCGAAGTCACAAAAAATTCGCCCTGGTGCCGATGAACTAACCTCGGCACAAAGGAAACCTGATTACAAGGCCTCACAAATTCTTCCTCCAAAAATCTTGGTTTGAGACTTCCACACTGCACCCCTAAACACAATTCGTCAGTGCACCTTGCATTGTGTGGCATTCGACATGCACTTCCAAGTCTTGCGCGCTGGGTGTTTGAAAGGTTTTGGCAGGTGCACTCCAAGCAACACGGCTGAACCTCCTTCAAGTTTTACTTCCTTCATGCTGGCTTCTTCAAATTCAGAGACCTTCCCAAGGCTAACTCTCTGCGTCGACGAGCACGTGCTCGTTCCACGGGCATGCTCGACGCCCATCGCTGCGGTGAGCATCACGGCCAGTGGTCTCAAGTCCCATCGGTTGGACCGGGGGAGGTCCAAACACCAAGACATCCTGGAAGTCCTGGAATAGGTCCTTGACGAGATTGCACCTGCACGGAGCAGCCTCTGCATCCATGGTCTTGAAGAAACCCAGGCGCTCATCACGGCTGCAATGGCGCGAAAAAACACCGCTATGACCTACAAACACCTACTACTGGTTGCCCAAGAGCCAAGCCATGCCAGGTGCGGTTGGAGACGTGTTGGGCAAACGCCATGTGATGCTACTCTCCTTGTACCCCCGACCAACACCCTTTTATTGTTGACATTCTCCTCTGCCCTGAGTAGATCAGTTACTATATGCAGTGAGGAAGCGAAATTGGTGTGACGCGTTCTCTGATCCGTTCTTCAATACAAACTTCGCCAAATACCTACCAGGAAAAATGTGTATATACAAATATGTGTGTGTGCCTGCCTGCATTGTATGCCTCAAATGTCTCTATGAGATATATATACTTCTTGTGAATGAGTTGTGTGGAAGTTGAGTCTGCACCACACGATGCAAACTGTTTCTGTTCCCAGCTGCTTTGAGGAACCCGAACTTAGTAGGCACGGTTGCAGACGAGGGCGATGTAACTTGGAGCACCTCAGAACGAAACTGACATACAAATCTGAACGAAAAGGCAAGCTTTGATGACCGTGGGGGCTCACATGTGACCTTATTTTCAGCTAGGCCGCCAAGTCTTGGAGAAAAATTGTTTGCGCCTTCTTTGGCCGAAATCGCTGCAGCCAAGGAACAACACCAGCTAGAAGGGACTCAGTGTTGCTGCCTGCGTCACTGAGCCATCATTGAAGTCAAATCATATTGCCCTGTTGAGGTCTATGACAACCCTATGATCCAACGGCCCGACCTTGCTTCATGGCATATGCTGAGTTTCGATCAGTTACACCGTCGTTGACCATGCGACTGCCACGTCCAAGCTGCGTGATGCCCGGCACTTCCAATCAACACATGGGCCCTGGCGGCCCTGGCCCCCCAAAAAGACTGGGTGCCCAACGCAGTGCCCCACGCAAGGCCACCTCCGGCCTTGATTCCAAGTTTCACTCTTGTGACAAAAGTGGCAACACCTGCCATGACATGCCCTGACATGCCCACAGGAAATGCCTCCAACAACGGAATACAAATTCCCGTTCAAAGTTCGGCATGATCTTCCAGCCCAAACAATATCATTTCCCGGGATTCACCATCCCTGAGGTGGGGGCACGCTGAACATCAACTAAAACCCGCTGTTCGCCTCTCCATACCCACTGAGTCAGCTGAGGATCTCCTCCCTCGAGCCAGCCATGGGAGGACTTTTGATGGAAAAGTTCTTCACCTTCGAACGAATCATCGACTCCGAGAACAAATGACTCCGTGCCGACAAAAACGTCAATAGAAAAGCAGCACAAACATGTCTAAAGTTGGTTCGCTGGGATCCGGTCAAAGGTCAAGAAACCCAACCACAAGAACAGCCAGCATACAACATGCTGCACATACTCATAAATCTGGCGACGGGTGTTGGGCAACTGCCCTCTCCTGTCCGACGATTTTGGCCGCTGGGTTTGCATCAGCATAGGCTCCTGCCAGTCGCACTGGCTGGTCGCCAACTGCCATGATCGACTGAAAATTTTCTGCGAAAGATGCACTCTCCTTCGCTGTGGCTCCACTTGCCCCCGCGCATTTCCCATTTAGAGCCTTTAGGACCTCAACTCGCAATCTACGCTGCTGAAGCAGCCCTAACCAAAAGGCTTTTTCTGGCCTGTTTGCCTGAACCACTCACGAACGGGGTTTTCTGAGGGCGTGGCTGAAAAGGATGCCCACCGAAGCCGCACTGTTGCAGCAACCCATGCTGTAGCACTGCGTGCCAGCAGTTTGCAGCGGCACTGGGTCCAAGAGCAATCTTTGAAGCTAGTTGCCCGTCTTCAATGTTCACTTGTTGTGCTCAACAGTTGGGTCCATGAGGCATGTTAAACAAACGATGAACATACGGAAAACGGGCCCCCGCTTGAACCGAAACGATGCCACAAAATAGAAATGTGCATATGAACCGAAACGATGCCACAAAATAGAAATGTGCATATAAATAGACGCAAAAACGTACATACACGACATGTATGCGCACAGACATGGACATGTATAAACTATATATATATGAATGACATAAAAGCGCGCCGAAAACACACACTCAGAAATCCTTCCTTCCCCTCCTCTCAATTTTCCTGCTGCATGTCGCACACACAACCACCCCTGAGACAAGCGGCGGCTTTGACGCCAGTGTTGGTGTGCATTTTTTTCATGAACTCTTTGCTCGCGCAGAAAAAGGAAACCTATATCATCACCATGGCTGATTTCAAGACCAAGAAAAAACCATGCCATCGCGGTAAATCGTTCACTGGTTTTCTTCCTGGTGCAATGGTGAGTCTCACTGCCCCACACGGAGTTTGGTGCGAAAATTGGACGCACAAGCTCGAGCTTTCGAATTGTTGCTCCAGGATTGATGGCTAAACCGCACCTTCCCTAAGGTGGCGAAGGCGTTACATGAGCCCTATCGTCCACGGGGTGAAGGGTGGTGGTGGGGAGACGCCGGCCAAAGTTCAATAAGAAAGTCACATCCAACATCTGCCAACATCTGTCCTGCCATGATTTGTTGTATTGAACCGTGTGCATGTGAACTCCATTTCGTCCTGTAGTCACTCCTGCAGGCTGTTGCTGATCCAAGCTTTGCACGGTTAGTCATAACAGCGGTTCAGCCAAGTTACGTTTAAAGAAAACCCATGTAAAGACATCAACTCCGTTGAAGTGCTGTTTCTTTCGCACGGACTCTTCGCTCGCGCAGCGTCACCATGGCTGATTGCAAGAACCAAAAAGGATCATGACGTCCTGGTAAGTCGTTCCCCCTTTTTTCAGATGCAATGAGGAATCTCACTGCCCCACACGACGCGTTGCTCGAAAATTGGACGCACAAATCTAAATTTTCGAAGCCCTGCTCGTGTCCCATAAGGGGGGGGATCATCGCAATCGTTGTCCCCAAATCAAGGATGGGTTCACCTTGTCCATCAATGCCGCAACGGGCACCTCAATTCTCACGGAAGGATGCATCACAGGGCAGAAACGCGTTTTCTAGACACATCCAACTCAACCACTTGACATAAAGAGCCGGCGTTACTGCTCTCAATTTGTGGGCGCGTGTTGCTTTCGTCCTCGTGGTGTTTGCAACAGGCCAAACAAGGGGCAATCAGGGATTAAACTCCCAGGTTCTCCAGACAGCGTAAGGGGAAGACCCCATGGCTGTAGACAATACGTGTTGCCTAAACGGCCTCAAAGTCAATGCAACGTTTTTCCATATCGACATCGTGTGGCACCCGGATCATTTTGGAACCCAGAAACGGATCATTTTGGAGCACGGACCATTTTGGAACACAGAGGAAAAGAAAACTCTCCGGGACTGCAGTCTGACACCAGTTTCGCGGATCAGTTTGGAACACACATCCTTCGGTAGTGCTTCGAAGGCATCATTTGCTAGTGAAAATGAGCGTTTCGTACGAGACTTCCTCCAAAAGAGCCGCGCTTGTCTCCAGAACGAACGTTTCGTATGAGACTTCCTTCAAAAGTGAGCCGCGCAAGTCTCCAGAACGACCGTTTCACACCAGACTTCCTCCAAAAGTGAGCCCTTGGGTTTCTTTTGGTTTGCCTTAGGGCCTTGCTTCTTTAGGACGTCTTTGGGTTGGACCTAGGCCTTCACTTCACTTGTGAGGGACTTAGGGCTTCACTTCTTTAGGGTCTCTGGTTGGTTTGGCTAAAGGCTTTGCTGCTTTAGGATGTCTTTTGGTTTGACTCAGGGCTTCACTTCTTTAGGGTCGTTTTTGGTTTTGCTTAGGGTTTCACTCCTTTAGGGTTTCTTGTGCTTGGGCTTAGGGTTTTGCGTCCTTAGGATGTGTTCGGGTCGGACTTAGGGCTTCACTTCTTTAGGGTCCCTTTTGGTTTTTGCTTCGGGCTTCGCTCCTTTAGGGTTTCTTTGGTCTTGGCTTAGGGCTTCACTTAATTAGGATGTCTTTGGGTTTGACTCAGGGCTTCACTTCTTTAGGATGTCTTTTGGTTTTGCTTAGGGTTTCGCTCCTTTAGAGTTTCTTTTGCTTCTTTAGGATGTCTTTGGGTTGGTTTCACTTCTTTTTAAGGGTCTTTTTTGGTTTGGCCTAGGGCTTTGCAGCGTTAGGATGTCTTAGGGTTTCACTTAGGGCTTCACGTCTTTAGGGTCTCCTTTGGTTTTGCTTAGGGTTTCGCTCCTGTAGGGTCTCTTTGGGTTTGGCTTCGGGCTTCGCTCCTTTAGGATGTCTTGGGTTTCACTTAGGGCTTCACTTCTTTAGGGTCT
>CAXAMN010013414.1:7192-48511 GCA_963970005.1 Durusdinium trenchii | reverse complement strand
GATGTCTTGGGTTTCACTTAGGGCTTCACTTCTTTAGGGTCTCTGGTTGGTTTGGCTTAGGGCTTTGCCGCTTTAGGATGTCTTTGGGTTTGACTTAGGGCTTCACTTCTTTAGGATGTCTTTGGGTTTGACTCAGGGTTTCACTTCCTTAGGGCCTGTTTTGGTTTTGCTTAGGGCTTCACTCTTTTAGGATGTCTTGGGCTTCACTTAGGGCTTCTCTTCTTTAGGGTCTCTGGTTGGTTATTCTTTGCTGCTTTAGGATGTCCTTGGGTTTCACTTAGTGCTTCTGAAAGGCGCGTGCGCACTAGGATCTTTTCCTCAAACACGGGGTCTTGTAGCCGAAAGGGTGTGCGTGATCGACAGACGTGTCATGTGCTTGACTGTGCATGAAACTCAGACACGCCCCCATCGATCATGCACTTTCTGCACAACTCCATCTCTGCCGCCTTCGCATAGTGCGGGCAGCTAGGAGAAAAATGCAGCACCTTGCCCGATGGCGTCTTCTTCAAATTTGCCATCTGTCGCATCAACTTCTGGGCGTGCTTTGTTTCCAATTGAAACATTTGGAAGTGTTCTTCTGCCTGCTCTTTCAGCATGTTGATCCGTTCTTCAAGCTCTTCTATGCACATGTCCTGCTTCACATGTTCTGCCTGCATCTCCACCAGCTCACGGTCGTAAGCTGTCCTCAGCTCAGCCTCCACATGGCATGTTGCCTGAGTCTCTTGGTCCCGTTTCTCTAGGACCACTCGCACCGTGCTCTCATCGTTTTGGATCGTGACCTTCTTGAAGTCCAACAGGTGGGCAATGCCACCCTTCACGAACACAAAAATGAAGTCCCGAAGCCAAGCAAAAATGCTCAAGACCCCAAAGAGTGCGCAAACACAAAAGATCGTCCATGACCAGCCAAAATGGCTATCCTCCGTGTAGGACTCCATGGTCGCTCCTGAGGCCTTCTCCAAGTTCGCCAAGAGGAGTAGCAAGCAGACACGAAGAGCTTTCTGGTTCCCAATCTGCCTCTGACTGTTCTTGACCTGGTAATTGCGCTCCAGGTCTTCGAACTCTTCTTCACCCACACGGTCATTGACCACATTCACCATCTTCAGCATGAAGAGCAATCCCAACAACCTTTTCTTCGCCAGGTTCTCTGTCCCAATGTCAGCCCAATTCAAGTCTGTTGGGATAGGAGCCACTGTCAGCGCTTTCTCCTTCTCCTTCTGTTGGATCCAAAGCAGGGATGCATCCAAATGTCGGACACGGCCAATCCCCTGCCTCTGCACCATTGATCGTGCAGCAGAGCTGTCTGAGCGCACCTTCATTGTGCACTGCATGCCTGTCATCTTGTTCCACAGGCGACGTACAAGTAGTCCCTCAGAGCTTCCAGCCACCATAGCCACGAACTCTGATTCGCCAGATGACAATGCAATGGACTTCTGAGCACGAACCTTGGATTCGACCAAGTTGCCATCAATGAAGATCTGAAATGAACCTGTCGATTTTCGATCGTTCTTGTTGCCTGCATAGTCGGCGTCCGTGATCACCTCAAGCAAGTGCTGTGGCTGCTCAATGGCCTCGTCCTCTTCTCTCACATCCATCACTGACTGGCCTCTCTTTCTTGAGTCCATCATCACTCCATAGCCAGCTGTGCCAAACAAGTAGGACATCACACGCTCTGCATTCTTCATGGCCATCTGAGTTGGTTTTGCCATGTGTCTGGCAAGACACTGAATTGCATGTTGTGCATCTGGTCGTTCACCTGAGATGTACATCAACTTCCCACGATGCTTCTGAACTTCTTGATGTCACTGCCATCCAACTCCGGAGACTCATCTTTCTTGTCATTGCTCATGGGAGTCTTCCTGTAGAAGCGTGCATGCAGGTTGGTCACATCCTTCTCCAAGCTGTCATACTTCTTATGGTCACATCTGATAGTGCAGCTTTTCCTCCACCAGTCAAACTGCCTCTTCAGGTAGTGGAATTTGTCACCAGCTTGGAATGGCCCTTTTTCTTCTACATTCCATTCCATCTCCTTCTTCAGGTAGGCGACAAACTGCAGCAATTTTTCCTCAGTGCCAACCATGAACACATCATCTACATGCACCGTGACATACAGTTCTTTTGCCAGCATCATCAGCGTAGGCTGCATCATGTCCTGCACCAGACCGAACTGTAGACATGTCCTGGCAAACAATTGAAACCACTGTGATGCCGCTGCGCCTTGCCTGGTAGGCATCGTAGGAGTCGAAAAACGCGGCCATTCACTCTTACAAAGGCCACCTCGTCAGTCGGTTGCGGTGCCATCAAAAATGCGTCTTTGATGTCCAGAGTCATGGCCTTGAAGTGAGGAAAGACGTTCACAATCAAGTGAATCAAGAGTTTGGGTACCATCATCATCGACGCGGGAGCGAACGTTTGCTCGCGGTCAATGGAGTTTCTGAATTGCCGTGCCACCAATCTCGCACGACGAAACCATCCCCCCATCTCGAGGCGATGTTTCCAAGTGCACACCTCTTTGGTCGATATGATGTAGCCCTCACTTCTGGTCACCTCATCCTCATCACTCTCGATCATGGCGGGCATCTCCATCATCCGTTGAATCTCCTTCTCTCGCGCTTGTTCAGCCAAGCGCTCTTCAGTCACCTCAGGAGGATCTTCGTCTTCTTCTCCTCCATATGCAAAGAAGTCCTCCTCCACTTCATTTGGAATCAACTCCAAATCAATTTCTTCATCTCCATGAATCTCCATGTTCACTGCATTGATGCCGGCGTACGTAGGAGGGTGCAGGCGAGAGCTAGGTGAACCTCGTGGTGATGCCTCCAATGCTCTCATTGGTTCATCAGTGCCATGCTCTCGTTGCTCACTTTCTAACTCCTCCACATCAACCTCTGGCTCTCTTTTCTCATGCGCCTTGCGCGGAGACGATGTATCATCCAATCTTTTGGGCTCACTTTCTTCTGCTGTTTCCAAAGGTCTCTTCGATGCCATGGAAGCCGTCTCACCAGAAGGTGATGTTGGTCCGGGAGTCGATGGTGCCATGGAACCAACATTGGGTGTCTTGAGCGCCACGATGCCAGGTGTGTTTGGAACTGGTGTCTTCAGCCCTGGCGTAGGTCCAACCATTCCTGCTGCAACCTCCGTGGCAATTCCTTTATCTCACTCTCTTCCGCTTCTGCCTCAAGTGTAGGCTGTCGTGCGCGCTGAGTCTGTCCAGCATGTCGCATCAGAATGCCTTGAGGAGAATAACTCCATGGAAGCCCCTTGAAAAAAAACAATGTCCGTTGCAATGAAGTTCTCCCCAACTGCCAATCTCCTGATCGTTCTGGACTCGAATGCCCCTTCTGGCGTCAGGATCACATGCGTATCATTCCATGGATGCTTTCCTGCCCAAACTCCACGTTCGAAGATGTTGTTTCCCTTGAACTTGACAATCTTCTTGAACAGGACGCTTTCTCCAAACAGTGCTAACTTTTGATGGTATCCATGCCCTGTTGCCAACTCGTCTTGTTGCACTTCTCCGGGACACGAAAGCGATTGATCAGGAAAGCAGCATACCTGAAGCTCCATAGAGGTGAAATGATCCAAGGATTCTCAGCCTTGCACGATCTTCAGCGAATGTTCTGAGACAATTTGCTAGCCGCCTCACCATTTGGACTGCTCTCTCAACTTGTCCATTAGATTGGTGTTGTCCTGTGCCAGTCATGCGGATCTCTGTTTTCAGTCCCATTATGCTGCGGACCTGTTGCACAGACCTCAAAAACTGACGAGTCGCCCTCTCGGGGTCAGCCTGGAAGACGCACTGGTCATAGGCGGAATTCTCTAGCGCAAAGCGAGTGACCTCCTCCGTGACCGTTTTGAGACTCGCAGTGCCCTTGGAGGGCACTGGCACTGCGTGTACCGCCTTCGTCTCAGAGCTCGTCAAAATCAGGACTGTCCCATACTGGTCTTGTCGCTCTTGGACTTTTCCCACAGATGGTTCATCACCTCGTTGGTCTTCACCAGTATACGTGTAGCAGAAATCCATCTGAATGACGTTCTTGCCCTGGTCCTCCTGCTCCTCTCGCGCTGGGCGCTTGTCCTCTTTCGCACGGCTTGGCACGCAAGCCTGGCACCATCCAGCATAGGGCATGTGGGTGATGAAGTGTCGTTCCTGATCCGCTAGGCTCGGCAACTTTGGTTGTCCAACAGTCACCGGAAGTCTCTCCTGCTCCTTGTAGATGCGGTTTGCAATTGACAGCTGCATCTGGGTTTCCAAATTGATCTTGGAAGTAGTCAGCCTTTCAAGGAGTCGCTTCTTGCTTCCAGTGTGTGCCAAGTTTCGCTCTTTGCGTGCCATCTGCAGGTCTTTCACCGAAGTCTTTTCTGAGAACAGTGTCTCATCTAGCTCAACTTCATGTGGATGCTGAGCAATCACCCTCTTCTCAATGTCGTGGTGTTCCACCTGCTGTTCCATCTCCTCAATCTCTTCACCATCATCATCAGACCATGCTGTTGCCTTGATCGCATCCTCCGGCTCAGGGAAAGGAGAAATTGGAACTTCTGATTCTGGCTCCCACTGATCTCGAAACTTCGTAGGAGCGAAAAAGCTCAGAGTACGATGCGGCTCATCGTTCAAGCCAATCTTTCTGAAGATGTGTGGTTTTTTCTCTGTGATGCCGTCCTCCTTCTCCAGTTGTGTCCATTGGCCATTCTTTTCCTTCACAAGTGTCAATCTGGACTTGTAGGCCTTCTCGATGTTGTCCTTGGGGTCTGCCAGTCTGACAGCGACTGGATCGCTGTAGACCACCACTCCCTTTGGCAGTCTATGCCAGCCAGGAGCTAACTCCAAATCCTGCACATACTTGCTCAAGTAGCCTGTCAAGGCCAGCACTCGTGCTGTAGGGCTCGTGGTGGATGTCGTAGGGCTCGATGTCGATATAGCCTCACTCACCACACAGATCCTGGCCTCTAGCTGCAAGGAGTTTCTTTCTGTGTTCACTGGAACTTCAATCCCTTTCTCATCGTGCCGAAGTTCTAGCCCATCATCTGATCTCTGCAGACTCCAGCCACGTCTCAGTAGTTTGCCTGCGCATAGGATGGGATGCTGCACATTGCCCAGGACAAACTCCTCCACTAGCTCAAAGGGTTTTCCTCTCTTGTCTTCTACGCGGATGCGGACTCTGGTCACTTCATCATGAGCAATTCTTTTGCCTTGCGCATCAATCATCTTCAGCTCACTGGAACCTTGTTGCCATTCGCCCACTGAAGCAAATGTCTTTGGCAGCACTGACACATCTGCGCCAGTGTCGAGGGTCACCAAGCAATTGTCAGCATTCACTCCTTCAATCTTGACCATGTTGACATAGAGCTCCTCGTCGTCCTGCAAGTCCATGGCCACTATGCTAACTCCAGCGGGAACGTCCACTCTGGGCTCATGACACTCCATGTACTCTTCATCCGCCGTCTCATAGCCCTCATCCTGCTCACAGCGAACCATGCCAACTCGCCATGGAAAGTTGTCGCCACTGCCTCTAGGCGTGGTCAGATCGAAGACTTCCATCGAGGGTGTTCCTGGCGGAGCCTCAATCCTCACCATCTTCACAATTGCTGTTGAGCTTTGAACTGTCGATGGACCTGCACCGGTCGATGACGAACTAGCTCCACCTGGATTGGTCTGCTCTTCAACCTGATTAACTCGCTTCCAGCAATCCTTTGCAAAGTGTCCAACCTTGCCACATAGATGGCAAGCTCCAGTCGACTTGCCACCCTTGGAGCCTTTGTCAGTCGGCTTGCCTTTCTTCCCAGGTCCCTTCTCCCAGGTGGATTTACCTTTCTCATAGCTCTTCCAGGACCCTTTTCCATCTTTGGATTTACCTTTGTCTTTTTCAAGCTGTATGATTCGGTTCTTGAGCTGCTCATAGGTCGTAGTGTCCGTGATCCAGAGATGCAAGTGCTGTCTGATTTGCATCGGACAAGCCAATAGCACCGCTGCCACCTTAGCATCATCACTGTATCCATGGCCAGAAATCTTCTCATACTCGTTGATGAGTGCCTCAAACTGACGCAGTTGTTCTGACACCGCTTTGCCTTCAGCAAATTGAATCCGGGACAACTGACTCAACAGAGCCAATGCCCTTGCACGGGTCGCTGGTTGCATCTCCCGTAATAGGATCTGCCACGCCTCGAACCCATTCTCCTATTTCACATACTGAATCAGCTTCAGTGGCCTCTGTCTGCGGTAGGACGTCAGCAAGCTGTAGAGTCGAACTGCACGGCTCTTGGTTTCATCTGTCATGTCGTCCATGTCATAGTTGGCCTCCAAATCCCTCTCAACCAGGTCCATATCATTAGCCATCGTGGGATCGATGCCTTTGATGTAGTTCATGAACGAGAACTTCCAATCTCCCCATAGCTTGAGCTCATTGTCTCTGCTATCAGGCTTGAACACGTCAGGAGCTTTGAGATGACGTGCCCATCCCTGAGTCGCCTGATTCACCGTCAGCCTCTCCAAAGCCGTGGCCACCAGACGAAGGCTCTCTTCTGCCATTGCCCTGAGGTTCTTGACCCTGGGGTAGTACGCCTTTGTAGTGCAAAGGGGATCTTGTATTTCTCCTTCTGGCTTGAACTCCAATCCGCTATAGACCAAGCTCTCCCAGAAGTGCCAGTTACGAACCAGCTGACCGATCTTCTCTGGTGGTGTCTCGTCCCGCACGTTTCTACTTTTGAGAGGAACCTCCACTTTGCGTTGAGGTCAGCCGAAACCTTACCTCCAACCCTTTTCTGAAGTATGACCGAGGCACGTGTGGCTTTCTCTCCCTTGACCCACCGGATGCGAGCCAAGTGGTCCTCACACTCGGTGCACAGGGTGTGGAAGTGTCGATGCTTGACCTTGCCGGTCTTGGCCACCAAGCGATTGGGCTGGTAGTAGTTCACCTCCTGGATCGCTGTTGCCCCAGCACCACCGGCCAGTCCGGCCAAGATGATCAGCTCCACAAGCCAAATTCCTGCCCTGTTTTTGGGTTTGACTTAGGGTTTCACTTCTTTAGGATGTCTTTGGGTTTGACTTAGGGTTTCACGTCTTTAGGGTCTCTTTTGGTTTTTGCTTCGGTCTTCGCTCCTGTAGGGTCTCTTTGGGTTTGGCTTCGAGCTTCGCTCCTTTAGGATGTCTTGGGTTTCACTCAGGGTTTCACTTCCTTAGGGTCTTTGGTTGGTTTGGCTCAGGGCTTTGCTGCTTTAGGATGTCCTTGGGTTTGACTCAGGGCTTCACTTCTTTAGGGCCTGCTTTGGTTTTGTTTAGGGTTTCACTCTTTTAGGATGTCTTGGGTTTGACTCAGGGTTTCACTTCTTTAGGGCCTGTTTTGGTTTTGCTTAGGGTTTCACTCCTCTAGGGTGTCCTGGGCTTCACTTAGGGCTTCACTTCTTGAGGGTCTCTGGCTGGTTTGGCTTAGGGCTTTGCTGCTTTAGGATGTCTTTGGGTTTGGTTCAGGGCTTCACTTCTTTATGGTCTTTTTTGGGTCTGCTTAGGGTTTCACTCCTTTAGGGTTTCTTGTGGTTTGGCTTAGGGCCTTGCTTCTTTAGGATGTCTTTGGGTTGGACTTAGGCTTTCTCCACTCCCCAAACAACTCCTCCCAGAAACCACTTCCCAGAATCCACTTCTCAGAAACCACTCGCCAGAAACCACTTGCCAGAAACCGCTTCCCAGAATCCACTTCCCAGAAACCAGCCCCACAGAAACCAATCCCCAGAAGCCACTTGCCAGGAACCACTCCCCAGAAACCACTTCCCAGAAACCACTCCCCAGAAACCACTTCCCAAAAACCGGTTCCCAGAAACCAGTTTCCAGAAGCCACTTCCCAGAAACCATTTGACCCGCGTTCCGAAACGATCCGAATCTGCGTTGCGAAACGAGCTGAATTCGCGTTCCAAAACGAGGCGGCGGCCGTCACAAACAGCTTTTGCAAACCCGAGGCCTCCTAAGGAGTTTTTCTTTTATTGACACAAATTTGCTAGGTCAGCTCCCGAATGATGCTGCTCAGGACGAAGATATTTTCCCAAGATGTCGACGATGCTGCCCGGCACGAAACAATTCCCCAAAGGTCGGCACCGTCAAAAACAGAATAAAACGATGATGGCACGAGAAGATTGCATATTGATTCACATCGAATTTGTCAAACCCCTAACCATCTGTATACCCGATTTGCTAAAATACACAACAACCAGAGCATAGGCCCCAAGAACAACTATATGTGTGGTCAGCACTCTGCAGCGGTCCTCGGAAGCGCCGGCGCTGGCACCAAAGCTCACAGGCCACAGCAAACATCTGGCACAGCACCCTGCACCCGGCAGCGAGTTGATCATTTTTTTCGGTCACTTTTTTTTCCGCGTGAGTCCAGTCAGCCGGATTTGTTGTGACAGTTTTTATAGTGGCCTGTCCCCCGATATGCAAAGTCCAACAGGGACCGGGGGGTGGGGTTAGGGGATTCTCAGCCTCGCAGAGTGTGCGCGCATCCTCACCGCGCTCGTGAAAAGGATCCACGTCCACTGCGCCGTGATGCCTTCCTGAAAGGGTTTCCCTCCTTGTGCGGTAGCGCTACAGCTCCAGTCGGCACCACCAACGGTCCCTACCGCATTACAAATGCGGCCTTCGCTTGTCGTTCCAGCGTTGTGTGCAATGTGTAACCAAAATCCTGCTCGGTCGGTGGTCTGGGCAACGACATAACTAATGAGAGCTCTTGACGCACATACTTGTGCCACCTTCGCCGATGGACACGCTCAGCATCCAAAAGTTCAACCTGTGACTTCATCGACACGTCGATCATTTTTCCCACAACCACTGGCACAAATTTCCTAGATCAGCTCCCAAAGATGTTGCTCGGTACGAAATATATTTTCCAAAAGGTCGACGATGCTGCTCGGCACAAAGCATGTTAACAAAATAAAATGCTGATGGTACAAAGAGTTGGCATATTCATTCACATCGAATTTTTCAAGTCCCAAACTCTTAACCATATGTATGTCGGATCCAAAAAGGGGAATACTGCCAGAGCATTGGCCCCAAATGGGAAATTAAATGTGTCGTCCGCACTTTTTGCGGCGGTACTCTGAAGCGCCGGCGCCAGCACCAAGATCCAAAGCGCACAGGGCCACACACTTGGCACCAGCGCCCTGCAGCAAACATTTGGCAGAGGCACCTGCAGCGGCACCTGCCCGGCACTCGAGCGCACACGGCCACACATCCGGCAGCAGCACGCGGCAGCGGGTTGACTTCTCAGCCTCACACGGTGTGACCTTCTCTAGCGCATCTTAAAGACCATTCGAACATTGGCATCCATCCACGCCCACCGTGCGGGACTGCATCCCGGTGCCGCAAGGGCCCACGTCCACCGCGCAGTGATGATTTCCCAGATGGTTTCGCCTCCTTCTGCGGCAGCCAACGGTCTCTACAGCCTTACAATGCGGCCTTCCGGCATTGTGTGCGTTATGTATCAACAGTCCTGTTCGGTTCTTGGCCTGGGGCCACGACATGCCTCAACCCTGACAACTCACTTGAAAACTCTATGACGGGCCCCCGTTTGACTCAGATACCTGTGCCACCTTCGCCGATGGACACACTGACATGTACCCTGGGAAAAAGGCCAACCCCATGTCAGCACGCACCCCATGCGGCTTTAGGACTGCATCGACGTCATTCTTTCCCACAACCATTGGCACCAATTTGTTGGGTCAGCTCCCAAAATTTGCTTCTCGGCACGAAACAAAGTTCCCAAGAGGTCGAAATCGTCAAAACAGTGGGGGAAAAAAACGATGATGGCACGAGGAGTTGTCATGTTGATTCACATCGAATTTTTCAAGTCCTAACCAGATGTATGCCGGATCAAGAACAGGAGCATACCGCCACAGCAAAGGCCCCAAATGGGAAACTATATGCGCGGTCAGCTCTGCAGCAGCACTCCGAAGCGCCAGCGCCAGCACCAAGGTCTAAAGCGCACACTTGGCAGCAGCTCCCTGCCGCAAAGGTCTGGCAACGGCACCCTGCAGCAGAACCTGCATCCAGGCACCCGAGCGCACACGGCGACACATCCGGCAGCAGCACCCGGCAACGGCATCAAGCTCCAAAAAGGCACTGCTTCGTATACTGGAGGTGTATAAGCCCCAATAGTTGTCGTTACCTAGCATCCTAAACTTCCTGCGCTTGTGTACTTGCAAAAAGGTTTTCGGCATCAGCAAACTATGCTAAACCATGTGACGCTGTCAAAAATCAATCAACCCAACCACCTCTGTCGGCACAGTCCTGTCCTTGAGGATGTCGCATCCCTGTTTGACATGCTCATGCCAAATGCCAGCTCCACAGCATTTACCGGCCATAGCCCCCACCAGGACCCAATGACTCCACAGAAGCCATTTCAATGGGGATATGAACCCTAAGCCGTGAGGAGCACGAGGAAAAGGATTTCACGTCGAAGTATGGAGAAGCCATTGCTAGGGGGGACTGCTCAGCCTTCTGGGCCCGCCTTCACACCACATCTGTTTGAGGACGCGCACCCGGAGCGGGAGCAAGCCTATGCGGGAACAAGGCACGGATGATGGATGATCCCCAAACAGTCAGCACTTCGGCCGCAGCCTGGCGAACAGCCGTCCACGCAGTGCCCGGGGCGGCGCCGGCTGCGAAGTGCGGCAGGCTAGGGATGAAACCCGGTTTCAAGCGACGAATGCACGGTCGCGCCCGCGGATACTGAATGTCACAAGGCACAGCCTTGGTGCCCTCTTGCATGTTATTTCTCGGCACGCTTTGGGTGGAACCTGCTGGATGGCTAATGGGGTCGCCTGCCTTGGCGATGTCCGCGGACGAATGTGGGGGATAAAGTGTTTGACCTTTGCTTGGTCGCTTTTTGTTTTTGTGGACGGGCACCACCTGAAGGTTGGAACAACCCCCGGGTGCCAGGCACTTCACGAGCGGCCCGTGTATGGGCCGGGGCGACGCAGCATGAAATGTGACTGCGAATAAGAAAATGGGATAAGCACGTCACTGGTTGGAGTTAAGGTCGTACGAAAATTAGCCAACGTGATATTCTGCTAAATGGGTGGGTCGGTACGGCAAAGTGCTACTAACACCTCTCCAACGGATTTTGGCACTTTCGTCACATCGCGATGTTAGAAAAGTAGGATCAACCACTTTGTCGAGAAAAAGGACATAGCGCCAAGGCCAGGGTGCATAAACTGGATGCCTTTAAACAAAGTACATGTATGTATTTTGTGCGTGACGCATTGAAGGCCAAGGATTTTGCGAGCACAAGGATAAACACACGTCACCAGAAGCACTTGCCCACCTATGTCACAACATTTTCCGCTTCAATGCTTCCTGCTCTTCCCCTCTTTGCATTCCAATCGTCTTTGCTGGTTTCGCCCTTTCTTCCCCAGTTCGCGCCCCAACTCCTCTGCACCGTCCGATGTTGGAAACTCTGACAATTGCATGTGGCAACTGCACAACACTTCCCAAGCTCCTCCCTGACGCCCTTCCATCCACATGCAAGTTCTCCCACCCGCCCGGCGTTCTGAGGCACAGAGGGAAGCAAAGCAGGATGTGAAGAGTGGCAGATCAGCATCGCACTTCCCATAGACGAAACGGTGGCAACCTCCGGTATCCCGTTATTTTGATCAAGTTTCTCATTGGCCTGTTCCTGTTTCTGCCCAAGGAACTCACCCAAGCTATGCTGTCGAGTTCTTGCCACACAAAAAAAAATTGCCGTTGCTGCTGTCGATGCGTGACGAAGGGTGGACCGCCCTGCAACGTCTCGTTCCGACGGCTGTCGGAGTCACTGGCCCTTTGTCCAGGGAGCGGGCGATGGGTGCGTCACCGTCAGAAAAGGGAAGATGTCGTCAAACTCTGAAAGTCGGGAAACAGTTGGACGACAGCGACTTTAAGTGGCAGGTGGTTGCTCGTTGTTCATGCACCACCGATCTGCTTCCAACTTGGTATTCAAGTCGTTGTGACCCATGATGCCCTGGAGTACCATTGATTGTCTGGGATGTCTGGGATCCGAAGAGCCGAAGAAACAAATGGAAAGATCATGGTGTACACAGGTCAACTACTCCAAATGTTTCACCCTACTGGCTTACTGACCAGAGGTTTTGCATTCCATGTCAAATCCTGTTTGTCAATTCTTTTCAACATGTCTTCATTGTTGGTTGCTGGTTTCATATCTGTGATTCACAAAGATTTGGTTTGACCACATTGTGTTATGTTTTGGTGTTTCCATATGTTTCCATGCTACTTGCATCTACTTTCAAAAAATGGGTTTCGTAGTCTTTCCAATGGAACCTGGCATAGAAGAAACACACGACAAGCCGAAAGCAAGGAAGAATACCCACCCCAACACCAACCAACCGACCGAAAAGAAAAAGAACAAGACCAACAAACACCGCATGTGTCCCGTATCTGAACCAGGATCCAAGATATCAACACAAGTGAAACACATGAATTAGGTGAGGGTCAATGAGCAGTGGTGTGCACAGATCCCACCGCAGAAACGTGACAGGCACAGCATCTGACCTGTCTCAACACTCAGTATTCGAAGTACATGAAGTAGGTACTTATGTTATGCCCACAGCAAGAGGACACCCAACATGACGACCACTCGACCATGATAAGAAAATTAATGGACACGATTCGATTTGACATCATCAAATGCTATTCCGATCCTGAGTCGCCAAAGCTTCGCAGTAGGAGGAACCCAGCCCACGACACACTTGGTCAACCAGTGAAAGTAGAGCCAATCGCTCCATTCACCAAAAAAAATGAAAAATGAAGCAACGCCAAGCAGGAGTACCAGCAAAGTCGCACGCAACCCTCATCCATACCAACACCAGTTCCCACACCACAAAGCTGTGCTAAATGATCGTGAGCCCCAAGCGGAAAAATGACGACGTTTTTTTCCTTGCTGATGGCCTGAAATGGTAAGACTCAAACAAACCAAAACGAGTCGAAATTCTGGAGTGAATGTCGGCTGTACAAAAAGGCAGCAAGTGAGTGGCGCTTGCATGGAGGCCGTGGAACTGCAAGCTGGAGTTCAAAATTGCATCGCTGCTAGTGTCAGCCCGCGGATGAAAATTTGGACCCAAGTGCCGTGAAACAGAAACACACCACAAGTGCGACTGGGACGTGAAATTTCAGGTCTGCAAAGGCCCCACACGTGCAGAAAGCACACTGCCACACATGAAAACAGCACCTCAAATCCTCAAAATCCAGCTGATCCTACACCGCCAAGGTCACATTTTCCTCTATTGGCACGGAACCATGCAAACGCACTTTCCGAGGCGCACAAATCCGAATGGCACAGCGACATCACAGATGCAGTTTCGGCACGGTGTGCCAAATGCAACAGTGACGCCAAAAACCCTGGGCTGCCAATCAGCCTGCTTTCCAGCGAAACGCAGGACCAAACAGCACGGACTCACGCAAGCGCACTTTCACCCACGCACAAACCACATGGCATGGTGTCCCGCAAACTGGATGCCATCTTGATGCACTGAAAAGGCTCTGTGGCGAGACCGGGTTTTTAGACTTCGTGGCTGAAAGTGATCCACTGTTCTTGCGTTCCGGGCAGTTTGCACTCAAATGCCTCCAGCGCACACTTTGTGGACCTTTCCAATTGCCGGACCATTCAGTTCCTGAAACATCCTGTGCTGGAACTTGAATCTCAGGGCAGCACCCTTTGATTTTGTTTGCTTTGGCACAGGTGTGCGGAAAAGAGTGCGATGCGTTTGCGTGCTTTTGAGACTGCTGGCTTTGAGTGTTTTGTGAGCCACTTGGACAAGTCAGTTGTGGCCAACCCCATGCCGAAGCATTTTTTTGAATGGTCGAGCGTGAAGTGCACTTGGAATGCCTCAGCGCAAGTGTGGCCCGTTTGAAGAAGCACGCCGGGACTGGAATGTCAAGGTGTTGTGCTTCGTGGGTTTCTGTTCTTCTTTGTGTGAAAATACGGACGCGACAGCTTCCCTTTTGATCTCGCTCACTTGAGCCAAAGTCAGTCGGTTCACACTGTCTCAAAGTCAAAGTTCTGCTCTTCTTGAAAGAGTCGACTCACAATCATCTCGAACCTGCGCAAAACTTAAGAGAACTTTTTGCACGGGTGGAGCCGCCGTTTATGCAGGAAATGCATAGGTCAGCTTGTGCTGTTTTTGAAAGAACCCAAACCAACCAAACACAAAACACCACCAAACAACAACCAACAGGGAAAAAAAACAGGAGACTCTTCAGTGAAAATGCAACGTGAAACCGGTGTGAGACATAAATCGGGCGTTGAATCAGTGCAAAAAAGGCTATATGAGAAGCCTGGCGCCAAGTCGAAGTTGCTGACACTACTACGCCTGGACGGGTTGGCCACTTTATGAGCGAGAGAAGCAAGTGATCCTCATGCCCATGATGTTGCATTGTGCTTGCAAAGGCATGGGCAATCAAATCAGACCGACATTAACCAGCAGGTGAGAGGACACGATTGTCATTATAGGTGTGTTTCAGTCCTCTTGTGCTCATGATGCATAACGCTGGAAAACCACTGGTGACAAATCGGCTCCAATGTGCCGAACGAAAGGGCAGTCCATTGCCAGCAGTGCGGCCTGCCCAAACCAATTTGAAGCAGCTCTGTTCACCTCACCTTTTTGGTCCCGATATGCAGGAGGGACAGTGACTGAGGTCACCTCCCTTGCAAGGGCCAATGAGGCATACAAGACATTGCCTGCAGTTTTCTCAATCTGTGTACAGGGTTTTCTTGCAGCTGCAGTCAGCTTGCTGCGATGGGACCGAAAGGCTTGACAGGGACATCACTGCCGCATCTCTTGTTTTCACGTCCACCAGAGTCTTCTCCCTCGCGAGGGAGAAGGTGATCCATTCAGGAATTCTGAAGCGAAAGCAAATTTTTTGCACGAGTCGAGCCGCCATTCATGCAGGAAGTGCACAGGTCAGCTTGCGCAATTTTTTGTAGAGTCTCCAGCGTGAAAGGGGCCAAAAAACAAACCAAACCAAAGCCCTAAAACTCACACAAAAGCAGCAGCAAAGAGAACAAGGAGACTCTGCGTTCCACGTGCGAAAGCTGAAATCTGAGGTGAAACGTTGAGACGAATTCCAAAGCGAAAGCATAGCTCAAATGCGCCGCTTTCTGCAAAAGGTTTTTAAGTGGTCCTTTTGCCACGCTGCAGATCAAAGTGCATTGGCTGACGACAGTTGGCGAAGGCCCTGTGAGCAATTTATCTGAGCGCCGGTGGGATATCTACCATTTCGAGGGCCTCACAGTGAGCAAAAGCTTCCGCGTGAATTTCCTGCAGCGTGGCCGGAAGCCAAACATGTTGCTGTCTCACGCAATGTGAGAAGGCGTGTTCATTAATGGCTTTGATCGATGTGGCGGAAAGATCGACCTGGGCGAGATTTTTGCAGTTTTCACGCGCAATTTTTTTTGCACGAGTGGAGACGCCATGTGTGCGGTGTGCACAGGTCATCTTTGCTAATGGTTGAAACTCCGCATATTCAGAAACAAGAAACAAGAAAACAACAAACCAACCAAACCCCAAACACACCGAACAAAACAACAAAACCAAGAACCAAGAAAACGCGCGAGAACAGCGGAGTTTCCTCTCTGTACATCATAGGTGAAACTTGGTGAGAAGGGGAACGGCGGCTGCTTGCTACCTGGGCCACGAATTCACATTCAAGCTGCTGTCGATTTACATACGAAGAGGCATTGGCCTGTATGAGGACAGGCCAAGTTACAAGCACTCGCTGGCGCAAGTGCTCAAGCTATCTTGCAGCTTCCAACTGTGAGCTGCGCCGGAGAAGTTCCCTCGGAGTGCAAATGGTCTGAGCTCGTTGATCGAAGAGCAATGTAGGTCAGGCCTTCGAAAACAGCTTTATCCTGGTACAATCGTTCCAAGCAATTGCGAAAGCAGGAAGAGCTGTGGCCTATGGCGGGCAGCTTGCCTATGGCAGTCATTGCTTTCAGGTGCGCCATCCGGCGGACTCCCTCAATAGAGGGAGCAGGTGCGCACATTTCAAGCAAACTCCTTAACAGCTAAGCCTACGGGAGTCCGGGAGCGCATCAAATGTGCAATGCACTATCCTGACTGTCTGGATAGCAATCCGATCCATCAATCGACTCGCCTCCGTCGCGCACGGCCCTAGTGAAACCTTGTGAAACTTGGAAGGCTAGTGTGGCGCCGTTGTCCAGTTTGTACAGGGTTGGCAGGGTACGGACCCTCGCCAGGCCAAGAACTAAGGTTCTCACCTGGGTGCCAACCACCTATTTCCTACCGTCGCCTGCGGACACAAGTCGAGAACTAAGGTTCTCAACTGTGTCAGCTCACTAGGATTGCACAAGTGTGGGCATGTTTGTTTTTTGAGCAGTGACGACTTCTCTCTTTTACTACTTGCCATCTACGATGCTACTTGCCATCTACGATGTGGCTCTGATGGACTTAGGCCAAGTCCGTCACATATCCTAGATCAGGGATAAGGTGAAGCCACTGTGGCCAACGCCATCTAGGACAGAGCGCAAAGGCGCATTAGGTCCCTCTCCACGTGGTTCTTTGGCCTGGCATTCGCGTAAGCCTTCTCAAGACTGTACAATCTAGGAAGGCCTTACAGGCAATGTAGTGAAGTGATCGTGGGATGGCTAACTCTTGCAAAGCAGCACCGGGGGCCTGACACTCTGGAGCAGCACACAGTGCGCAAATGCAAACTCTCGAATCTCTGTTACGGTCGTTTCTGATATGTCGACGTGAGAGAGAAGCTTACAATTGTCACAGGCATGGGCTCCTAGCCTATCGAAGTCAAGGGGTAACTTGAGGTCACTTAATCCTGTTGAGCAAAAGCACCCCGTCGGGAGCTCTCGACGCAGGACAGGTGTCGATGACTGCGGCTCGACAACAGCTTGCAGTATTGTCATGGCAGCTAAGTTGATGCACGCGTCAAAGAGATAGTGGCCTAGTTTAGTTGCACCGTTGACTCCTCCATTGGCGTGAACATATTGCAGCGAACAACAGTCGCTGCAAGCAAGAGCTGTCGAGCCCGCTCAACATGCATGGGCTTGAGGGCGCCGCACAAGTCATTGCTGCGCTCTTACATGGAGTCTGCACCGTGCGCACTACCAACACAGTGCCTGGCACTGCCCAAGTGGAGGGACACTTTGAAATGGGCCATTTAGATGTCCAAGCGGAGACTGCTGCCTTCCTAAATGCTACTGAGCCGCACCCCCTGTGGGAGGGGCCAGCCCCCCTTTGCCTCGTTGAACATTATGCCGGGCAGGTGAGACGCCTCCGGCTGGTTCTCACAAAGCAAAACTGCCTCTCGCGAGGCGAGCAAAATCAGTTCTCCAAGGCAGCGGGCTTTTGTTTGGCTATGCAGCAGATGGCTGTGCCAATCCGGATTGGCTCATTGTCTCCGACACCAGTCACTCTGGAGCTTGGCGCTTGCTTCATGCGGTCAGCAATGCTGGCGGTTCGCGCTTCACGGTCGGTAGCGCTGTCCGCTACCCGCCTGGTAGAAGTGATGCCGCCAACAAGGCGCGGCTATACCAATTTGAAGCCCTGCACAAAATCTACTTTTATGATGCATGGAGGAGTGAGCCGATACTGAATCGTGACAACTCCCCTCTGCTGCTGCCCCCGGCGCCTGGTATGCTAAAGGATGGATGCTATTGGAGCCCCACAGCCGCTGCGGTGGTTGATACTCAACCCCCTGACGCCAGCATGCCTGATAGCAGCTTGTCCCCTGATGATCTTGATCTGATCAGTTCCGATGAGCAGCCAAGTCTTCTTCCATCGCCTGACAGTATACGCAGCCTCCCAAATTCGCAGGACCCACCAGCCTCGTGCAGCAACCAAGCGGGCGAAGAAGGCTCGCCCACCCAAGCCTCAAAGTCAGCCGCACCGTCAGCAGGCACGGTCACCTCCTCAGGTGGAGAGGAGGGGACGCCGGTGCATGAAATCAGTAGCTGTGACTCACCCAAGCCTGCTCATGAGGGTGGCGAAGATAGAGAAGAAGAAGCAGCAACTGATGACTCAGTGGTCGAACAACAAGAGGAGAAGGAGGCAACCAGCATATGGGAGGTAAATGACTCCTCGTCAGAGCGCTTTCAAGCACATTCCGAGCCAGTGGACAGGGGCCGCTCCCTCTCTGCCACGCCTCCTCCCTCTGCCTCTCCCTGCGCTCATACAGATGAGCAGCAAGACGCACCCCCTCCCGAAGACACCGGAGCCGCAAGAGTGACCACAGAGCCTGCCGATAGCACTGCTGGCACAAGCGGTTTGTTGAGACATCGCACCGACCTCCATGATGATGATAAGGTGACGAAGGGGGACTGCCCAAGCAGTTGTCCTTCAGCTGAGCGAGCAGAGGCAGGAACAGGGACACCAGGCGCGCTGGTGCTGAAAGGTATGAGGCGAAGATGGCAGCAAGCATCGCTGGCTCGAGCAGGAGAGCCCGCTGATAGAGGTGACCCCATAGATGCTGAAGCCTCACAACAGCTGACTGAAGAGGAAAAGCCGGTCGCGGCCACCTCCACAGATAGAGGCAAAGGGACCCTTCTGACTGCGGCCACCAAACACAGTGCGGTAAAGTCCAAGGCGGCCAAACCGTTGACAGTGTTGCAATGCATTGCAGAGAACATTGAAAGCATCCCAGAACCTGGCAAAGAAGATGCAAGCCAACAGAGCGTGCTCTGTGGGCACACTGGGTTAGCCAGCCTGGCTGAAACCCCTGTCCCAATGGGTATTAAGGAGGACCCCCACTCGCCGGATGAGTACCCCAGACAAGAGGACACAGACAAGCAAGTCAGTACTGTCGAGATTGCCCTCGGAGACGAAGGAGACCATGCGGGGCTTGCGGAAGCAGACCTTACGGTACAATCGGAACAGAGAGCAATGCAAGAGTTGTACCGTTTTCAAAAACAGTCAATGCCAAGAAGGTCAACAAAGGATAATAAGAGCGCATCAGTACAGACCCAACCGGCTTTCACAACAGCTGCAAATGCAGCACAGGAGGCACAAGCGACACAATCCGCTGAGCTAGGCCACTCACCAGTGGTGCCCCCTGTTGCAGTGTACGCCAATCTACCCAGCGAATGGCCCCTAGCGCGCATCAGTGTCTATACGCGCCACATCGGTGTCCTCCTAAGGGTTACGCTAAATAGAAGACTGGCGGAATTAAGCTTCAGGGGAGTTGCGTTCCCAGACTTGCCCCGAGAGGTGATTAAGCACACCATAGAAGACTTCGACGCCATCTGCGGTGCCATGGCTGCGCAATTGGCTGCCCTTTTTGAGTTTCTCCGACCGTGTGAGGAGAAGACACGTAAGGCAGACCTAGATGAGCTTAGCCCTATACGCTGAACCGACTTACTGGTTGTATGGCCTTCTGTCCTTTTGTGCCAAGAGCTGCGAGGCGAAGACAGCAGAAGCAGGAGGAGCACCAGATTTCAGAACAAGCAAAGAAAGAAAACAAGACAATTCAGCTCCTGCGTTAGAACCCACACGAAACTCACTTGCACTAATGCAAACGGTCGTCATGTCCTTTGCCCGAGGCCTTTACCTAGGCAAACCTGAGCTCCCCATTGACCATGTGCATATTTACTTCCCTGCTCAAATTGTGCACAAGGTCATCGCGCAGTGCAAGGCGCTAAAGCTCAAAGAAAGCGCACTTTTCGCAGCAGAGAGATACAGGCACAATGTGGACAACGCTGCTAACAACCCGTATGTCATCGTGGGGGTCTTCGAAGGAAAATGTTCGCATGAGCAATATCCCCCAATCCCGGCTACCCCAACGCTGGCGATAGCGTATGAAGAAGGGATGCTGGATGCGAGCTTTGGACAGATTGTCTCCTTTGCCTCCTTTTATCAAACAAGCTTTCGTGTGGAGGTTCCGCTGTGGCACAAGCTTGAGGATGGAATCGCTGTCCCACCGCTCGATGATCAAGCAGACTGTCCTGCCAGGGAGTCCCCAACAGAAAGGGAACTAGCTCGAGGTGCAGTGGTAATGGCACCAAAAGCCCGGAGGCAAGGACTGAAGGTGCAGAGGAGCCTGCAGATGAGGAAACGGCAGAGGAAGAAAGCTATGTCCCAGCCACTGGGCAAGAATGTTTCTCCTTTGAGATGAGCCTGCTGCAGCGAGCGGCGCAAACCTTTGCAAAACGCTCGGTGGCTGACTATTACCTGCAGGTCGCGAGATGGTTGCTACGGGGCTTGCTACGACCATCTCGAGGAAAAGTTGGCACCTTTTGTCCACCGTACATACACCATCACCTCGCTCGCCTTGCTTCGGGTACATTTCAAATTCGGACACCTCTTCACGGAGAAATCAGACAGGAAAAAGCCCTATGCTGCGACGCACGATCGTAGCCAGACCGTGCGCGACTGGGAATGGCACGTCAACCAAGTCATGCCTGCGGGCTATCTGGCAAGAACCTGTGTCGGCAGCTGCATGGAAGGCTAATTGGAGTGCATGTAGCGCCTGCATGGCTCTCTGTTCTGCTTCTAACTGTATATCGGTGGCAGCAGTGCTTCCTCTTTCAGGAGCATCCGGCAAGCCACAAGCTTCCGCGTCTAGCGCGTCTAGCAGGCAGTAAGGCAGGACCACAGCAAAGATGTTTCTGTAACTTAGACAAGCACCCAGTTTCTAAGGGGCAGTGCGGGTAGGTCCGGCGGTATCCCAAGATTCTGTCGCTCCTTACTAAGTCAAGAGGTAGGGAGCCATTTTGTTCAACAGCTGATGTCTTGATATCGAACGCACCTACTACTGCTACACAACCTGACTGAGAGAAGAGGACACCCCGAAGTGGCAAAAGCACCACAGAAGGAGGTAAAAGCAGTTCATTGTAGCCCCAGGTGGTATCCCAAGATGCTGTCGGAAGTCTAGCAAAGGTGTCGACCGTAGGGAGCTACTGTTAACTGTTCGCCTGAGTGCTACCTAAACCCATTTGGCAGGAAAGGGCACTGCATGAGCACTCTGCCTGCACGTCGGCTCATAGCCAAACCTTGCAAGGTCTGCAAAAGAAGACTGCCAACGGCGGAATCGGTCCCCACATGGCAGAGGGCGCAAACAGAACCGTGAGTCAAGTTCAGCAGGCTGACTGGGAAGAAGACAGGTTCCTTCGACTGAATCTTACCACTCTAGCGGGCACGGTGATACAGCTCCATGTCCCTGTTAGCGTCTACCACACTTGGGACACGCTAGAGGAATACCTGGTCGAGCACCTGCCATGCGTCAGTCCCATCGAGACGTTTGGGTGCGAACTTGCTCAATGCGGATACGCAGGTAGCGCTTCAAGATCCTGTGCAGGAAGAACTCTGGAATACCAATCATTGTGGGGAGTTAGCCAGACGTCTTGCGTCACTATTTGCTTTCCTCAAACCAGACCCAAGTGCTGGCACACAAGCGGACACACTGGGACTGGCGCTCTATGCTGACCCGGCCTATTGGCTATATGGGCTCTTATCCCACTGTGCCAAGGCCTGCGAGTCCAAAATTGAAGAAGCCAATGGGGCCCCTGTATGGAAAGCAAAAGAGGAGGGAGGCACGCCTGACATTGAAGCCACAGGCAAAACCTTAGCGCTTATGCAAACTTTTTTTTCCACGAGTGCGGACGCCATGTGGGCGGAGTGCCCAGGTCATCATTGAAGGGGAAGGAAACACAACATGATGAGGGGAAAAGAACACAAGCAACCCCAAAACAACCAAAAACCCCCCAAACAAAAACCACAACAAAAAGCCAAACACCACCAAAAGCCAGAGGCCATTTCCCCTCATCTAAAAGTGTTTCCTCTGTACCAGGGTGAGACATGTGCAAAAGACTGGTAACTAACTAGGGGCCTGAATTCAAAGAAAGTCGGACGGCATGGTCGGCGCAAGTGCGGAGTGCAGCGAAGCATATCAAAGGGGCCTCGCCCCACCCACCAAGCTGTGACCAAGAGGGCCACTGCATCGAATGGCAAAGGACGATGATCAGGTGCTTAGCAAGACCTGCATTGTTTATTGTCAGCCAGTCTGATCCTTGCCCAGGGGAGTCAGTTGCTGCTCTGCCTATCAAGCCATGGAAAAGGCCCATCTTGTTGCACAACCCTTTCAACTGATTGCACGACCGAGACGAGAGGCATGTCGATTGTCAGGCAGCGGAGGCAGAGACAACGAGAGGGGTTTGCTGACGATGGTGATGCCGTCCCCCCCGAAGGGAGGTCACCTTTGCACCCCTTAGCATACAAGGAGTGCCATTGCGATACTCTCTGTTTCAAAAAGAGAGAGCGGCACTGAGTTGCAAAAAGTCTCCTGTTGCATGCAAGGCCCGGGTGAAACCAGTGAAACATGGACCTATCCTAGCATGGTACTTGTGCCTCTTTGTACAGCAATGGGCATGGCGTGATCGCTGCAAGGAGAACTAAGGTTCCCCCTGGCAACCTTCCATTACCATTCTCTACCACCCGCCTCTTAGGAGCGAAAGCTAAGGCTCTCATTCCTATAGGCTCACTGTAACGTCGTTACTGGGGCCGAAAGGATGGCTTAGCCCGAGCTTTCTTGAACCCGGCTCACAAAATTGAGACCGCAGAATAGCAGTCCCTTCCCACTGCCATTTGCTTTGCCAGCTTAGCATGTGGCTGCTTGGAAGTCCTCTCTCCATTGGTCATTGGCATTTGGCGGCAGGAATCGGAGCCATTGGGGCTTGTCCAATTGCTCGCATTTGTCAAAGGCATTGAGCCTGGCATATGTACCTCGCCATGTTTTGCTTTTCCCTCGTTTACGGACTGCTCGAAGCTGCGTACAGCCTGCAAAAGCACGCGTGAAGTGGATGGTTGTGCGCAGCGCATAGACATAGTTCCTGCAAGAACATGTGCGAAAGCTGCCCATCCCAGTCCGTGCAAACTCTGTGTAATGGCAAAAACAAAAGAGCGGTGCAAAAGTTGACCGACGGTCGTCGTGAGCAAATGGCTCCCGGGAGCCCGGGCTCACCACGACACTCGTGTCCAGCCGCTTCCAAAGCGACTGGAGGCCGCGCCGGCCGGTGCATGACTGTAACACAAAGAAAAAATGTGGTGAAAAATGCAAGGTTGCAACAAAATCGGCGGATTCTTTTGTAGGCAAAAAGAAAAGGTCTCGAAGCTGCTCTGTGGTGGTCAGCTACGAAAGGCAAAAGGGGCAGGTACTATGGCAAAATGCCAACACGTGTTAGTACCGTGGAAAAACTTAGCAACTCTGCGACGCCTGGTGGCGAGTGCAGAGCAGCCATGCAAAACACACAAGGGACTACCAAAGCTCTCACTTCTTCGTGAGTTGCTTCCACAATTTCTGTTCCAGTTGCGATTGGCCTTCGCGGCTCGGTTCGAACTTCAAGTGGTTGGATTTGGCTTGCAATAAGGTACGGATGGCATTGCGAGTCTCATCGGACACGGCTGCGGTCAGCATCAGGCTAAACTTCCAGGTCCTCCCCTGCAGGGGCGAGCTGAATTTCGAAGAGCATGAAGCGATCTCTCGGTCGATTGTGTCTGGAGACAACTCAAGGAGATAGTCAGCAGCAGCGGTCTGTTCGGGTGACCAGTTGTCACTTTTCTCTTGGAAGGTGCGCACGAGCAAGATAAAGTTGAAGAACTTCTTGTGGCCCCACGGGTGTGGGGCCAAGGCTTCGCCTTTGGCACGGGCAGCCAGGCGGGCTGCCGGGATGTCCCCGTTGCGCTGTTCCTCTTGCTTGGCCTTATAAGCATTCATAGAGGCCGCGATGGTGTTCCTACTTTCATCCGTTGTGAGAAGGAAACACAAAGCACTGCTATGGGGCAAAGCTTGCACATCTTGGCTGCGATATAACGTCAATCTCAGGAGGTCTTGCACTAAGCCGTCGGGGACTGAGCCTGGTGCTCCCACAGGCATTGCTCCAGTTTCCAATCGGCGGCGTTGACCGGGAGGTTCGGAGCTGCTGTTTTGAGTGTTGGCAGCGAGTTCTTGCAAGAAAGCAGGCGGCATGCGGTAATCGGCAAAGGCGGTGGCACAAATGCAAACTAAGGGATCCCTTGAAAGAAAACTTAGCAAGTGCGGTGAAGCAGGCATGCGGCAGGGTCAGGCAAAACTACCCTGCAAGGTCTCATGACTGCTAGTCTATTCCAAGTCCTCGGCTTTGCGTCGTTGCAGGCAAACGACTGAGTGCCGTCCCTTAGCATGCGCTGTCCAGAAATGAATTTGACAGTGGGGGCATGGGTGGTCTGTTACGGAGACATGTTCTTGTACTTTGCGAACGCGTGAGATCCACAGGGAATAAGGCATGGCTTTACAAGAACAAGAATGCTTATTACGCTTATGCTTATCGGCAAATTCTGTTAAACAAAAGTGGCATTGCTTGGGCGGCCACCCCGCAGGGGGTGGTGGAAGAGGTAAATCCTGAGTACACGTTTGCCTTTGCGGGTTTCGATTGGATGGTGGAGGTTGTTTGCCATGTAAGCGTCTTTTCAAACGGTTTGGACGAGTTTTGCATTTGGGGGCTGCCTTGGGATCAGCTGCGGCCAGAGGTGGGTTTGCTCGCTGCGGCGGATGTTGCGGTCCCTGCAACTCTTGAGATAATGCCTTTCTGGCCGCCCGTTGATCTCGTCTGTCCTGCAAAAGTCGTCGTTGGTCCGGCGGCAAATTTTTGCACGGCAATATGCGCTTTTTCAAGGATCGCAACAACATTTCAACACCACAATGCGGGCATTTATAAAGACCGTTTTGGCCAGGAACTGCCCCGTAAGCTGCACGTGCTCTCTCCTGGGCCTTAGCGAGACGTTGCTCCCTGGGACCACCAGGGGCATGACGAAGAGCCCAAGTGTCCTGGACATCGGCGTCCATTTGACGTGTCAACCAGACCTTGCTCAACTGGCGCCAGGTAAGTCCATCTGCTTCTGCAGCAAGGTTTGTCCAGGTGCGAGGCCAAGTTGTCTTGTCCACTTGAGCAAGGGTTCGAAGGTCCTCGAGCAGAGCCCAGTACTGATGACGGAGACTGTGTCCACGTTTTGAGGCGGGTCTTGTGTGGTCAGGGATGAGAAACGAAAAAAGGACCTTGCGCTCCAGGCTGGCAGGTGGCTTACGCGCTAAATGTCCTAAAAAGGCTAACTTTCTTTTGCCGATCATAGTCTTAATTGTGGGAAGGTTGAGCCTGCGGCGGAGATCACTTAAGGTGACTTGCTGGGTTTGCATGTCCCGACGGCGTTGCCTGGTAAGTCCGAAAGTGACACGATTGGCAAAGGTCTGAAGTTGTTTCAAATCAGCGCGGCTGTATGGTCTCGATTCGCAGCCGTACAGCAGAGAAGCGAACACTGTGGCTTGTACAAGTTGCGATTGAACGGTTAGTGAAATTCCTAAACGAGGCAGTTGGGCATAGAATTTTTCGCCAAATCTGAGATGCTTTTGCGAGTCGATGTTTTGTGTCATGGGAAACCCCGCCGTGGTGGTTGAAGTGGATCCCCAAAAACTTGAGGGACTCAGAGAAACCTTCGGGAGCTGTGCCATTGAGGAGGAGACGTTCGGTTTTGTCGGGGTGAAGTGTTTCCCCCCATTGGCGCAGGACCCGGGTGGCGAGTTCTTCGATAGCAGCAGATTGGCTGCGGCGGGTCAGAGCGGTGGTGTCATCTGCAAACAACAGAATGAACAGGTGGTAGATCTCAGCGACTCCTTGGTCGGTTTGTTTAGTGGTAAGTTTGCGGACCCGTTTGTTGAGAGGCCGCTTTGGAAAGTATCCCAAGGTCAAGCCAGCGGGCGGGTGGAGGGCGCGGGCCTCTGAGACCAATTGGTTAATGGGAACAGTGTGGTACATATTATACAACGTCGGGCTGCTAGGGCAGCCTTCCCGAAAACCCTTTTGGGACTGGAACGGTTCGGCGTCCCCTTGTTGCGTGCGAATGATGAATTGAGTGTGACTATGTAAGCTACGAATGATGGTGATTAGCTCTTGCGGGAGGCCAAAAGCTTTATGAAAGACCTGATAGGCAGCTTCGCGAGGTACACTGGGATATGCACGCTGGATATCGAAACTTATGACGGCAACCGGGTCAGGGGGATCCTTAACTTCTGTGGCTAATTCGCTGAGGATACGAAGGATGACTAATACATCGGAGGTGGATCTGTTGGGGCGAAAACCCCACTGGAATTCGGGCAACAACTTTAAGTCTTCGCAGCGCTTACGCAGTCTGGTGGCCACTATCTTGGCAAGCAGGCGGGATGCAATGGAGAGAAGGACTATCATGCGATATGTCGAAACATCCGTGCGTTGCCCTTTCCGTTTCCACAATAGGATGCCGAGCGCTGTGTGCAAGGAGGAATGCCAGTGTTCTGCTGGAGTGGTCCACAAGGTTTGCATCAATGTGCTTAAGATGCGTATGCCTAATTCTCCACTTAATCTTAACATGAGGGTGGTGATCTGGTCGGCCCCAGGGGCGCATTCTCGGAGCTGACTCAAGGCTTCCTCCGTCTCTTGTCGGCTAGGCGGGCGGCCGAGCCAATCGGCCGTGGCGACAGTTGGCAAATTGGAGATCAAATCTTGTTCGACCGGTAGCGGGTTCGACATGGTTTGCTGAAAGTGGTCCTTGGCGGCGTCTAAGGTGAAAAGTTCTCTACCGGCCTGTGACTTACCTTGAACATGCACACCAAGCTTGGGTAGGAGGTTGTAAAACCGACCCATGTCATGAATACGAAGTGCGTCCTCGAGTTCTTGAATAATGTTTGCAACCCAACGATTTCGGCATTCTTGCTTGAAGGTTCTTACGGCAGCTTTAGCTGCTTGTAAGGCGTTGCGCAGGGCGGGTTCGTCAGCAGCGCCCCGAGCAGTGTGGACTTTAGTCCAGCACAGTTGTTGGTGTTGCATGAGTTCTTGAATCTGGTCTAAATCGGAAGGACTATAGAAGGAAGGTTGTGTGCGGCGAGGGGTGGTGCCTAAGACTTCGACTGCGGTGTCCCGTAACAAGGCAGCGAACCGGTCCCAGGACATCGGGCATGCGGGATCGGCTGGTGCGGTGTCGGTGGTCGCAGCAGGGGGTGGGTCCCACTTGCTGCGGGTTCTGCGAAAACAGGGCCAAAGTTGTTGTGCTCCGGTGGCCCCTTGTTTCGCAAGGCGATCCGCTCGTTCATTACCGGCGTCGCCGGTGTGGCCGAAAACATGCTCCCAGATTATGGTGCGATAGGCAGTGACGGTTAGGACTAATTGCCGAACTGTGTGGATGAGTTGGGTGTTGGAGGTGGGGTGCCATTGGCCTGTGGCCATTTTATAGGCATAGACACTATCGTATTTGATTTTGACGGGTGTGGAATCGTCTCGGGAGAGTAGGAGAAACCGCATGGCATGGCCTATGGCACTAAGTTCGGCAGAATTATTGGAAGCTACAGTGGCGCCTAGGTAGTTGGGACTATGCTTAGTGAACACTACTGGGCCAAAGAAGTCCTCCCAACTGCGGTGATCGGTGGTGACTGTAAAACCCCACCCAGCAGCGCGGCGAGGCCCGCGGTGCTGGGCATGACTGTTACTGGATCCGTCTGTGTAAATGGTGGAACTGCAAGGGACGGTGGTTTGGGACCCCATGCTAGGAGTGGGTAGCGACCACTGGTTGTTCTGAAATTCGGTGACTAGCTTGTTATGCACAGTGCGTTGAAACAAGCCGCGGTTGTACTGAGCCGCAGGCGTAGGTCCCCGTAGCAATTCAAACCGGATTCTGCTTTCGGCAGGAGCCTGAGTCGCAGCAATGCGCTGGGCCTTGGCGGCGCGCTGGGCGTTCTTGGAAGCAGGATTGGGTAAGTGAAACAAAATCTGCTTGGCACAGTGGTCACTGAAGCCCAAGCAGAGGGTTCGAACCGTTTGAGTCTGTTTAAGGATACCATGCGAACAGCAAAAGTAGTCGAGTTCATACCACTGCTTGGTCCTAGGGTGCAACCAGGTGCCTCGATGACCTATGCGGTAGTATTGGTCAGCACACGACAAAGTAGTGGTGGCTAGCCATTGGCGCTGTTCAATGCCTGAAGGGGCAGTTGCAGTCTTAAGAGCCCGAATAGGCCGGGGATCTGAGAGGTTATGATCGCGACCTACGTGTCCATTCCAGTCGCCCCCCCAGAGCTGTAACGTGGAAGGATTGTCCGTGGTCAGGTTGTGATGATGCAACTTGGCTTGAGTGTATGTTTGTGCGCGGAACGCGCGTTGCTCGGCTGAGTGACCTGAAGGTACGTAAATGCAAGTAAACGCATAATATGGCACCTGATGTAAATCTAACAACAAACTGAGGTAATGAGAGTGATCAGAGCGCCAGCGGGCTCCTTGTTCCAGCCAGAGTTTGCGGGTGTGAAAGGGGAGAAGAAAACCAACACGGCCCCTCTGCAAGAAGAGAAATTCTTCCATATAAACCATCTGAAGTTGATCAAGCTCGGTCGGGTCGGACTTAAGTTCCGTCATCTGAACCAGGTCCCACTTGTATTTTCGACAGCTCAAGAGAAGATGTTGAAGCTTGTGTCGGTGGTCAAGAGATGACCAGCTGAGTCCCTGTGTGTTGAGTGTACATGCACGAAAACTATCCGCCAAAGTGCGCAACCGAGAACTTCTGTACATGCGTCGGTCACGGTGTGCCTTGCGTCCATGTCGGGAGTCGTCCGGTTGGTATGTCTGTACAAAAGGCTGTCGACATGGAGAAAACTTCTGCTGTGCAGGACTGCTCTCAGGGTACCTATTTGCCTCGACAGGACGAAGAGGCGGCTGTTGGGTCCCCCCAAGAAAGACACCAATCAGCCGGTGAGACTGTGATTGCATATTAGCCGGATGGCCCATAACCTCAGTATTGACCTTGGTTCGCGCATCCGTTTCTCTCAGTGCCTGTAAGAGGCTTGCAATCTAACTGAGGCAAAAGCACGCCGAGCAATGTAGAGCAGGGATGGTGGGATGCAAACTTCTTGCAGCGAGGTGCACTTAAGAAAGGCTTCTTGCTCTATGATGCGTAAGTTTCGGGAAAGGCTGAGTTGCTGTAGCTGTGAGCAGTGTGCAAAGGTTGAACCCAAAATTTCAATGACATCCGTTTGGGACAAATTCACAATTCGCAGCTGCTGGCAGCTCACGCACGCAGCCGTTCCTATCCTGTTAAAATTTGACGGCAGACAGAGTGCGACTATACCTGCTTCCAAGAAGCAGCAGTCAGGCAGACTCCGGTTCAGGTTAGTGGAGCCTTGCCCTGCCTTACCGAGGTCGAGGTGCTGGAGGGCCGTGCATCCTTGAAACACACGGGGCCGCAGTTGTGCGTGGGGGGCGAGTATATTGTCAGGGCACTGTGTCACTCCTATTTGCGTTAGGGAGCAACACTCCTCGAAGACCTTAGGGCCGAAATGTTGGCAGCCAGGGGCAATTACTACGCGCAAGGCTCGGCAGCATCTGAAAGCACCATGCAGCAAGCTGACTACTGTGTCTGGTAGGTGAACCACTTGTAGCTGCCGACAGCTCCTCCACGCTGCTTCTCCTACAATCCTCATACCGGGTTCAACTAGGACAGTCGGACTTCCGTATGAAAGGAGAAGGCTTGCGGTGGGATTTTGTCGTTCTTACCTCGCGGCACTCTGATTGCCTTGGCTTCTCCTTTGATCTGCCCTTTATGCGCTGCCTCTACTAAACACGGCCGAGCAATCACATAGTAGCAGTGGTTGGCTCTGAGTTTGCTCTGTATGGGATCTGCTAGGACTTGGTGGGTGTCGAGTTGCACAAATTGCAATTCACACCCCAGAGTGCTACTACATCCTAAATAGGGGAGCTCTGCTAGTACGGCATTTTCAAAGCTCCGAATGCCGGTATGTGCATTCAGGTCTACCTCAATGGATAGCTTCACTCCTGCCAGCGTGAGGAAGGTGCAGGTCTGCGCCACCATCCCTTCTGCACAGCAGTGAGGACTGAGCCTAGGCGTAGCTGCTGGCGCATCACTAGCTTGAGGACTCTAGCTTGAGCCATTAGAGCTGCAGTGTATGTGTGTGTAGCTTCGTCACGCCCTAGTACAGAGCGTTAGTGGCCATCCACTCCCTTGGCTTAGAGACTGCATGCACGAATGGCTAGTGCCGTGCCCAAGGGCACAACTTGGTCTGGCCGGACTCGAGCTAAGGCTCGCGCCCATCCTAGATAGATTGTGGGAGAAACACAGGCTGTTACATTTAGACAGGGGCAGTTTAGGCTAAACCAGAGACATACCCTGTGTCCGGAATCATGTGTAGCCATGGTGGCCATCGCATGTCTGGGCAAATGGCAAAGGCGTTTTCTTCAGCATAAACCCCTCGCCATTTATGCCGGCCAGGCAACTTGACTAGCCTTTTGAAGGCAGTGCAGTCCAAGAAAGCTCTGCTCGCTATGTACTTAAGTGAGGGTGGTATAGCAAGTTCTGGCAGGGCTGCACAATTCATAAAAGCCTTAACTCGAATCGTATGGAGTGTCTTCGGGAGACGAACTTCTTTGAGGCTCGTACAGTGCACAAAGGTAAATTCTTGTATTTCCTCGATTTGTGTGTTCGAAAGGTCAACATTCTTGAGCAGATGGCAGTTGTCACAGGCGTGTGCTCCGATGACTTTAAAACTCTGCGGTAGCGTCAGTGTAGCTATCCCTGTTGAGCTGAGGCAACCTAGAGCCAATTCCCTGGCAGCGGGTTGCAACAGCATCTCGCTCGGGGAGGGACTCTCGTGCAGGGTAAGTTCGGCAAGGTTGATACAGCCTCTGAAGAGGTAACGCCCAAACTTGGTGCAGCTGCTAAACTGATTGGCGAGTTCTTCAGTGGTATGGACCCACTGCAGTGAGCAGCACTCATCAAAGGCTTTGTAGCCAAACTCTCGGCAGCCAGGAGCAGTGACACTATTAAGCAGTTTACAGCTTCGAAATGCGTTGTCAGAGATGCTAACAACGGTGGACGGCAGCTTAACAATTCGGAGCTGACGGCATGAGTGCCACGCTTCCGGGCCAATAAGGCGAATACCTGACTCTACGCTAACATGACGTAGGCGTGGCACTCCTGCGAAAGCCCCTTCTGGGACAGCGCTTTCTGGGTTCATGGGGACATGGACAGCAAGCGGAACTTTGTCAATGGGATATCCTTCTAGAGGTTCCTGTGAGGGCAGGTATTCACTGCAATCCTTGAAAATGATGCAGTATTCCATACTCTGTTGCAGTCTGTCCCAAATCGGGTCCTCCAAGTAGGTCTGTGTGGCCAAGTGCAAAAATTCGATCGAGCGCCCAAACACTTTGAGGTCAATCACAGAAAGGAGGTAATCCATAACATGATCCTCCAAGTCCGCAAAACGGTCGAATTTGGCAATGCTGAGAGAGACATTAAGCGTCACTCCCGACAGAGTAGTTAGCACTAAGCAACACTCCATCGCCGGCTCTCTCTCCGGGGGGGCGCTGGCTCCAGAAGATTCGGCAGGCTCCACGGAGGGTGTCATGGCGGCAGAATTTGAACCACTGTCTGCCAACTGTGTGTGAATAGGTTGATTTTACTTTACTGTGCTGCTGCTTTGAGATTGGTCCTAACTCTCTGAGCCAGAGGGCAGCACAATGGACAAATGCCTACCAGGACTCGTGCTAAGGCACCCGCCTTGGTTACTTAATGTAATACCTAACAGTCAAGGAAATTCCGTATAAAGCTCCTCATCAAATGCGTCCGAATCCGGTCCTTCGGTGGGTAGCAGCTCCACCCATGACGGCGGTTCAAAATTATCACATAGCAAAAAAGCGTTGTGTTCTGCTTGTACGTGTTGGTCATTCTCCCCCAGGTCAAGGAGAGTAAAAACTCTTAACTGCTCGCGCCCACAAAAGGCGCGGATGCCAATTTCCTGGAGCTCGGTCGGAATGACCACCTCCTGGAGCGCTATGCAGCTGAGGAAAGCTTCCTTACCAATTTGCGTTAAGCGTGGCGGCAGCCAAATATTAGTCATGGCCACGCAGTGAGCGAAGGTAGATGTGAGAAGGGCTGTGATATCTGTGCTCGTAAGATTGACCTCTGCCAGTCGCTTGCAGTTTTCACACGCCCGTGGGCTGATGTTGCGAAAGTCGCTCGGGAGGCAGAGTGTTTCCAGACCCGACCCGCAGAATGCTCCCTCTGGCAGCGCTCTTGCCTTGTTGGTTTGGTCCATTGCAAAGGTGATGGATGTAAGCGTGAGGCAGCTCTCGAAGGCATATCGGCCCAGCTGCGCTCCTGGCGCCAGGACGTTGTCATCATTTGCCGCTTGGCTAACACCGATTCTGCTGAGAGAGCAGCACTCCGCAAACACTCTTCGACTGAACTGGACACAGCCTGGGGCCACCACTTCTCGAAGGGCATAGCAGCCTTGAAAAGCTCCATTTTCCAGACTTAAGACTGAGGAGGGGAGCTTGACAATTTGCAATTGCTGACACCCCTGCCAGGCCGCAAATCCTACACGCTGGATTCCTTCAGCAATCTCCACATGCCGGAGCATAGGTGCTGCATAGAAAGCCCTGTCAGCAATTTCTCTACGCGGATTGATAGGGACTCGAACTGCTTTGGGGTAGTTCTCGCTATCACCGTCTTGGAATTGCCAAATTGAGTGGCCTTCTACCATACATGGCCGAACCACAATCTGCAGTTTCCTTTGTTGCATTAGCGCTGTGTGGAAGGCTGCTGGTAAGGGTAGCTGGGTCGCAAAGTCGATTAGATCAACCTCACAGCCAAAAACATCAATGTCAGACACGGTTGGTAGGAAGCAAAGTATATCGTCCTCCAGTTGCATCATGTCTTCATAATGAGTGATGTTAGTTTGCATAGTATACTCAGTTCCTGCCATCGTCACAAGATCGATGCAGACTTCATATTGGTCTTGCTCCGTCGGCATCTTCTCTGCAGGCGGCAGTTCTAGCTTGTATACTTAACTGCTGTGAGCCAGAAAAGAGTGGCAGCAAGCATATGGTGATTGCAAACATGACTGGCAGGAACAGAAAAAAGATGGCTAAGGCCACCCCTTTCAGGAGGAGAATCACTCTATGCCGGCGCTGCAGCTGCGGATTTGGGCAGCTACCACGGGTTACTTACTGCCACCACCAGTGCGGGGGGGGCGGTGGGGGAGGCTGACTGCGGTTAGGCGGTTGGACAGCCGACGATGAGGAGCTGTTACCTCCAGGGGGAGGAACTGTGCGCCGGGATTTATTGCGAGCCACAGAATCGTCTCGGCCCGCTCCCTGTTGTTTTCGAAGCTCCTGTTTATGGCGTTCCAAGTTCTTGCGGAGCGTGGGGTCACCAGACAGCCATTTAAGAAGTTCGTCCCAGCGGTCCTCTGTGTATACTATCGAACCATATTGGTGGTATGGGCGATCTTCTTCTTGTAATTGGGGGTAGCCTTGGGAGTAGTAGCGTTTGAGTAGCTCCCCCGGGAGCCTTGTCAGTCCATATCGGGGAGAGAGCAGGTTCCACCCTACTCGGGCCATGGCCACCTTCAGTCCAGAGGTCAGCCAGTGAGCAACTGCAGTGCTTTCTGTCTGGATACTGCCCTGCTCAAAGTTGCCTAGCGCTGTGGCTAGCCGAGTGTAACGGATGGCAAACCGTCCAAACCCTTGCGCAAAAGCATAAGTGGGTTCCGCGATTGTGTCTTCTTCCTCGGTTGCTATTTCTGTTTCTACTTCCGGCAGTTCGACACCTCCCACTGGCACTGGTTGCGCGTATCTGGGCGATCGTTCTCTTTTGATCCACTTGCAGGAGAATCTGTGTCCGACTCTTCAGCCTGGGAGTCTGTTGGGGGGCGTTTAGCCTCTACAACATTTCTCCACAGCGGGACTTCAATGCGCAACTTCAATTGCAGGAGGGATGGGAAGGACATAGCTTGCCCCAGCGACGGGTCAATGGCACCAGAGGTATATGCCCTCGCCGCCCAGGACGTGTCCGGCATGCGGGGGTAGCGGTCATATATGATTTCCTTGTAATACACCCCTACCACCAGGAGGGGATTATCTTCCTCCCCTTGCTTACGGGGTCGGTAGCCGCAGCCACCCTCTACTTCCACCGAAGCAAAACAATGCTGCTCCATGGCTGTGACGAGGGATGGAACCAACTGCACCGGAAAGTAGACAAAAAGATCATTGATGGGCAGCGTTTGGTCTCCATACTCCATTCCTCGCACAAACGACATGACGACTGTCTGCATAAAGGTGAGCGCATCCACATCCTTTTCACTAGACTTTTCCTGCTTGGTCAGGGCTGCTTTTGCTGCGCTTGCAATTTGACGCCTGTGTTGATTATTATGGGCACAGCACCTGGAGACAAAGGCGAAGAGGCCGTACTGCCAGAAGAGGGGGTTCGCATAGAGCGTTAGCTGCTTGTGGGGTATGAAGGAGCACATTTTGTGTCCTTGCTTGGCAAATGCAAACAGGTTTGCCAGGGGTGCAGCAAATGCCTCACTGATGCGGCGCAAGTCCGCGATGTAGTCACGGTTGATTTCTTCTGGGATATTCCCAAAGGGAGTGCCATGGAGTGCGCTTTCTGCCACCCTCCGCCAGAGGAATGTCCGGACTAATCGGTTAACTTGCTTGTTGGAGATGCACAACCTTGCCATGGGCCATTCACGCGGGAGGTCGCTGTACAGCTGTAGCGAGGGTAGTGTTGTTCCTTTCGCGTCAGCATCAGCAGCTGTACCGAAGGCTAACTGGAGTGCATGTAGCGCCTGCATGGCTCTCTGCTCTGCTTCTAACTGTATATCAATGGCAGCAGTGTTTCCTCTTTCTACATTCTTTTGGTCATTGTCCAGGTCAATTTCTGTCGTGGCTTGAGGGTGTTCCTGTGCCTTTTCTGGCTGTTCGGATGGCGAAGCTGGGTCCTTACTGACTGGGGACTCTTGCATTTGGTCAGCCGGGTCAGCAAGGTCCTCAAGCGTGGCCGTCTGTTGACCATGCTCTGGGATGCTGCCTAATGGCAGCTGGGAGGCCTGGTCTGCTGATTGCCGAAGCTTCTTGGATTGACCCCTGCCTGCACTTGCTTTTGGCCCTGGTCTTCGCTTAATCGGCGACTCCGAGGAATGTGCCGGGGAGCTCTCATCCTGGGGATCAACTCCTTGCGGTGGGATCGCTCTACAATCCTCTCCATTTTCCTCCAGCATCTCATTATTGACTGGGACGATTGCTAAGGCAGTCACCCGCTTCCTCCAATGGATTGGCTTCCACTTCTTTGTCTCCCATGGGGGAGTCAGCCTCTTCTTGGTGGACCGTGCTCGGCAGGGTGGACAGCACTGTAGAGGAGCTGAGGACCGAGATAAGGTCGTTTGCCTCCTCATCTGTCATGACGGCATCGGCTGCCTCAGGCGAGGTCGGCGTTTGGCAGGCTTGGCCATCTGTCTCGGCGGCAATGTCTGAGACGGAGAGTACCTCCTCCTCTGCATTCCGCGGCGGCCAGTAACAGCCTTGTGTCAAGAGGCCAGGATGCGGCGGCAGGACTAGGTCAGACTCTGGGGCGCCGAGGACCGGCTGTGTTCTCCACGCATCATAAAAGTAAATACGATGCAAGGCTTCAAAGGTGTAATCCTGCGCTGTACGCTGCTCCACAGCATTCATGGATGGTTGATATCGTTGGGAATTTCCTACACTGCACCGCTGTCCACGGCCAGTGCTATTATGGAGTAGCCTCCAATGTCCGGGTTCTTGTCCGTCTGTGATGACAAGCCATTCCGGCGTAGGCGTCTCATAGCCATAGACAAGCCCGTGCTCTGTCGTGCCTCCCGGAAGATGTGGCCCATATTGCAGGCTGGAAATTTCAGCCTTTGTCAAATGCGACAGTGTGGCTAAGATGAGGCGTAAGCGCCTCACCTTACCTTGATGATGCTCTGCTAGACATACCGGCAGGGGGCCAGACCATACTTGATGGGGCATAAGAGCCCGATGGAAGGCAGCAGTGGCTTCTTCTACTTGGATCGGCGTGAGATCTAGGGAGCCACGAATCACGGGCTCCTTGTCATCATGGGTGTCAATGCTTTGAACGCCATGCAGGAGAGCAGCTAGTACTTGCAAGGCCCCCGGCATTCCTTGCATGTTCAAAGGGCAGGCAAGGATGGTGAGGTTGGTGGCCCTGCTGTATGCCACATTTGCCCTGGTGAAGCATTCCTGATCATAATCCAAATTGCGCCCTTCCCCGCTAAGGAAAGTAGACTCACCGTGTATGACAATGCAGTGTTGGGCTGTGGCGCCTGCTACTTTGACTGCCGTTTCCGCGTTAGCCGTCTTCCAGGCAATTTCAAAGTAATTACGCAGGTTTTGGGCTGCTTCTCGTGTGGTTGTGAGTGCCAAAATGCCTTCCGCTCTAGCTCTTGCTAACTCATCTTCAAGGAGCTGGTAGACCTTTACCGTGGGGTTGTTCTTGGGCTCCTTCCTAGCATCTATATTGGGCGAGGCATGGCGCCACTGGACGAAACGTAGCCCAGACGCAATCAAGTGATCTTCTCGGATGGATGTGGCGCCTATTTGCCAGGTGTCGCCTAACCGGCTGCAAAGCATAGGGTATTGAATTCCTATGAGTGGCTCATAGACTTCTTGGGCAACTCTGGCACTTGTCGGCAACATTAGGCTCCAGCAGTGCGGACTGGCCACGCCCGACCTCTCTGCTGCACTTTGCGCTTGTCGAAAGTCTAGCGGGCTGTCAGGGCAGGTGGCCGCATATCCGAGACCGACCAGGAGCCCTACCGGCAAGTCCAGGTCAACACTAGAGAGATCACTGTAAGTGGATTGCAGCTGACTGGCGAAGGGGGACTCAGCCTTGACTTTATCCGGGCGGAACCAGCAACTACCCAAAGGCCTACGGCTGACGGCTATTGCTGCTTCTTCAAGTTCAGTGTGTCCGAAGCCTCGACCGTGGTGGAGGAGCGCCTGAAAGACCCCTGAGAACTCGTGTGGCATATACCAGATGTTGGGAGCTCGTAGTCCAATGGGGGCTTTGAGAAGGAGAGTGCGGTGTGCTCTCTGTCCGTCTGCCACTCCACCAGGACTCTGTCTAGGGTCCCCCAGTAATAGCCGAAAGAAGGCACGGCGTGGGACCGCTGGCGCGAAAGCAGATTTCAAGTCCATGTCCTGCTGTGCCTCTTCACTGATGAGCAGATCAACATTTTCCATATGTGTGTTGAGCGTGGAGTGGGTCTGCCCTGTTTGGTCCCAGACTAGCCCCGTGGTAACGATGACAACTTTGCAGCCTGGGATGTAAGGGGCAGCTTCGCTGGCACGCAGGTCGTAGCTTGTGCAGGCAGTGTTGGCTTCTGCCTCCTCTCTGCTAACCGGCCGAACGAAATATCTCTGGTGATCCGGTTTAAGTTCAAAAGCAGTAAGTAGCTTGGTAATGGCCCTACCCGCTGGGTTCTCTTTATGCACTACTGCAATTTTGAGAGGTACCGGAGAGCCAGCGCTAGGCTGGCCGCCACCCAATAGATTGAGTTAGCTTGTTTTTGGACTATTGTCTATTTCTTGGAAATCAATTGATTTCTTAAAAATAGATCTATGTTTGGGGTGTGGAAAATAGATCGATTTTTGGCTTGAAATAGTTAACTTTTTTGGAAGCAAAATTGTCTAAATAGTTAGTTTATCGTTTTTGCGAATTTAACTATTAGCTAGATTTTTGTGATCAGTTTTCGAGCGAAAAAATCTAACTAATAGTTAAAAACAAAATTTGTCTAATAGTTAGATTTCTGACTATTAGTTAGATTTTTCTGGTGGTAAACTACTACCAAACTACTACCAAAGTACGACCCTTGTTTTTTAAGCTTTTTTGTGTTTATATACACGTTTCTTACTGTATACAAACCGACGGAAATACAATTGGTATACATCCAAAACATGGCCATGAGAGAATACCCACAGTGTGCAAACCTCTGATGGCACCTCTGTCATGGTCTCTCATGGCACCACTCTCTCATGAACAGTTGTTCACCAGAGGTGGAGTCTTTGCAGGGGCTCGAGACTTCATCTTTCATGCTTGCTTTGAAATCTCTCAATGGAGACTTTTGCCATCTCTGGCAATGGGGTCGGCTTCTAAAGAGCACATTTCAGCAATTCCCGGTCGGTCTTGTTCATAGCCAACAAAAACTCTCTGAATCAAGGTATTTATTCATAGATCTTTTCAGGGGCTGAAGACTTCATCTTTCATGCTTGCTTTCAAGTCTCTCACAAGGTATCTCATGGATATGTGTCTCCAAAAACCTGCTCATAAGAATAAAGCCAGTAAAAGTGATATTCTTTCAACAAGTCTTGTTTAAAGGGTTCTTTCAAAACTACGACAGGTCTTTCAGTAGTAAGAGACCAACATGATTTTTCTCAAAGTCGATTTGTTGAAGTGTTCGCAACAAGTCTGCCATGAGAGAACTGCGGGGGGAAATCCATGAGAGACTTTGAGAGTGAGAGACCTTGGCAAAATCTGTGGGGGAAATCGATGAGAGACTTTGAGAGTGAGAGACCTTGGCAAAAATCAGAAACAAAGACTGTGGTAGGTGGTAAATGAAAGACTGTGATATGTGGTAAATGAAAGACTGTGAGAGACTTTCAGGGTATATAGTGTCAGACCTCATGGATGCAGACATATTTAAGACAGGTTAGATGTGTCTATCATATGGATGTCTCTGAAGGTGTCTCACGGATGCCTCTCACAGCTCTACGTGAAGCAAACTCGACGCATGAACAAACCACATATATATACTCAGAGAAGTAAAACCTGCAGCTCACGTGTCCCAGCAAAGTGCGCACAAGCTCACAATTCTTTTTACGCAGCCAAGTCGAGATAGTGCAGGCGCAACCCTAAGCGGTAGCGGCGGGCCAGCTTTGTGGTTTGTTTATCAAGCTTGTTGCCACGAACGCACGCTTTAGCGACCTGCTGCATGCGCTGCATTTGATCCTCACCCATGAAGCACCATGTGACTTTGGGGTTTATGGAGCGACTCAAAATAGCAAGCTCTTGAAGCATGTGGCATTTGCTTGTGATATCGAAGCATTTCATGCCTTCCTCAACGAAGTGATCAGCTACCTGGGAAAGAAGTAAGAGCATGCTGTTGGCGGTTTCTTCAAACTCTTGCGCTGGTCCAGGTGGTAGGGCGAAGTCGTCCTTGTGGAAAGTAATCATTTCCTCCAGGTGTACATTTTGTTTCAGCATGAGGGTGATGCGCTGGCGCAGCACGAGGTGAGGGTTCTGATGGCGAGACCATAGGGCCAACAAAGCTGGGCCGAAGTGCCTTATCTCTGAGGCCTTCCCCCTCAATTTGGGGTACTTTCCTGCGCGGATGAACATTGACAATTTCGACAAAAATCTGAATGGTGTGGGCGTGGCGTGGTTTTTGAAAAAGGTTTTCAAACAATCCCAGCAGTTCTGCAAGTTCTGGTTCGCGTCATTTGGCGTGACCATAGAAACCAAGAGGGCCATCACTGAGCCAAAGATGTACTGATCTACGCCCAAGTACTTTACGTGAACCCAGTCATAGGCTATTGACCAGCAACTCGCCCCAGGAAGAGTCAGCAAAATGCACTTCGAACGTTCGTCCCAATTTCTCCAAACGTCGGCCTCCCAGCGGGTGTTCCTCCACATAGCCTGTGGTCGAAAATCTGTCCATGTTGCAGCGCCAGTCCCAGTGCATTTGCAATGCATACGTGGGCCACCCACTGCGGAATAGTTGGGGGTGCCAAGCATGGCGTTGAAGTAGTCAAGGTCTCCTGTGAGTGCCCATAGGGCACCCTTCCAGCCACCAGCCAGCCAAGACCCGGCTCTCAAGGCTTCCACAGAGCCTTCTTTGTACCTTACACAGCCGAAATTTTTCAGACCACACCTGAAACGCTGAAGAGGTTACACCATGAGAGGAACTTTTTGTACCCCTGAGAGGTGACACCATGAGAGGAACTAGGGTAAAACAGTTCAGCTTCAATGTTCATGGTTATCATGTTCCAGGTTCTCATGTTCCAGGTTCTCACGTTCCATGTTATATTCTTTTATAAATGGATGACCTCTCTCAATTGCATATGTATTCATATTCCTGCTGGTTTGTTGCATGTACATTTAACAGCAAGACATGTCTGCAAAACTTCAAGTTGCTTCTCTCCTCTGTGATTCCTCGAAGGCCACCTGCCTTCCGATAACGCCAAAAAGCTTTATCTCAATATGGAGTAGAACTCCAGCAGTGTGCCTGATGCTTGGTCGCCCACCTTCAGCTTGTCAAAGAACCCCCACACCCACATGAGCATTGATGGAGTGGTACCATATCCCAGAAGGGAATACCATGAGTAATTGGTCATCACTCGACTCCACACTTTCCCCACACCAGTGACTGGAACTCCGTCACCGTGCACGGCAATAGGCACAGTCCAACTCTCCCATTGAGGGGAGGAAGTCATGGGGTGATCACGCATCTGGGGATGAAGCCGCATGGCTCTCCAAAACTTTTGCACCCGCTCAACGCTTGGCACAACTGCAGTGGACCAGACCTTCTTGTAGTTGCGGTATAGACAAGCAAACATTTCATGTGGCAACAGCATCGATTGAACTGAGTCAGGAACCCTTTCAGTGGCACTTTTGCTTTGAAAGGCTTGGGGATTTTTGGAACATGCTCAACTTTGCTCATGAGCTCGGCGTGGATGTTGTTCGCGTGTTTTCCTTTGGTCCCCAGATTGGACAGGGTGTAGAGGTCTTTCAAAACTTGTGGGTCTTCCTTGGATCGTTCGATGTCCTTCACAGCCATTTCAGCGATCTGCTGAACTCTTTGTGGCGAAAAGAACCCCCACGCAAACAAGTTCAACAGCAGCAAACACAAAGCAGAGCTCTCGCAGCTTGCTGGCGCCTCCTTCTCGGCAGCATGTTGTTGTAATCTTTGCTGATGGCCGCCGCGGCGTTTCTTTCTTGGGGGTTGCCAATCATCCATCATGGCTGTCTACAGGCTGGATATTGACCACTAGCGGGGCCAATATAAAACAAAACCATGGTTACATAGAAGAAACCCAGAAAGGACTCTTCGATACAGGTTGATTTGCTGCTGAGCGAATTGACAGGCCAATGTGAGCCTACCACAATGGCACAATGAACTTGTGGCTGGTTCATGATGAGTATATGTGAAGTCCTCTCATGACTGAACAAACGCAAACAGAGATAGGCCGGTGAAACTGCTGCCATCTATTTGGTTGACCCTCTTCACATAAGAATCTTTGACGGCGAGTGGCGAACATGAACTCTGACACCCTGACTGTTCATTTCTCCATGGTTTTCATGAATCTGTCATGGTTTCATTGGCTCATTGGCTCTCATGGTCTCTTTACATCTTATGGCTAGTTCTCCATGGCTCTCAGTTTGTTTCACTCTCTCGTTTCTGTGTGACAGCCTCTCAAAGTGCCTCTCAGCCTCTCAGGGTGTCTTTTG
>CAXAMN010013403.1:135840-160872 GCA_963970005.1 Durusdinium trenchii | reverse complement strand
AACAGGTGCCACGCTACTAGTAACAGGTGCCTTACTAGTAGTAACAAAAAAGCTATTAGAAACAAGTGCCTTACTAGTAGTACCCCCACGCGAAGTCGAGTGGAAAACCCCACGCTGCACGCTGCCGTCGTGAACTTGTTGTCAAGAGAGGTGCAAGGGATCAACATCAATGTTTAAAATTCTAGAGTTCAAGGATGTTAAAGGTAATTGCACAGTGCGACTCGAGGTGCATCTTCGATTTCATATTGATGGTGGAGGCCTTGGACCCACCAAAGCCCAGAACGCGAATGAAACCGACGCCGCCAGCCACAGTGACAAACGCGTCATTGGGGTCCGAGGTGGCGTGCGATTAGGAAGTTCTTTTTTCGGGGACAGGTAATCTGTCGTCAACCCCCCTTGTGAATTACAGGGGCTAAGGCTAAGGGTCTAAGAGTGTATATGTGTATATAGTATATACCAAAGGGATGCATTTTACAAAAGAAACGTGAGATGCACCTCACATCCAGAAGAATGACTGCGGCTACGGGTAGCCCGACCGGGGCGTTGCCGTCATCTGATACACCCGTTGGCTCCGAGCCTTCTGCGTCTGCTGGCGGCAAAACTCCCGCACAGCCTCGCAGTCCGTCTGAACCTGCACAGTTTTGTTCTTATTTTTTGGTGCTCGTTCAGCATCGAAGAAACACCGGTCCTGAAAGGCACTTCTCAAGCTCCTGTTTTGTGACCACCAGTTCGAAGCTTCAACTGCCTTCCAAATACACACCGAAACATGTACAGAATAGTTTCGTGGAAAATGTGTGTGTGGGATCTGCCCTGGCCAACATCCAACCCTAAGTGAGCATGAGTCCCTCCCAAAACGCTCCTGGGCCAAATTACCCAGCTCCGTCTGCACGCTGTTCTGAAGCTTGCTGGACCTGCCAAACCCACAAGTGCACATGACGCAAACTCTCAAGAGATTCAAAAATTATATATATATATATAACTAGGAACAAGGACGCTATTAAGTGGAGGCCATCGCAAGTAGGTTGGAGGCCGAAGCATGGTCTGTGAAGCGTCTGGGTATATAGATCCGATTCACGGGAGTCCAGTACGTCTCATTCCTTCAAGCCAAAGCTATGAACCATGGAGAACCATGGCTCATGGCCAATGGCCACAGGGCCAAAAACAAGAACCAACGGATATATTTCTTCATGAAATAAAAAGCATCAAGACATTGAAAGCTAGAGTGACCTTGAAATGTCTAGTAAGCGGATTTTCTGCCATTTGGTCAATTTTGAGTTCTGGGCTCTAAACCAGCAACTACCGTCAGATGGTCAGATTTCCAGCAATAGGTATGAATAAGAAAACCATGATGAAAAAAAACATTGAAAAACACTGCCAAAAGAAACGTTCAATCCTTTCCACGGTTGTCTGAGAACACCGGCTGGTCCATGGTGAAGTCACGGAGCTCCGCCACCTCGGGCTGGACAGCTGGACTCCGATGGACGCAAGTCACTCACGTAGACTCGGTGACTCAAACCAACATGAAGAGGTTTTAGAATCTAGCTGCCCTTTTTGGGGCGATATGGCACCATGGCCTGACAGCTCGCCAAATGCAGGCCAGAACATTACTTTTCGCTAAAAGAGAAAATCCAAACTCAATATCAGATGGCAGACCCATAACCATCCTAGGCTATTTGGCAAGACTCGCATCAAAGATGATTTCAGACCAAATCTTACAACAGTGGGCTCAATCTTGGCCATCCGAAATCAGTGGCGGGTTGCCACAAAGATCGGCCAGGGATCTGGTGATTATGCAACAATTGCAGATTGAACATGCAAAGACGCACCACACAGCCTGGGGGGGATGGACAATGGACCTAGTCAAGGCCTTTAACCTCATTCCTCGAAGAGTGGTCCGTTACGTGTTTCAGATTCTAGGCATCCCACCCAAAGTGTGTGATTGTTGGTTTTTGTCATTGACAAGATTAACACGAGTCCTACAAAACGGCCGCAAGATGAGTGAACCATCCCCATCCACGACTGGTTTGCCAGAAGGAGACTCGATGTCAGTGGTTGGCATGTTGGCCTTAAGTTTTATCTACCATACCAAGCTGAAGTCACCTAAAGTCTTCCCGTACACCTATGCCGATAATTGGTCATTCATGTCAACCTCCGAACAACAATGTTTTCGATCACTTCAGCTAATTTTAAACCTGATTCACGACTTGCGAATGCGAATCGATTTCTCTAAATCCTGGTGTTGGGGCACCACAAAGACGTTCCGAGAATTTTGGACAGCAGCCTCGCTTTTGCTCATGGCACCCGATTTCAAGTTCCCCATCAAAAGCCAGGTACACGATTTAGGATGTACCATTTCATATACAGATAGAGTTGTTCTTGGACCGCTCAGGGACAAAATTGACAATGCAGTAGCCAAATGTAACCGAGTCAGACGCCTTAATCTTGCCTTAGATGATCGGGCGGAGATGATCCAAGTTGCAGTCTGGCCTGCAGTCTTTTATGGTGCCCTAGGTTTAATAATTGGAGATCGACATTTTGCCACCCTGCGCAGGGCGGCGACGAACGTGTTAGTAGGTGAGCACAAGCATGCGTCAAGCCATATAGCACTTCACTACCTAACCAATCGGGTCCAGGACCCGTTGCTTTACATCCTGTCCGACATGCTGACAACGCTTCGTCGTCTCTTTGCATATTACCCGTCACTCGCCACACAAATTGTCACTACAGTTCGTAATTTTACCGGTCCGGTCCGTGGTCCGGCAAGTGCATTGGCAGCTTACTTACGGAAAGTCGGGTGGGAGCTGACCGCAAACGCTACCTTGTTAGGACCAGGAGGCCTTCGGTTTCATATTCCAAGTACATCAACAAAGCAGATACGATTACAACTCCGAATCGCCTGGGACTGGTACTGCCATACAGAAGTACAACACAGAAAAGGAATACCAGAACAACCCTTCAGTTCACTCACAGCCATTCGTGTTTTACGCCAACTAACCGACCGCCAACGCCGAATCTTGTCTATAAGTATTACATCAGGGTGGCAGTCCCTGGGATGCATAGCCAACTGGTCCGCCACACAGGACCCAGCATGCCCCTGGTGCGGCCAGTGTGACACTCATACGCATCAATTGCTCGAGTGTCATTTCTTTAGCTCAATACGTGACAAGCACAAGGAGGCCGTACAACATGTTCAAAAACATAGGCACCTGTGTTGGTTTCCCTTACCAAGTCACCACCCAGATGTGCAGTTGGCTAGACAAGCAATGCACCTGCGATCTACAACAATTGTAACCAATCCTATCCCAGAGATTGTGACAGAAGCAACAATCTACACAGATGGCACGTGTGATAATACACGCAATCCCTATACAGCACGAGCAGCATGGGCTGCTGTAATTCGAATACCCCATTCGATCAACCAAGCTCAACATATTTTCCGCGTCATTGCAGCAGGTCACTGCCCTAGCCCGCAGACAATTAATAGATCAGAATTGTTTGCCCTCCTTGTGGCAGTTGAACAGATTCTGTGCTGTCCAGGATCAATGCCAGTTACATTTGTGACAGATTCCCAATTTGTGATTTCTCAAGTACAAAATATAAACCAAGATACATACAAGCAGACACCGCATAAATGTGCCCATTGGGACCTGGTAAAAAGACTGGCAATCCTTTGGGACTCTGCTAGATTTCAGATCTTTAAGATTGCATCCCATCAGGATATTAGTACAGCACGTAATCAAGCAGAAGCATGGCACATAAAAGGCAATGACTTAGCCGACCGCACAGCAGCAGCCATACGCCATACAGATGACCCAGAGTTTGAACAATTGTGCACCGACATTCACAATCATTGGCAGACGAACCAGAAGCTTTTCCTCTAGATTTACAATTACCTACTTGATATCGCCTATACAAGAATGGAAACAACACCAAAGCCAACGAGCACAACTACCACAGGAGACTCGAACCGTTCCACGCCTCCTAACCCCCAATCGACACAGCTAGACAAGCTTAGACAGTGGCAAGTCCACGCACAACCATATGCCATGCCGACTGAGCCACATAAAGTAGTTTTTTGGTGTAGCACCTGGGGTGCTAATCTCACATATATGGTGTGGAAGTATTGCTCAGCTCTTGTTTGGCCCGACCCCAGCACCACGACAGCGCCAGGTGATCCGGGCATCTCATGGACCGAGTTAGCAATTTCGTTTATGCACTGGTCCAACAAGTTCCTACCTATCCGTATTTAAAAAAAGATAAAGGATATCACACCATGCAATATGACGACCCACAAGTTGCTTTGCTCCCAGTAAAGACAAAATCACTAAGAGTCCTGGCAGAAAATTTTCGGTGGATAGTTAAACATATCCAAACCTTCTCACGCCAAAAGTACATCCCTGTTTACAAAAAGCAGGGTACTACAAGTTTAACACGTTTAGGATTTACATCCTATCATGAAGGTGGCGTGTCCAGACGCCCGGCATTGCCCAACTCGGATGTGACATATCAGTATATCGCACAGATGCTAAATGCCATGCCACATGATCCACCATATCACACGGAGATTCTGCCATTGGCTCTTTTAACTAATACTCCACAATGCCAGCCGCCGAATTTACCGGAAGTCTCAAAAGACAAACAGGATGCCTTCATCCAACATGTACGCTATGCCATTTTTCGGGGCAAACCATTCGATACCATAAAACACCCTGATGCCTCCTGAATTAGATGCAGCCACCCATGACCCGTAGTCAAATAGCCAGAGTGCAGCCCGGTCGTAATTAGGAATTTAGAGACCTCGAGCCATGCGCTGTTTCGTTCGTAGATGCCTGGTTCCGTAGCACGATTCTTTTAACATGTCTGTTTTTGTATCTACTTTGGCATGAGACGTCTCACACCCACCAGTACCCGCTGGAAACCCAGCAAGGGATTGAGTGGGGGCGCGTCGATCACCGTCCGCGAGTCCGTGCATCCAAATGGGTGGGTTTTAGAATCCTTATTCATCAAGAGTCTACATAAGACTTGGTTGCACATGAACACGCTCAACTCCCAAGATCCAACGGGCTTGCGGGTGACATGGTTGTGTTCCACTGGGGTGGCCCAACGGCCCAACTTGTTCCTCAACTAACCTCGCTCGCCGAAAAAAGACATGAAAAAGACATGAAGCCATGTGTCCAAGTCTTCCGGAAAGGGTCTTTGAGAAGAAGTCCTGTCTCAAATTCCAAGCCCCAACACTGCTACGACTTTGACACTCCCCCGCCTCTGTGTCTTTTCTGTTAAATTTTTTCCTCTTGCCAATTTTGGGTAGGTACCCGAGAATCAACGTCCCCAGGTTCAAAATAAAGCACACCGAAAAATCAAACCCTCTATAGAATCAAGGTTCCAGGTTGCCAGGGCACTTGTCAAAAAGTGCATGCTAGAAAGTAGTTTCTCATGGTTTCTCTATAGAATCCAGGACCCCTCGTTTGCATCTGATATAGATCCTAAGAAAAGAATGGAACTCCGATGAAATCTCCGATATTCTCCAATCAATTTTGCGATTACTCTTTGGGAAAAGGAAAACCTGATGATGTTCTCCGATGAGTCTTGTTTCGACTCTACAGAAAGTTTGCTTGCCTGAAATGTTCAGATCGCATCCGATCGGGATTCTCAAACTCCTACCCCCCTACAATGTATACAAACTCCCTCTCGACCAAGCGGCTTCTTTCAGAGCCGTTTGCACTTGTCTCAATGCGGGCTCGCCCTGCCTGTTTTCTCAGGCAACGAGAGCCCGAAAATCGAATACCTTGATAATCTAGGCTTTGAAATTCGATTGGTCGGGTGTTTTGGATGCCCTCCCTTCATGCCTGAAAACCACCTGTAGGCAGAGGAAAATAGATGTTCAAGAGGTCATTGTCCACTTGCATGATTGGTTGGAGGAAGGGCAACACCACAAGTACAACTTCCCGTACTTCCCAGCTTCCCTGCATACAACTCGCAAAAACGGCCACACATGTTTACCCGAATCAGTTGACCAAGTGACCAAGTGGGAACGGTGGATTTCAACCAGGTCGAGACTCGGCTGCAGGTCAAAAAAGAATGAAAGAGAGTTCGGTTGAAATTCATCTGGGCGACACATGCCCGTGCGAATTCAAAGACATGTCAGCTTGTGACTTGATCAAGGAAAGCTCATGTTCACTTGTCGAGCGACCATCTTCCAGATGCCACACAGAGTCGCGTAGCGACCCATTGACCATTGACCCATTGACCCGGACACGAAGCAAGGCTGCCATCAACATCCCTCAACAGACCAAACCAGTGGTCTTTGGTTTGGAACCGAAAGACCGGGGATCCAAAACCCACCCCATGCCCCCACGACGTTCCCCCACGCGTCTGGGGATGCCCGGCCACCAGGCGTCCTTGGCCTCGGTGGCGCGCTTTTCCGCCTCGGCAGAACGCCAGATTTCTGTGAATGTAGACACTTGTAGGTTTCTATTGATGCCATTTGCATTGACCTGCATCTCCAAAGTTCGTGCTGAGGACCCAGCATGTGCCAACCTGCAGGAACTTGGTTTCACAAGGACCCTTTGCATATCCCCTGAACAATTGGGTGATTGGGATGTACAAGTCCAGTCCATTTAGTCCATGTCTAGTGAGTCTAATATTATGCTTCAATTTCTCGGAAGAGCTTTTCAAGGCCTTTCTCAAAAAGCATCTTGCTTTTGGGGCTCCCCCGTCTATCAGGATTGCTCCTTCAGGATAGGGGTGCTTTGAGGAACCATGCCTTCCCCTCTCAAGACCAAGTTGTCAGGTGCTTCCATGGCGAAGAGTTGAGTCTACAGGAGGCTTTGAAGGTAGACAAACCAAGTCTGCCTTTCGGTGGATTTGGGGCCGACCAGGGGGGCCCTTGATCCATCCAGGCCAAAGGCGGGGGTGCGCCTCTCTTCGATCGCTTGCATCTTGTCATGCGTGTCCAGGCCTGGGCACAAATGACAAATATTCAAATATGCAATTAGGACACAAACGACAATTAGGATACATAAACGGTCAGATGACACCACTGACACCACCATTCAACTGCATTCGATCTGGGCATGCGCACGTGCGGAGCTCAAGCGCCCCTGGCAGGCCACGATGTTCTTCGAATGCTCTGCGTTAGACTCCTCTCGCAAAATGCGTTGGGCGCCCGGAATAGATTGGATTGGCCCGCAGGCTCAAAAAGTAGGCTATAGCTGCCCCTTTTTGATTATATATATATATAATATTCTATATAGATAGATAGATAGATAGATAGATAGATAGATAGATAGATAGATATAATATATAGGCACAGTGCGCTCCGTGTTAGTTGCTGCTTTAGCCGGATCAAACGGATATACCTGATGGCTGAGCAGAGGAACTATTAGAAGCTCAAAGACCCCCAACGAAGCTCAAATGACTATTCCTGCATGAGGCTGGGGCCTGGAAATACTGCCTTTGGCAGGATTCTTAAGTGGCAATTGCTGGATTTGGGTGACTCCCATCTGATCCATATGCTCCCATGGTTTCCCCCGAAGCTGTCAGGGCCTGGATCTGTTGGGACAGCTCTTGGTGCAGCAGCGAGATCTCCGAGTGCCAAGGTTTGGCCTCGTCACCCGGTGGAAAAACGGCCAAACGGTACCCCCGTTGTGGTTGGTTCCCACATGTCTCCACCACCCTTTTGGTGGGTTTCTCCACCTGTCAATCCACCACTGTTCGTGAACATTCGTGAACAACAAAAGGTGCGTCTCTGTACTGAATGGTGTGCCGTATGATGTGTATATCCAGTTTAAATACATAAAGCCTAAGCTATTGTAGACACGATTGAAGAATGTTTGAAAATGTGTGTTCAGTAGCGTTCTTGTTATATACTAGTAGCGTTCTAGGAGCATTCAAGCCATTGTGTGGGTATGTCTCGCACGGACCTGCACCGACAGGCCAGCATGGACGTGCGGTTGACCTTGTTTGACACGGTCACCCCTCAGAGTCGTGGAAAACCACGCCTGATCGAAGTCCTTCAGGATTGCCATCTTCAAGCTATCTGCGGAAGGTCGGAACACTGCTCCACTAAGTGGGGCAATGGTAGGATAGTGCCAAGAAGTGTTTCCCTCTGGCACTGACAAAGAACCCGAAAGCGGCGTTAATTCGTAGAACATGCCTCTCGCAGAGGTCCATTTTCAGGACCTATGGTGGTTCTCCACATGCTCCACCTTGCAAGCCAACCTTTCGGGGTGCCACTGTTCCTCTACAAAAGGGGTTGCGTTATGTTGCGTTTGGTTTCCATTGTTGCTTGGTTGAGGCTTCGGAGAGGCAAAGAGGGGGATGGTGATGGAATCTCTTTCCACAGGCTATGAGGAGTGGTCTTTGATTATGATATGTGATGATCGCCGTTCTGCAAGATTTCATGGAACTCACAGGTTGAACCCCAAAAGAACCACGACAAACCTTCAACCTAGCAAAGCTCGGACTCGGTGTGTGTTAAACCCCCTTCAATTTCCCCCATCGCCGTCCGATCATCCTCCTCGAGAATGCACCACCCGGGCAGAACCCCGCACCCTGCGAGCTCCGAACATCCTCAAGACGGACAGCCCCTGGCACGAAAGTAAGTCCAGCAGAAAGCCTCCAAAACAGGTAGAAACGGCCCCTACCGATGTCCAATACATCCTTTACAAGGCGGATTCATAACCTTTGTCTCGAAATATGTTGGAGAGGCTATTCGGTATCATAGACGAGGAAAGACCAACACTTGGTCAACCTTAGCAGTGAAACATGGCAGCTCTGGCAAGTCTCTTCCAATGCAGCCAGCTCTCTTCTCACCTCCAAAAGCCAAGTCAGGTGAAACAGATTCTTGTGCTATTTGTTGTGTGATTTGGGTGCATGTGCATGTGCATGTGTGTGTGTGACCTTTGAAGTACGATTTAACACCCCCTAGTCTTAGCGAGTGTGCAATCAAAACTCATGACATCCAAAATGATTGTGCAGAAGAACCCTAAACAAACATCGCATACTATACACCCACACGTGGTACACAGCGCCATGCCATACCTTGGCCAAGTCGTGAAAACACCAGGATGCACCAAATCAGGTCTGCATCCGGCCCTTCTAGGACTTAGGTGGAGACTTAGCTAGAGCTATGCCGCTATGCCCATGCTCACTTCTAGGTGGCACCACTGGGAAAGCCGAGTGTGGGGCAGAACTTGAGTTTTCCGACATTTGTCTGATTCAATCAAATTCAACGGAGTTCTGGCTGGGCTTGGATGAACAGTAAGGTCTCTGCTTTGGCGACCGCTGACTCCCCCAACCCTCACACCACAAGCTGCGAGTTTCTCTCAAGCACATCCGAGCAGAAAACCTGCAAATCGGAAATTCACCATCTGAGTTTCAGGATGGTGGAGGCATTAGTTTTTGTCGCCCACCTCTGTTTGAGAAGTAGGACAATGATACTTGATCAGCATTAACATAAGGTGCTCAAGATCAACTGTTCAGGATGCACTTAAAAAAGGCTCACGGGTCCATTTGAGGCAGCAGCAACTGCTTGCCACCAGCAGGTCTCCGGTGTCCAGCATCCAAGCTGCATCCATCCCTGGCAACATGAAGAAAAGTGATGAAGAGCTGCTCCCTGGGAGAGGGGTCCGTATGATGGTCCGCTGCCTCACTGACCCAAACGACATGATTGGACCAGGCAACATCTTGAACGCCTATCGATTCAGCCTCTCTATTTCAAGCCGATGCTTTTGTATTCTTTTGTCACCCGCGTTGAAGACCAGACCAGGAGCTCCACCTGTCCAAATCTTCCGCCTCCGCTGATCTCAGCAATCTCACCCCGCGGAGTTGCTGCAGACCGGGCAGTAGCTTGGAGGGTTCGCCGCTAAGCAGCCGCAGGTCTCGGGACCTGGTCCCCCAGTCGGTCGACTCGCGGTCGGCTTCTGACGTGTTTGGAGCAAAGTAAGTCAGACATGCACAGAAGAGGCACATCCGGTCTGAGTAAAAACAGGTTATATATATATATATATACCCATGACTTCTGACTTCTCCATCAGAAAGAATCTGCTTTTTCGCGGCCTTCTTTCCCCAAGTTTCTTCTTTTCCCGCGTCTTTGGGACTACAAACTACCCAACTCCCTTTCAGGCCGTTTGCACTCGAGATCAATGTAATCTGTTCCCAGGTGTGTATAGGCTAGACCCCAGACTTATGCAGCAATACACAGGAAAGATATGCAAATCATAAAGGAATGCAGGAACATCGACTAGTTGACAACTCGATCTGGTGTTGCACAGTCGCCCAGGTGCATTTCCAGGCCAAGGGCCGGTAGAGGTCCGGGTCACCCTGACACCAACTTCCTCAGACAAGCGTCACGGCGTGTCCCAGTTTTCCCCCGGGACATGGACAGAATTGGAAGCAATGAGTTCAGGATCCCGATCGAAAAGAGACGGGACAGTGTATTTACTGTATCTACAGCAATTGTTGTAGTTACTGTATAGTTGTGTGTACATATACATGTATATATAAATACAAATACATATACATACATATCCGTGTGTGTGTGTGTGTTCACATTGGGTAACAACTCAGCTGAGAAACCTGGTACGTTGATTCTGCAACACAGCAGCGGTCGTTAACAAAAAGGGGGTCGGCCACTGTGGGATAGACTCGCACAAATGATGCAATACTCAGCTCTTTCAATGCTTGTGATTCTTGTAATTCAATATTGATGCTAACCAACCACACAAGCCAACCCGGGCAGGCACAGCCTACTAGCATCTACTGCCCAACCAACGCAACATGTCTAAACCCACACCTGTATCTAAACCAAACAACCCAGCAAACCAGCAAGCAAAACACCCAATCCAAGAAAACCAATGGCTTATAGGTTGATGTTGGCCAGTGAATGCCAAGTTGACAGGCCCAAATCGCTATTCACACCGACACCAGTGGTGCTGCATCCAAGGAGCTCTGCCCTCCAATCTGGCACGGCTGAGGTTGAGAAAGTTCTCAAATACACACGGCTTACCATGATTACTTTTGTACATTATCGTAACAAGAAGCTACTAGCATCGCTACTAGGAGCAAGGACGCCATTAGGGGCTCCTGGCCGTACTACTAGGAGCAAGTAGGATGATTACACATGCTTTTGCCAAACCCCATCGTTCAGGGCCTCACCTAGGGTCTCCCAGGGCCACACGGTGCTTTCCCACCGTGCTTTCGACCGTTCAAAGCGCCACGCCATGCGATGAAGGGGACCTTTTCGGGGTCAGGGTCCATCATGTTCCTCCTGGATTTTTGGAGAAGTGCCACTGTCTCTCTTAGACTCTCTCTTTCACTCGCTCCAATCTGCCCCAGCACTTGGCCACTTGGCGGGGTTTTCTTTTCTTCCAGCGCAAAGCGCGCGGTCAACCACGATGCGTTCGTCAAAAGCACGAGCGGCACGAGCGCACGCGGCCGCACCTCAAAGCCCAACTGGGGGTCCTTCAAAGTGGGACATCCTCCAGCTTTCATGGCTCTAAGCACCTCCAGTAGAGCACAAACTCGTGTCGAAAGGGCACCGCAAACCAAGGGCACCTCCCCAACCACAGAGTCTTTGCTGTCAAGCATTGCTTCTTGGGTGGGGGAGTTTTGCAGACCCACTTGGCGCGCGGGTCATAAGATGTGTGTCAAGTGTTTGGCATTGTTTTTTGTTCCTCACTGGTCATCTGGAAACCCTACGTGATCCTTTTCAAAAAACCACGGCGATCGGCGATGGCTTTCCCGGCACCGGCGGCGGCCACGCCTGTTCGACCCGTAGGACCACGGCCTGGGAGCCAGAGAGGCCAACACCATAGACCGCTTCCAGGGCGGGCAAATAGCCATCCCAGAACCTGGGAGAGCTGTTCATGGGCGCGTTGGCAATTCAAGGGCCCAAAAGGCTGCTCCGACAAGCGTAACAAAAAAACATGATTCGGATCATGGCTAGACATGCCTGACATGTGTGCATAGACACGTTTCCCTTTTTCCTTCCATGCGCATGACACGCGTCGTGAGACCTTTATATATTTATGTTGAGGCACCCTCACTTCACAAAAGCTGTGCACAAAGAATCAATTGAAAAGTCTTCCGTCCGAAAGTTGTGGTTCTTCTCGCATTCACCATCCGCCCTGATGCAATTCAGTCAGGCTTGCAAATTGCAATCCAAAAGAATGAACTGTTTTGGGCACGATCCACCTTTGATAGAACTGGATGAATAAAGTAGCACCAATATAAGATACAAATCATTAACCATCTATGGATTGAAACAGTGGAGATTGTTTCAACTCACCTACGTAAGTTTATGAGGATTAGTCAACATCGGTTAGTCCAGTGCTAGTACTCACAGATTAGCTTGAATAGATCCTGCATGTACATTCCCCAAACAGCCAAAGACTACCACGGTGCAGCTCCACACTCTACTCCCACCCATCTCTGTCATAGAGCTGATGCCATCTCTCATCGATGGGCGCATCTCGGCAATCACCGATCCTCTCCATGGCCAGTTGGGTGCAGGTGTCCTCCAGCCCGCCGCAGCTGTCTCCATGTCCACGTGTGGAGGGTGGAAGACATCTTCGAATGGCGGCTGTGCCCAAACCATCTTCAATGTTCCAAGGGATTGCTGAAAGCCCCGTGAATTTGAGACGATGCATGTGGCTGTTTCGGTGGATGTTACAGGAGTTTGGTAAATCAAATGCATGTCAATGGTACATATAGCGGGTGTCAGATGGTTTTAGTCTTATGGAAAGTTCCCTTCAATATGTTGACTCCTGCCTTATCCTGCCTTCGGTCTGAAGGACCCTTGGGTTGGGAGAGAAAGGTGAATTCAGGTAAATATATAAAACTCTCGTCACACATACTCCAAGAGGAAATATGACATGTTCCAGAGGTCGTGCCCAACTGGCCAACCGATGATTGCTGGTCTTGTTCGTCGACCTTCTCTCCCACCAGACATTCCAGGGCCCCCTCAGTTTCAGGCAAACTGAGGTTGACAATTAACAAGTTTAAACATTGACGATGAGGATATGTCCATGAACATGCCGGGCATTACACAGTGACCAGAAGTCAGGTTGCTGATGTTGCGGTTCTATTTCCAGGCATCCCACTCTTTCCACCTGTCGTCCTCTCTCAAGTCGGACCGGGAATTCATCGGCCAAGGCTCTGAGCAGCCCCACGCGGGTGTCCGAAACCAGGACGGCGCCGCCGGATCGGTGCACCCGCACGTGTCGCTACCTCATCGGTGCATCCGGGGGTCGTCCACCACCGGTGGATGACGCTACATGCGACTCCCCCACCAGAATGGCTGAACATCTTCTGGGAGGCTTTGTACATCAACAGTCATCAACAGTCTACATTACTACCCCTCGATTCAGTGTGGGCTTGGAGGATTGGTTGGGCTTCTTCAGTTGAACTGTGGACTCGAGGAGGAGCCAGTCACTCACAGGGGAGAACACCGACATGGCCGACACGGCTCTTCAGCTGGTGGAGGCGTGTTCATTCATGTTGAAAACCCGTAGGTCAAGTCAAGTGGCCTTGACGGAAGCGCGCAAAATGCTGAGTGTGCATGGTCGTGTCTGATTTAGGTATCCTCTGAAAGTACCCGGCATTCATTCCTGATTTCAAGAATCCCTTGGCTGGCATGGAGCCCGAAACCTATTGATTGCTACTTGAATTTCAGCCACTATATTGTTGTGGCGTGTTTTGGAAATGGTGCAATTCAAAGATGCTAGGAGTGCATTTCGGTGACAACTGGGCCGCGATTTGCCTTCCAAACGTGCTGGGTGGATTCAATTGGATACGTCAGCCACTGCTCGTTTGAACTCACATACCCAGTGCAATGCAAATCAATGCAACAACGTTTCCAGTCAGATCTTGAGGTTGAAGCGTCTCCTGCTGCCTCCGTCCAGGACCTTGCAATTTGAGCAGTTGTTGCACCTTGCCGAGTCTGTTTGGGTTAGTTCCCTCACAAATGTCCCACTTGCTTGGCCCAAGCACAAATAAAGCGTAACAGTCGCGCGTCTCCTGTGTCACAAAACTCTTGAAGCTCTTCCTTGGCGACACGATTGGGCCCGGGAAGTGCCCACCCACCGGGTTGCAGTCTCCCTCATGCCACGGGCCTCCCTATTGGGACACATACCCAGTCGGACCTGGAGATGTCTCCTCAATTTTGTTCACTAGCGTCAGCAAGCGAACGAAACCGGAATGGATTTGCAGGGCCATCCGCAGGTCGAGAAAGTCTGTTCAGAATCTTAAGAATTCTCTGAAACCTCAGCGCCATTCCACCTCGACTGTGTCTGTTGCCCGTTGAAGTTAATACATTTTGCATGTGGGATACTAAACCACCATGGCACGCCGATTTGCAAAAGTCAGTACTTAAGTCAAGACTGCTGGCCTTCCCCATTGTAAACGCGACATACAGAACAAGGTTCTCCAGATTCACCTTTCCAAAAAGAGAAAACTTCAACTGCAAATCCCAATGGCAACGCAATTTGGAGAGCTACCCGACGTGGTAACTTACCCCATCGCACATGAACTTGACCCACCCCCATGGCACACCGCCTACCCCACGAATGTAAGAACTTACCCCATTTGGACAAAATTGCACACCGCTTCGAAACAAGCACTTTTTCTCACTCACGATCCCTTTTTCTCCTAGATTGTTTCTAAGCCTACACTATTCCATTGCGATTCAACCTTCTACATGTTGATGTTTTCAAAGGTTATCTATGGGTTGCCGTGATCCAATCCCCATGGCACCCCGATTCTGACCCACATGTTGGTACCAGCTTTAAGTTTCTACCTGGAGTGCAAACAGCATGGAATTGTTCTTTAAACGTCAAAAATATCTATGCGTTCTTGTGTGTATTCCTCTCCCGATCCCCATGGCACACCGCTTCGAAACAAGCACTTTTTCTCCTAGCCTAGATTGTTTCTAAACCTACACCATTCCATTGCGATTCAATCTTCTACACGTTGATGGGTTCTAAGGTTTCCTATGGGCTGAAATGATCCAACCCCCATGGCACACCGATTCTCACCCACATGTTGGCACCACCTTTAAGTTCCTACCTCGAGGGTAACCACCCAGACACGAAAGTCCTTGCAAAGCAGTTGCGGCAAGCAAATCACACAGTGACACCACACCGCGGCTAAGTCACGGCAGAGTCACTTAGTTTTCGCATGGGACACCGCGTTTCACCAAACAGGCCATCTAAGCCAAAACCATGCTTTCCAAGCCCAGTTTACAACCGGACACTGCCACAATGATAGGGTTTGTGCAACAACAGCCAGCAGCAAATGAGTAGGCTTTGTAGCGCAGGCAGCGGCAGCGGCAGCAGCAAGCAGCAGCCAACCAGCAGAAAAACAACACCAACAATCCAACAGCAGCAGAAGGTAACCAGCAGCGGCCAAACAGCAGCAGCAAGCCGGCAGCAGCAAACCAGCAGTATAGTAGCCAACCAGTGCCAGCAAACCAGCAGCAACTGGCAGCAGCCGACCACCAGCAGCAAAACAGCGCAGCGCAGCAGCAGCAGGAGCAGCAGCAGCACCCAACCAGCAGAGGCTAGAAACCACATCATCCCATGCCACACCGTTTTCACCAATCCCACATCACAGGAGCAAATCCCACATTATCCCCATGGCACATCGGCTTCCGATCTCTGCCAGAAGTATGCTAAGACCACGAAAAAACCACGGTTATCTGTGTGTGCGCGTTCCTGTCTTTCAACGGCTGTGCAGGACACACTTCCGCATGGCACACCTGCGAAAAATTTGAACATGAACGCTTGAAAACATGAACCCTGCAAATCGCTCCTTGCCTGGGGGCCCATGTAAATTGAAGTTGTGACAATGGCAATCCCCATCGCACACCTCTGGAGGTCCTGGTGCCTGGTGGGTTGGGCGAGATAGAGGGAGAGATGTGGGCGAGGTTTGCGGCGAGATGAACGAACACGTTTGCCCAGAAGACCCATGCCCACTAACACCCAAACACAAAAGTCCTTGCAATGCAGCTGTGGCAACCAATCAAAAACTGGGACACCACGCCGCGACTAAGTCACGGCAACGTCCTTGCGATACTTGTTTCCGCATGGGGCACTGCGTTTCACCAAACAGGCCTGCCACCAAGCTTGATATAACGTTTCCAATGCCCAGTCTGCAATGGAAGAAGCCTGCTATAACCATAGGGCGTGCAAGACAATGACAGGCAGCAAATGAGTAGGCCTTGTAGCCCAGGCCGCAGCAGCGGCAGCGACAAGCAGCAGCAAGCAGCAAGCAGCAGCACCAGCAGCAACCAAGCAGCAAGCAGCAGCACCGGCAGCAATCAGCCAGCGGCAGCAGCAGCCAACCAGCAGCAAACCAACAGCAGCCAACCGCCAGCAGCAGCAGTAGCCAACCAGCAGCAGCAAGGCAGCAGCAGCAGAAAGCCAGCAGCAGACCGGCAGCACCAGCGAAGGTAGCCCAATCAAGCTTTCCCCCAAGGGCACACCTCATCTGGCACAAGTTCATGCCACTCAATAGTGTGCCCGCTTCACAGCGGAAGCCAGGTTTCCACAAGGACCCTGCTTCCGAGGGTTGGCCCTATAAGCCCTTGGAGGGTTGGACATATGAGACCCACTTTTTCAAGATGAAGGGGAACCTATGGGCTGCCTATAGAAACCTCTAGAAACAACCTATGGGTTGCCTGCCAACTTCCTTGCGGTAGGTCTTGTGCACGCTATAGTGTATCGACTTCCTGGTTTGCTCATCACCTTCTATCTGCTTTTTTGAAAAAAAAAACACGTCTCGACTTCAACAACTGGCAGTACATGTTCATGTTGTGTTTGGGGTCACTTCAGGGTGGGATTGCCTCAAGAACGCCCTCCGCCCTTCCATTCAGGGCTCGCATGTCGTCACATCCTTTCGCCCCAAGGCTGCGCCAGCCATGGCCAAGCGTGCCGAAACGCGGCCCATGAACACCTGAGCCGCGCCGAAAAACGCGACGCATTCCGCTTCGACGCCTCCGCATCCGCTGGAAGGTCCGAAGCAGGGATCCGAAGTTCGTGGGCGACTGGGCTGGGCTGTCTGGATCTGTTTTCTCCGAATGGTGAGGGAGGAGAAGAACTGGGGTGGAAGACCATAGTCTCTCGACCCAATTGGCATGGGTAATGCATCTAGTTGTCCATTCATTCAGCGGTCAGCGGAATGCCTTGGCTTGCTGCCATTTTCGTCCGCCAGATTACACTAGCCATCCCAGAGAACACAAAGCAAAGCTGTGCAAGGATCTCACCACAAGCCGGTGCAGGCAGCCTAGGCACTGGATCTTGGTAGAAGGCCCCACCCGGTCGCAGGATTGCAGGCTCAATGCAGAGATTGAACTCCAAGGTTTCCGCCAACATGGTCCGTGTTCCTGGATCCGCACCGCTCGGTCTGTGTTTTACCCACGCCAAGCCAAAAACAACTACACAACCACCACAATAATCACCAATTCAAAGCCACTCCGATACCGACAAAAACTACAACCGCCACTACTCACTACTATCCAAGTGTGTTATTTCTTTCTGAGATCTGTGAGGACTATTAAAAAGGGCATCGCTACTAGTAACTACTAGTAGCTTGTTACTACTAGTCAACCATGTCTCCCTGAAGCCTTGCCTTTTACACTCACATCGCCCAAAATCGGGGTCGCCGTGTCACGCCGTGTCGTCGACGGACCCGTCGTCTCATCAAGCCACTCGCAGTATCGAAATCGGGCGAGGCCACGAAATGGATATATTGCCTGAGGAGACGCTGAGGAGGCCACTGCTCTAGGCGAAGCGCAGTAGAAAGTTGATGCTATGTTGCTATGCAAGCTCACAGTAGAAGCGACCGTCAAAACTGCATGAGTAGTGACTGCGAACTGTTTACATATCAATTTCTGAACAATTTCTTGACTCTTGGTCGGCATCTCCATGCGTGTGCAGGCGCGCACTGACATTGTGAATTACTGTATCTTGTGAAACGCATCCATTCTTGGGCCATGTTTCTTTATCTCCGGTTGATTTTCTTGATGTTCCGTCTCGGTTTCGTCTCACTCACTTTTTGAACATGCGTGGGCCCAAACAGCATAGAACATGTAACATGTACACCATGCACATGAATCACCAATGTTAAGTCCTTCTGTGGCAATTTTGACCTGTTCAACCCAGCTTTCACCCGCACTCCCAACACTTGAGCCATTCTTGCAGACATGGCATTTCTGGTTTCTTGAGTCATGCCCCAAACATGTGGTGACCCTCACCTCCCCCAATTCCACCATGTTCCACCCAGGTGGCGGAAGCTCCACAGGATCTTGGAACTTGTGCACGCTCACAGCCAATTCCAATGGGCTTGGCTCCTGGTTCCGCTCGCCCGCCGTCACATAGCCGAGGATCATCTGCGTATCAGAGTTCCTCGTGAACACTTGTCGTGCACCTGCGTCTGCCTGCCTGTCTCCGGTGCACAGCACAGCACTATGAACCCCACCCCAACCCGTGATGCATGCCAGGTTCTGCTAGATGGTGCATGTGTTCCCATGCTTCCCCACTTGGCCCTTGCGGCCCACAGCCCACAACCCTCCCTTCAGGGCAAGAGAGAATCTGCCCCACCACGAAGGTTTGGTTGCCGCCGCAGAGCTCCTTCTTCACCATGAGCATGGTCTCCCCCAAAGGTTGGAGGAGCCCAAAGTAGGGCAGCAACAAGGTGCCCGCCAAGAGCATCAACAATGCCACCTCAGAAGCTTTCGCGGCAAGACCATGTTGCGGCAGGTCTTCTGCCAGTGGTGGGTGCTGACCACTTGGGATCCGTAGTGGGAAAAGGGTTGTATATATTTTATGTAGAAACGAGGTTGTTGGAGCTTTACGTGGCTGATGTGGTTGGTTTTACAAGTTTACAGATCTGTTGACCCACAGAGTTGATGTACTGTGACGTACAAGTATCATCAAGTATCATGATTATGGAACTTATGGAACATGCATCTTGCATGTCAGATGCACCCTCAATGAGTCAACAGCCGGGGCCATGTCTCCCTCTACCTCCGACTCCCGACTCGGAGCGATTCGCCACTCCGGCCCAGAGGACCGATTCGCTCTGACTCCGCCGTGAGGTGCAGCGCACTTTCAAAGGCTCCAGAGTCCGAATCGCCACCTGGCCGATGAACCGAAACATGTCAACTCAAAGCCGCGGCTCGCCCAATCCACCAATTCAATGAAGGGGATGTCCAATTCAATTGGGGGAGTGTACATTACCAGTTTCGGGGCCTAAAAGGACCGTCCCGGAGGTGTGGGACCCCACCCAATGCCCACCGATGAACGAGTGCTCCCGGTCTTACTCCAACTGATTGACCAAAGCTGCACTATGCTGCACTCACCCTTCGAAAACGCAAAGAAAAGCCGACCTGCACGGACATAGGTGAGAATCCGGCAAACAGGAACCTTGGACTTGCGCAGCACTTGCAGGCCCAGAGTGCTGAAAACGTATTTGCAGTAAATCAAGAAACCGAAGAAGGAGAACCTGGCGCCTTCCTGATCTTTCCTCTGCAAACTGGGTCTGATTTGAGTATTGAACCGGGTCACAGATGTGCAGGCTCTATACTCTGTACTATTCGGCTATGATCAAAAGCCTGTTCCAATGCCGATGGGGCGCTCATCCACATCGAGAATCGCATTCAAGGCCACTGCATTCAGCATCAAATCCTCGAACTGGCCGCATTCAATGGCCCAAGTCTGATCAATTCTGACCACTGATGAGGCATTTACCTGGAACATCTCAAAATCTGAACACTGCCAGGCACAATCACCGGACCCACGATCGCATGGCTGAACTCTTAACGCCTACAATATGTAGAAGGCAACACTGCAGCAACATGCTTGGGTCAGATCTGAGGCAGAAGTGCCAGAACCTAAGCAGGTACAGTACATGCAAACGTCATGTTTAACTCCTCACGCTCACGGACGTGAGCACGATGTCAGGTATGTTTGGAATTGGTAGACTGACCACCAAGACTCTGCTATTGACGTGGTCCGTGCCAGCCAGTGAACTCCAGCTATCAGAAGCACCTGAGGTGAGAACGCGAGCATTGTCACCTCCCCAGTTGGCTGATAGGCTGATAGGGCCAAATCTATGCCGTTTATGGAGGCGTGTGTCTCAATCTGCAGGAAGGGGGGACGGCGTAGTATATGAACGAACTAAGAATCTAAGACCATGGGAGAGAATGAAAAACATTCCCCAGGCTTTCAGTGGCCCATTTGGTGCGCCCGCTGGACACCCTAAACGAAGTTCTAGGTGCCAGGGCGATGGCGAAGCGCGTGAAGTAGGTGGCGATGATCGCCATTAAGCGACCGTGAGAGATGCTGCAAATGTGGCCGTCCTTGGAGCAAGGGTGTGCCCTGTGCCCCCACTGAGCAGAATTTACTTTTTTTCAAACAGTAACTGTAATTACCTATGAAGCGTAACGACGTGTTGCACCATTGACACCCCCACCATTGGCACCTCCAATCTGGACGTGACCCAAGCGTCTCGAATGACCGTCAGCTGGTTTCGCGGCAGCTGGGCCACGGCCTCCAGGGACTGCCACGTGTTCCGAAGCTCCTCGGGCGGCGGTCCCGGAACGGCCGAGCCGAGCGGTAGAGCCACGAGGTGGGAGAGAAGCAGCTGCAGCAGGGGGTAAGGGAGTGATGCCTGGTGAGCAGATTGGAAAAGCGTATACCATAATACATGATCCTGCTGAAAAAGGTGGGACGTGCCGTCTTTCCTATCGCCTCTTCCAGTAGATTGAAGTTCCCTTCTCATCGTTACATTTCTTACAAGCAGGACAAGTGTGAGGGTGCGCCTCATGCTTTATACATGCCGGCGGAACCACTGGACAATCTGGGCGTCATGTGGTATCATCAGTGGTGACAAGCTGACCAGCGTCCTTGTAGACGCACAAAGCCCAAAGAAGGATACACAGCATGCATAGCAGGATCCCAATCGGGAAGAAGCCAGCATCAAACTGATCCTTGTCCAGGCTCATGTAGCTATTGATGTGTGTGATCAAGGTCGCCTGCAGGGCACAAGCGCTGTGGCTCAAGGTTCTTCAAATGTCATGCCTACTGGCCTTAGCACATGTCTTTCCAACTTGGAGGGTCTGGAGGAACAGAGAAATAGAGACCTGGAGGAATAGAGACCTGGCATTCTGGCATGACAAAAGACCAGCACAAGCATGCCCACTGCGTCCCATTTTCTAGTCAACCTCCATGGTTCGATGGGGGCCCGATGTACCAACCACTTAAGGAAGCACGCAGACACGCTACATTGGCACAAACACTTTGTATATTGCTCTTCTCAGTTTGAGTGCTTACGCCAGTATACAAGACGAGTTGCAAGACCCACAAAAATCTCACCACTGAACAGCTTTCAATATATAATATCTCATCTTTCCTTTACACGGGCACCGCACGCAGCACGGAACGCACCCACGCACACGGGCACGGCACGGGCACGCAGGAAACCCTCATGTGACATGAGAAGCGGCCTGGCGACGCATCCCCACACCTCGCGTGGTCCGCCGTGGGCCTGGGTCGTCGCCAGGATCAAGGAGCCATCGCCCGCGCAAACACGCGTCACCAGGCTGGTGGCAGACAGGTCCACATGCCTGGTTCAGGAAGCTCGCAATCCCGTAGAGGTTGGTATCAAACCCTAAAACAAACCACGCTCTAAAACATAGAATGATAACACAAATGAAGTGGTCAACCTAAAAAAGAAGCAGCTCATAGACCCTTATTACCAATGAAGTATCCAATGATGCTTGGAATGAACAATGCATAATTTGTCATTTCCAAGTTGAGGCTGCTCAACAATCATATAATGGTATGCATTGGCAAGATTTTCCGATTCTCCCGGTATCAAAATCCCTCTCGTTGGCCCTGGCTGGGACGATATTTCACAAGAATTGGTAATGCATTCTTTAGGCAAGCGAACTTGTCCACCTTGAACTAAAAATGATGTCTCGTCTGCATCAGCCCAAGTAAAAAATCTTAGGGTGCTCTCATTTTGCAAGAAGTTGGATGAGATGTGTCCTAGGCCCGTACAATAAGAATACAAAAGAACCTTGCAGGCCTCCAGGCACCAGAAGGGCAAGGTAACCAGTCACTGGAATCCTAAAAGAAATGGAGCTGCCACACAGCCCAAGCGCAGGTTCCGATGCATGACGTGGTTCCAGTTTCAGCCTCTTTTGGGGCAAAAGGTTTGGGACAGAACGAACCCAAGGAGCCTGACCCTGGCATCTCCTTGGGCTTGTCCCTGCCCAAGCCACGCGGGCCATCCGCCAAGTGGCCGGTAGTCATGGGCGAAGCTGGTGCGCCACTGCCTCTGCGGGTGAGCTATCTAGCGAGCAAATTCAGCAGCAAAAGGTCAAACACCGGAGGCGCTCAACATTCAGGCTGTTCAAAAGGGGCAGTTGCAAAGGTGTACAGTCAGTTGGGCCTCAAGTGTCACGCAACTGGGAGAACATCCACTCAAAGAAAACCCGCTTCGGATCAGATCAGTGACTGTGATTAATCCTCTCCCATCTCACAAACGAAAGCGATGTGCGGCTTCGTGATGCCAAGTTGGTCAAGGATCCGTGCCACAGTGATCTTATTCACAAAGTCCTCGCCCATGAAATCTGGGGTGACGATGATGATCGAAAACATCACCTGCATACCTGACCCAATGAGAAGTGCAAACTCAGACTGTTCTCACGCAGAATCACAAATGAGCTAAAATGAGGCTTTCTCACTCGTTACACTGTTACACCCACCCGGGAACCCCTCAGTTTTGGACGCGGCCTTGAGGTGCCTGGTACTTCAGCCCGGCTGTAGTTGGCTCAAAGCAATGAATAGATCACGTTGTATATAATTTAACACCGTATAACACACGTCCCCGGTCTAGAAAGAGCAAACCTGGAATCCAGCCCACCCAGGCTTTACACCAGGCCACCAAAGTTCAGCAAGAGCAGCAGCAGGGAGAAGATCACATCCAGCGTTCGGATGTCCATCAGTCCCAGGACAATTGGATAGGTCCACGCACTCTCGTCGAAGTGCACGGAACCTGCAGCGAAACGCCGAAACCCCTGAAAATGAAGGCCTCAAAGGCAAAGAACATGGGTCTGGAGATGGAAAGACCGCCCTGGTTTCACACTCTACACGCTGGCTTCTGTAAGCCTAGCGGCCTAGCCAGGAGCAGACCTCTACGCCGTTTGCATTGTCTGCAGCTGCAAGGGCCATGACCGACTTATGATACCCCTGATCTATCTACTTCTGCGAGTGGCGGCCGCAAACAAGTCTTCATAAATCAGAACTTGCAAAGAGGCTTAAGTATGCTGTATCCAAGAATCTTGGTAAGGGACATGTGTGGCATTGTGCTGGGGAGACGGTTCTAAAGTTCTAAAGTTTTAACTTGCCCTGATGTAGAATGTAGACAAAACAGGTCTCCACTCTCCACACCTGCAAAGGCCTGCTTTCGGGAGCATGCCATTTCAACCCAAACTGCAAAATACGCTATGCAGAATGACCACCCACAATAATATAATACCCACCCCAATTCAATTGAACAACCTCTTCCCAAGGGGGGGCATACCAATCAAAAGTCTACATTACTATGGTTTTTACAGCGGTGTTGCCACCTGCGTCAAGCAATCCCAAACCGTAGCTCCATCATGTTCCATCCCTCATTTCCCCTCTGTGGTTCTTCATGAAGTAAAGGCATTCTAATCGACCCCAGGTGTCCATCCATGATCATCCATGCGCCATGGGCCACTAGTCTTACAATCTCCATCTCCCACATTTGTCAGCTCAATTTCGCCCAGAAACTCTCCAGATCTTTCACTGCAACCTCACCATCCTCCACTTCATCTTCCACCTTATGGACGATGAATGGAGTCCAGAGATCAAAGCCTGTGAAGGGAGGATCAGGATCAACTCAAGATCCACTGACTCATACCAAAAGCCTGTGCCACAAATTTCGGGGTTGGTGAAGGCTCGCCGGTACATTTGCTCGTGGACTTGGCCGAGTGAGGCTTTCAGACTCTGGCGGCTGTATGACTTGCAGGCTTGTGTGCCGACAAGAGAGATTTGGAAGCAAATTAGGCAAGGGAGTTGCGTTTCCCCACCTTGCATTCACAGTCGCTTCCAGAAGCAAAGGCAAGGAAGAGCACCACACCACGATTAGGAGGCCATCGCTAGTAGGTTGGAGGCCACCGCTAGTAGGTTGGAGGCATCCACGCCCAGTGTTCCCTGCCGGACCTCAACCACGACCATCCACGCCCAGTGTTCCCTGCCGGACACCAACCACAATCATCCACGCCCAGTATTCTGTTTTGCCCGACCTCAACCACGACCATCCACGCCCAGCGTTCCCTGCCGGACCTCAACCACGACCATCCACGCCCAGTGTTCCCTGCCGGACACCAACCACGATCACCCACGCCCAGTATTCTTTTCTTGCCCGACCTCAACCACGTCACGACCATCCACGCCCAGCGTTCCCTGCCGGACCTCAACCACGACCATCCGCGCCCAGTGTTCCCTGCCGGACCTCAACCGCGAGCTCCAGACCCAAGTGTTCCCTGCCGGACCTCGACCACGATCATCCGCGCCCAGTGTTCCCTGCCGGACCTCAACAGCGAGCTCCAGGCCCAAGTGTTCCCTGCCGGACCTCGACCACAGCACACAACCACAACCACAATCACAAACACACAACCACAAACACAATCACAAACACACAACCACAAACACAATCACAAACACAACCACAAACACACAACCACAACCACACAACCACAAACACAAACACACTACCACAAACACACTACGACAAACACACAACCACAAACACACAACCACAAACACACAACCACAAACACAACAACAAACACAAACACAAACACACAACCACAAACACAAACACGCAACCACAAACACAAACACGCAACCACACACACAAACACACAATCACAAACACACAACCACAAACACAACCACAAACACACAACCACAAACACGCAACCACAAACACGCAACC
>CAXAMN010013403.1:90878-135830 GCA_963970005.1 Durusdinium trenchii | reverse complement strand
AACACACAACCACAAACACGCAACCACAAACACGCAACCACAAACACACAACCACAAACACATCCACAAACACAGCCACAAACACACAGCCACAACCACAACTACAAACACACAACCACAAAGACAACCACAAACACACAACCACAAACACAATAACAAACACACAACTACAAACACACAAGCACAAACACACAACTGCAAACACACCACAAACACACAGCCACAACCACAACTACAAACACACAACCACAAACACAACACAGCACACAACCACAAACACAACACACAACCACAGCACACAACCCGAGGACCCACAAACAAAATCGAGTATACAATACTCACGGCCATGGCAACATGTTCCTCACTATGGCATCAAGACAAATGATTGAAATGTCATGGTGGGGATCACTCGAAGTAATGTGTTTTCTCTTTTTTTCTCAAAATTTAGAGACTTGCCGATCAGCTGCTGTCGGGGTCTGGTTGCACTCAATGATCGTCGGCTCGGGCAAACTGTCCCCGTCGCAAGCTTCCAGAGCGCTCACTCGGGCCGCCAACTTCCTCAGGGGACGCGGGTTGCATGGAGAGATACAAAGGAAATGGGACCTGGGTGGGGTCACAGGTGATCAAGGGTGATTGACATCTATATTGGCTCAAGTTGCTGCACTAAGCATTCTAGTTGCTTCTAACGTCCTCTAGCTATTTAGCAAGCCTCTCCCAGCACATCCCAGTACCAACCACCACCAATGGCCCACCAACGGCGATCTGCTGCTGAGCAGCTCCACTTCCACTTGGAACTCACGACGCAACCACTCCAGTTCCGCGCGGGTCAAGGCCTCCGCATCGGGGAGGCCATGGGGCTCTTCCTTGGCTCCGTGGCATGCACGAGCTGTGCCAGGATGTGGACATGCCAAGCCTGAAACATTGGCTCTCTATGCTCTCTGCTCTCTAACTGCTCTTTGGTGAGGCTGTTGGGTTCAGCTGCGGCATGCAGCTGAGAGGCCAAGGCAATGCGCAAAGCACTTGGGGTAGGCATGGCATCCGTTTCGGTGTGCTTTCGGCGTCCGACGTGTCAAGTTGGTGACGGTATGTGGGTGAGTCATGAGTCAAAAGGGCTCAAAGTCTCGTCTCCCACAGTTTACCTTCAACAGGGAAGTATGTTTTTCCTGTCCTCAGTTCCGCACAAGCGACTCTTTCACTGCAAGGATGGGACAATGGAAATCGCCCTCAGCATAAGGAGGTTCATAACTGATGGTGCACCTAATGGTGCACGTATATAAGCGTGAATACAGAATACATATCAAGAAAAGTGCGCGCATGGCTTATGTGCTTCCTGATTCTTTAGCGCATTGAGTGCAAAGCTGAAGAGCGTGGCGGCATGGCTTACTCTTCACTAGGCCCTTTGGCTCAAGGCTTCGGCTTCGCTCCAACTGGCACACATGGGTGGACTGGTATTAAGAGTCATCAAAAACAGAACGGTACGTAAGCAAACACCCCTTCTTTTCATGTTTACATATGCTTACCACAGTGGAGAGTTTTCATCCAGCGCCTCAAGTTAATTGTTTGCGGCTCCCGGACCTCTCGCAACCATGTCCTGCTGCAACCATTGCCCCCGCAATCCAAAGAAGATGCTTGGGGCGCTTCTATTCTCCACCTGGTTTGTTCTGGCGCTCCCTATGCCCCTTGAACCCCTGTTGGTAACCCTGGTGGCCCACCAAAGCAGCCAACCAGCATGCAGTTTTTGCCCTTTGGCGGATCTGCCCAAGTTGCTTTGCACCTGGGACACAGTCGAACGTGGTTCAACCAGAGCCACCAGTGCTGTTGTCAGTCCTATTCACTGCACAGCTGCGGGGGCAATACTTCGGTGGAGTGCCCGAGCGGCATCCACAGCTCACGGGACAATAGTACCCAAAGGCCCGGAAAAGCTCCGGGTCGCCCTCACACCAGAATCTCTGGCTGGTGTACTGCGCAGGGGAAGGCAAAAAAAGAACCAGCTCCAAGAAGGAGCTTGGGTTAGGCCGTGAGTTTCTCCAAGTCTGCATGATAAAGGAAACAGCAAGAAGACGATGGAAAAATAGATAGAGAGAAAGAGACACACACACACCCACAGAAACACACACCAAGAGATAAAATATAAATGGATGCGCATAACAATATGCTGTAGATAGAGATGTTTTTTGAAATATATATATATATGTATATCTTTTCCGCTTGCAGACTCGAAGGCTCCCTGGAGTGTGCTCAGATTTTCTTTTGGAAGGAGACACTCAAAGCTGGATGTCAAACTCCCTGATGAAAACGCCCGGTCGATTCAAGATGTCTCAAATGAAAAGCCAGCTCACATAGGAAGATATCAGAAGTCCAAAATTCTTTTCCGCTTCTTATTTGCTACCCCGTAGAGGCTAAGACATGACACTGCACACTCCAGGCGGCAGCAGACAACTTCTGGATCTTGTCTTTTGAACTTGGTTTCAAGCTATGTACCATCACAAAGGCGCCCACTTCTTGTAGGTAGTACTCTAGAGTTCTAACTCGCGCCCATCTGCCGCGCCAAGCGACCAGCTCAAGTCTTCTGAAGCACAGTACAGATGTGTGGCGCCGTAAGACTCCGGGGGTCGCACCCCTGCCTGCTTGTGAGTGTGGTACTCCCAGATGCTGCATAATGCAATTCCACTGCTTTGGAAAAACATTGATTGAGCCAGGAAAAAGCTTAGTATCCGGAGACAAAGAACCAAAAACTTGTTGCGCCACCCAAATGATAGATTCATCATCTATACGGCCATGCTGCCTTCGCGCAAAACGCGCGGTCTTCGGATCTCTGATGCGCACAAACAAACTCTGAGTGTCGTGAAACACGTCCGAAGGAAAAATCTAATCTCGTCGTTCCAAAGCCATCATCTCTGATGGATGCAGCGTGGCACCAAAACCCAGCAAGACGATAGCAGCCCATGCTGGCCAAGACCATAGGCAAGCGAGGCAAACTGCAGCACGTATGATCATGGGTGGCAGCACCGACCAGCACACGCCCGGCTCGTACACCTGCCATTTCTTGTCGACTTGCCACGCCAATGTCATAAAGTTGCGTGTCAACGGATATACATCCTGCATCCCTGTGATCGCATACACAAAAAGGTAACGCGGCAATCCAGTTTCAAAGCAATAAAGTCCGTAACCTCTCAAGGCCAGACAAGTGGCCTGCGGATCAGAGACCAAAGCGTCCCATGAAATCCCTACTTCAATTTCCAGCCAAGCGCGAAAGCCGTCAGTGCACTTGGACATCAAGGTCAAGTTTTCCACGACCTACACGCTTTGAAGTTGGAAAAACCTTTTCAGGCTCAATGTCGCCACCAAGCAACAAAAGGAATCTGAGCCACCTGGCGGCCAACTTGGGAATGCCACTGGATGCCACGACTTGGTCAAAACGCCAAGTGGAACCTGCTTTCAAATCAACGAACCATCTGCGCAACTCCTTAGATGGCGGGCGGACCGGATGGTCCCTGGAAGGATCATCTGCGCGATTATCAGCTGAATAGCATTGCAGAGATCCTAAGTACAAACCACTGCCAATGACATAGGGAATAGTGCCTTGCAGAACTCTGCAAATGGCATAGCTACTGGACCTACCTTTCGCCGATGCCCCAATGGTGACTCGACTAGCAAGGCCACCACACGAGAGCCTGGCTCAGCTTTGGCAAGAGGCTACTGCACGAAGGAAGGCTTCTCGGGCCATGCAGCCCTTCACTCCTGAGCTTGATCCTGAGCCGCTGTCCAAGCCGCCTCCCTGAAGGGCACCCAAAACTGGGTCTGAGGACTTGTTTCCCACCAGCTTCTGCAAGAGCACCTGATTTTGTTGCATCTGGACCATCAACATTTTTTTGGAGAGGATCTGAGGTCGCCTAGCAGAGCTTCCAAGTCCACTGGATCCACTGCATCTTGCTCCTCCTCGGCCGCCTCCCGCTGGAGATCCACTTGCCTCAACAGGAGCGCTTGACCCGGGGACGCCAACAGCTGGCCCTGTGGCAGAGCCTGAATGGACTGCATACTCTCGAGCTCTGCAATGCGAGCTTTGAGCGAATCCACTTCCGATGCAGCTTGACAGGGATCGGCCGGCCTGAGCTCTGGTGTGCTCGGAGCATACTGCGACCCGGCCTCTTCTCCTGTGAAATAGTCCTGAGCTGTCAGGGGCCCCATGATATCTAACCACTCTTGGGCTAACTCGATGACTGATGCTTTGACGGGTCGACCCAAAACGCCAGTGCTCGACAGGAAACCTACCAGCTGGCTTTTCTGCGTAGAAGAAAGTCGGCCGATGGTGACCAAGGCCGAAGCGAACTCCCAAGGCAAATCTACCAGTTCGATAGTCAAATTTCCATCCCGCCTGCCACGTGCGGTTTCGAAACGAGCCTCTCCGGAATGGAAAATGGGCTCGGCGGCTGATGTTGCAGCCTGAGGTAATGCCAGCATGAGCCCACCCGGACCACCAAACATTGAACCAAAACTGGGGGAGAACTGTCTGACTCTTCCCTTTGTAAAAACACAGCCGGCTGGGACCTGGGATGCCAGGTCTCGGATCGCCCTCTCTGAGAGGGCGCCACTCAGGCCTGAGCTGGCCATCTCCTCCGAGCCCCGGAGAGATAGCACGCCGCGTGGTCTGCCAGAAAGGGCAGTGGCAAAGCAGCTAACTGAGCAGCTGTCTCAGCCGCCAAAGCTCGTTCCTCAAGGGCTACGGTGATGAGATTCGGATCCGAGAAATCTGGTGAGTCAGAACGTTCCTCAACAACTGCGGAGACAACTGCTGATGATGAGTATCCTGAAGCAGTCTGAGATGGCCGGACACTGATGGTAATGTCAAGCCCTGCCAATTGCACTGTGATGGATTCCACCTCTGGGCTGAGAGTTGACCTGATTTGCATCAACAGGATCTCCGGTACTCAGCCAAGCGATCTCGAGGGCCACTGATATCTGCAGTGACTGGTGAAAAAGTACAAATGCCAACCGCACCAACCCAGATGCAAACTTTCGACACTGAACCGAAAATGCAAATGCCCCAATGCAGATTCCAGCCAGGCAAGAGCAACAGCACAAGACGATCAGAAAAAGTCCAATGGCACCCCAAGGGCAAGTGGTAGGAGCAGTGAACAGGAAACGGACTTCTCGAAAGAGGTCCGGCAACCACCAGGGCACAACCATCTGCAGCTTGAACCCCAAAAAGCTCTGGAGCAATCGAGAATCGGACCGCTTCATGAGATGGAAGTCAATTATACAGTAAATAGATCTCGGTGTAGACGAGATTTGGTTGGTCGAGGTAGATAGAGATGGAGACATGGAATTTATGTTTTCTGCGTGATGTTCAGGTCTTCTGTTGTTCTATCCTCTTGCTGAGATGTTCAGGTGGTGTATTGCTTTCTCAGCCGGCACACAAGCCGAAGAAGCGTGCTCAAAACCAAAAGTTGGCCAAATGCGCTTACTCAAATCTCAGCTTACTCAAAGAAGTGCGCTAAACGAGTTTGGTTTCGGTTCCCAGGCAAGCTTTGAACTGTCCTCCTAGGATCACCTAGGTTAATCAGCAATTTTGCCACAAGTGTCCCCCAGCAATGCAATTCTAAGCATCAGGGAACCACTGAACCACTCAGACTGGACCTCACCGTCACTGTCCCAATTCGGACCTCCTTGTTAAGCTCCGGATGTAGAAGTGCACTGCAGCCCAGACCCTTCATTGCAGCGATCCTGGGAGTGGAAGATGCGGTTTGCAAAGACTCTTGACAGAGGCATCTCAGATTCTGAATTTTGGTACAGCATTTGGAAGGAGGATGGCTCAAGGGCTACGTCCATTTTTCAACATGCCGGTGTTTCGCCAAGAATGCTACTGGGAATCACTGGAGGCCTTCACTCCCTTCGGGTCTGAAATGCGCGTCACATTTCAGCCAAGCATCTGATTCTGGATGTCGCGGAAGAAGGTCGTGGAGGCCGTGACGTCCTTGCAGGCGAGAGACATCAATCTCTGTGACTTGAAGAACACCTTTTACGCTTCACGGTGCGCGGCCAGGCCACAACACACGAAATCTGAAATCTCGAAGGTGACCTCCGGTCCTCAATATAACATTGAGGAAGTTGGAAGCGATAGATTTGTGTTAAGGTCGCAGAAGCATGTGGGTGTTCAGTAGATCGGCAAATTGCACGACTGGCAATGTAAGCGCTTGTTTCTAACAACTTGTTGAGCTATTGTTAGTGCTATTTGCCAATTTGCCATGAGACCTTTTGAGGATGGTTGGACATTGTTTACGGGGGTGGGTGGTCATGCAGTAGGTTGTGAATGGTTCTTTTCCGCGGTGGTGGATGGTCAATGCTTTGAACGATACATCAACTTCAGTCCAGCCCCTTCTGAGCACCCTGATGGGACTGTGAACCCCCTCCCAACCTCATGAGATCTCTTTGAGATGCACTGCTGGAGCTCGTGTCCACTGTCCACCTATCACCCCAAACTGGCACCAGGCAACGGTGCCCAGCTTGTAACTCAGCGCCGGGATGTAGGCATCCCAAAGCCTCGGGCTCTCGCCCCGAAGAGCTCGGACCAGGAAACTGACAACGCTTCGACTGGTGACGCTCCTCCGCCCCTTCATCCCGCCCCTCGGCATTCCAAGAGGCTCAGACCACCTGGAGTCTGGTGCTACATCTTGGCAAATTTCAGAGGCCTTCAAGGCATCCTCGGCCATTTGCAAGCAGAACTCCTCGGCTCAACAAAAGCCATCCGTCAACGGATCGAGTCGATCGAGTCAAGAATAGTTCATAGCGAGTTGAACTCTCTTACCACTTGCACTATGTTATCTATGTTATGTCAAGGTGTTGGTTGCCCTGGTAGCTATGGATGTCATTGGAAGGGCACGCAATGAGGCTGAAACAAGGCATGGCCCCTCCGAGGGCGTCGCGCAGACAGAGAGAGAGAGAGAGAAAAAAAAAAAAAGACGGGGAGAGAAATGAGTTTGTGAGATGACGAGTTGCGTGAGAGATGAGTTGTGTGAGATGACGAAGAGGAGGAGGAGGAGGAGTGGAGAAGAAGGCGGAAGGAGTAGAGACAGGAAAACAAAACAAAAAAACACAGTAGGGAATGAAACATGCATGAAACATCTAGATCCTCTCACGCGTTCGATGAAGGACACTCCGTGATCGCACCAGACCCACACATCGCCACGTCTCGTTGGGCCGAGCCTCGCTACAGCCCAGGGCTGGGACTTTAAACCACACCTTGGAGTGTGGATCGGTGCCTGAGTGCCGAAACAGCCAGACACAGGAAAGGTCCCTCAAGCTCTAGGCTGTTTCAATGGAAGTGGACAGGTGCAGAAAGCGTGGCACTAGCGAAGCTCCGTCAAAGAGGAGATCGATACTGTACTTATCTTTTGGGTATAGATGGTGATGATTAGTAATGGCCTTTCTCTAAAGTGAAAATTGTCTACCGACTGTTGCAGGTAGTAGGACACCCCCAACTTACCTTATATATATATAACTGTAACTATTGTCGAACGGAAGAAGAAGCTATTCGAGGCTCCTGGCATCGCTACTAAGAGCAAGGGCGCTACTAGGGGCTCCTGGCCATACTGCTAGGAGCAAGTAGCTATAAGGAACAAAAAGCTATTAGGGGCTCCTAGAGCTCAGGAAATGCCCAAAGGTCCCAGACGCATCCACAGGTCCTGCCACACACGATGCGCAGCAGGCCAGCATCTGGCCGATCGCAAAGGTCGCTGACATTCTCCTGAACAGGTATACAAAAGGACCAGCGTGGAGAATCAGAGTCCCAAAAATTGGTTTATGAGTCTTGACGGTTGCAGTATGGCATCAAAACTCAATGCGGAGGACCATCACCTTTAGCCAGCTCATGCCAGCTCTCATGCCAACCAGCAAATCTGATCCCTCAACTTCTACTATAGTAGACGCTTTCTAATGGGCTACAGGTCACTCGCAGCTCACCGGGCCTTCTGACAATCCAACCAGCAGCTACTTTTGGCATTGGTGTCTACGGACGGGCTGGCGTAAAAGATGCAGCACTACACAGAGTCTTCAGAACGCCAATGATGGTAGCTTCAAGCTGTTTCAAGACTGCTGTTCTTGGTGTTAATGTCTCTTTCCTCAAGGGCGGAGGCAAGCTCTACAGCCCCCCGTGGGTCGGCTTCATGATTCAGATTCATGGCAGCCCCCAATAAGGGTTCACGACGAGACGGCGCGATGGGGAAAATCGACAGCACCATCAGAATTGCCAATGCTTTGAGGACTTCGAGGACTTGTCTTTGAGACCCACTCGCATTGCCTCCCACCACAACCCCCCCGGCTGAAGCATCGCAGGCCAAGCGTCACAGCTCTCCACCTCGTAGCGGCCCAATTCGGCCGCAGCCAAGCGCAGCCGTGGGTTGGACACGTAGTTGTGGAGAATGGGATCCCCATAGAGGGATGCACCTGGAGAATCGAGAGATGGATGGAGCAAGAAAAAACACTGGACACCTGAAAAATACACTGGGATGAATTGCATATAGACTAGACCATGCATAAACGATATCACTTCGGATGTCCAAAAGTTATCTAAATTCGATCTTTCTGGCTCATCCAGGAAGTGTTTGCATAGTGCGCAGTGGAACCAGATCATGAATCAGCATGACAGGGACTCACATCACACCGAGTGTCTCCAGCTGTTTATATAATAATGTCTGTATATAATCACATTGACATCTGTGGGGCCAGATCCAAGTCATAGAACCGAAACGACCCAGTTTTGTGTGGTAGCCCAGGTGGCCTGGAGTTAGATGTTCCGTCTCCATGCAGAATCTGATCCAGCCAGCCTCCTCCTCCATGGTACGGGTTCCTCGGCACGCGACGTGGAGGCAGGCGGAGCATGCCCAGTGGGGGAGCACACGTGCCGTCCAAAATCCCAGAGCGATCTCTTGAACCAAACAAGCCTGCACAGTGCACAATTTCTTGGCAGGTCATCTTTGGAAACAACGAGACGTCCGCCCTTGCAGCCAGCGAGTCTGACAGCATCGAACTGATCCTGATCTCGGGTGAAGACGATGTAATGTCCGGGAAGTCCTCCAATCCGCAACTAACCCACCCAGCCTTATCTGATGTATCAAGCATCTGCAACCTTCCTGAAGTTCCCTGACAGGAATGAACCCAGATTCAGTCCTTATTCAGGATTCACTGAGAGCAACCCCCACCTCACCCGTCGAATGCCAAAAGAAGGGAAACTACGGGATAGAGCTGTTGCATCAAAAGGCAGGGCTCCTGGGGCCCTGACGCTTCCCGAAAACCACCCACAAATCCGAAGCTCACTCCTTATGATAACTCCGGTTTCCTCTAGGATAGGTGAAGGGTAGTTCTACATACTCGTGTAGGCTTGAGGCACTGGCCAGTGACAAAGATTTACGTACTCTAAAGATAGGGAGCACCACGGGCTTCGTGGGTACAACGTTTCCGTGACCGTTGCTGCCCATGAGATTGGTCCTCGCTGTGTGGTGGGGAGATGCCACCGCACTGCCAGCTCCTGGATGCTGGTGATGTTCTCCTCCAGGGAGGCATTGTTGGTGTCCTAAGCGACCGTGGTTAGGATCAGCCAGCACGCACAGCAAGTGGTTTACAACCTAGGACCTACAGTAGGTTGGAAAGCGCTCCAATCGAGTCTTTTGGACAAATCTGCACTGCACTGGCACTGGATAGAAAATGAATTAGTACTGAGACTGACACTGTTTGGGTTCTCATTCTACCCTGGGATGGTGAAATATGTCCTCTGACAATGCCTACAGTACCTTGTGACGGAATATACTATCACAAGCCACAAGCTCCTACATTGTACAGTATTTCAATCGACCCTGTTGCGGGGCACTTATATAAGAGAATGAATATCTATCAGGGAGTCGAAGACGGCCAACACTATAGCCCCAACCTCAAGAGGTAGTATGTGCCTTGGCCACGGGACACAAAGATTGCACAGCTTCACTCAAAAATCCTCAAAGCTTCTGCAGTCCACCCCGTTGATTCTGGACCACCATCCGTTGGTTACTTGCTGAAGCAGTCCAGATGTTGAGCGACGGGGCGGACACTTCTTCGCCAAGTGTCAAAGCCAGCAACCGGTGTTGCTGTTCCTAGAGCATCGTGGCTTCGACTTCAGTTGATACCACCAAAATAACGTTTCTTCTCAAAACTTCCATGCCCTAACTTTTCACGAAATCCTCCCTCTTGTCCTGCCTTAAAAAGCCTCATAGTCTATAGTCTAGTCTTATATTGCAGGAATGTGATCCTGTTGAAAGAATGCCCTTGAATGTCTCATGCATCTTGGCCGCCTGGAGATTTTAGACGATGGCCCCCAGACTGACTCTGACTGCACAGCGGTTTTGTGACGCCAATGCGTCTGGATCTATCCGATTCGCAAGTTTGAAATAACCGAAATCGATTGAAATCGAATAAAACCCAGGCAGGTCAAGGTGCAAGCCCACCACGAATTGCTGGTTTCCATCACATAGGATGGACTTCACCTCCAGCATCGTCTGCCCCAACGGCTCCAGAAGGGCACAATATGGGACAATGATCGTGGCAACCAGTACGAGGAAGAGCGCCAGAGACTCCTCAGGGTCCGTACCAACAGAGCTCCCTTTAGCAGAAAACATCAACTCCGACAGCAACGAAAATATATAACACAAAAAGTAAGAAGGACTGGAGGATGGCCGTGAGAAGCACTGCTTGGTCCACGGTTTGTTGGAGGGTAGGTTTTGGGACGTATTTCGGCATTCTGTGAGCCCTTTTGCACAAAGCAAAGTTCCAAGCAAACAGCAACCCGCTAGCCCAAAGGGTTGATCAAGGATGAGAAAGGCAAACAGGCAAACAGGAGCCCCAAACATCAGTTGCCCCTCAGCCTTTGATCCCTCTCTTCTAGTCTACTGAGCCTACTGTCCCTTCATGTCCCGTCTGCATACAAAGAAAACAAGACTGAAATAGCTGCAACGAGGCGCCAGCTGGCTTCTCCGGCGGGTGTGTTTCACTGTCATGGGCTCCAGCCGCTGGATGGCCAAGTGCACGGAGAGCGGAGTGAAGCCCTCGAAGAGGAACCTCGACCGGGGAAATGTCCACACTCAGATGTGAGGGGGAGTACCTTGGGTGTCTTTTGTATGCTTGTGCAAGTGGTGAGTACCAAATGCGAGCCATTGGCACGGCTCCTCCTTCCCCATCCTTCCCTCGGGCCTTAAGGAAGCCGAGCCAATCACTCTCAAGCTATTCCAAGGGGCTCATCGACGTCGAGAATCGCATTGAGCGCCACACAGTTCAGCATCAGCTCCTCAGGTGATTTTCATCCGCAGTTGCCATATGCCACTATGACGGGAGTCGTTTCAAGCTCATTTCTCCGCAAGAAGAAAAAGCAAGCTTCTGTGGCTCCAGTTAGGGGGGTGCGCCAACTTGAAGGAAAGAGGATTGCCCTTCAGAAAGAAGCCAATAACGCCAGGACTCGTCACCAACTAATTAGTGCCCAAGCATCCGTAATTGACGTGGTGCGTGCAAGCCATTGGACGCCAGCATAGAGCAGCACCTCAAAAAAGAGACGGACAGGACAGCAGGGGAAATTGCCGGGGCCTAGAACGGGGTGCAAGAACTTGCCTCCCAGCCAAGTCACTGCTGCAATTGTGAAGCGGGTAATGCAGTTGACCACCAGCAGTTTGAAGCGTCCTTTGGAGAGGCCTAGGTCAAAGAGTCAAAAGACCTCGAAGAGGCGCTGCTGAAGTGACATTGAAGCCTTGTCTTTGAGGGGCCTCCCACGGAACCGAATCAAAGGACAATAATGTCTTTCAGCAAGGAACTCTGCAGGATGTTGTTGCGAAGCTTCGTGCGGCATGTCCTGGGAAGATGGAAGAGGCACTCCAACGTCAACCAGATGTTCCTGAACTCCTCATCACAGAGCATGGCCACGCCCCTCAGCCCCTCAGCCCTTCAGCCCACTAAGCATGTCCGTCCACAGCAAATAATGACTACATAAACCTCTTGTGGCTGCTCTTAGGCTTTGACTGCCTCGGTTGCCTACGATGGACTTCCAATACTTCTGCTCAATCGAGTGCATTATGTTTGTATCAGTGTGTAAACCTGCAATCGTTGCTTTGTTGAAGAACGTGCTGGTTGAACATTGCGTCCTTGTAAACGCAGAGGGCCCAGAGAAGGATGCAAAGCATACAAAGCAGCTTGCCATCTTGGAAATAGCCCAACTCAAATTGATCGTAGTCCAAGGTCAAATAGCTGTTAATCTGGTCGACCAAAGTCGCCTGCACCGACTTCGACGTGAACCAGCCACCCACTCAGAGCGGTCAGAGCGGCCGGCACTATCTCCAAAAACACCTGCTTCGTGACCCATCCTAAAGGTTCCTAAAGTGAAGTCAACTAGACCGACCCAGGCCCCACCGGCTTGAAACGACCGAAACCATTCGCTCCACCTCCACCGCGCGACCCAAACGACGCGTGGCGACCATTGAGCGATCGACCAGCCTGAGAGGTGGCCAGGATCAAGGAGCCGTCACCCCAGCAAACCCGAGACACCAAACTTCTGGACGTCAAGTCCAAATACCTAGCGATGTGGACTCGGACGATGACATGTTTTCTCAGCGATTTTTGTTCAACGAGGTGCCTTCCAGTGCCACACTAATATAAGGGTGGTAAGACATGGTCATTTCTCATCAAGGATTCTGAAATTGAAGTCGAAAGGTTGTCTTTTCAAACTCTTTTCAGAACTTTCACAAAGATAAACCCTTGGTACTACCCTCGGTGAAGACTAACGTCGGTGGCTGAGATGGGCCCTTTTGGGAGGCCTATTGTTGCAAGATCTTCGCGCTATTTCGTGCTTCTATAAGGAAACATGGGAAGGCAAGATTTCTCCAGCACTTTTCCTTTCCAATCCAAGGACTCAACTCTATCCTTCAACGAAACGAACTCTCCAAATTGGTAGTGTCCCTGAGATCTTCTGGAACCGTTTTTTCGCTACCCACCGCCGTGAACTGAGACCAACCGTAGTGAACTCAGAAAGAACTCAGACCAATGGGCGGTGGAAATGGAAGGGAAAAGGAATTCTTCTTCGTGCATGTTCAGTTGGTTGCAGCGTTGCAGCACAGCCGAACTGAGGGATCCTCCTCGTAAGCTCCAGCAGTTGAAGCCAGGAGACTTGTGATCATGTGCAAAGCTGCTGCGCCAACGCCTCGCGCAGCAGATTCATGCGTCAATCCAAACAAAGCAGGTGGTGTTAGTCCGCGTCCGTGTCAATGGAGTCCGTCGTCCCACTCCACGAGTCTGGCCATCGTCCGAGTGGACGGCTTCCACCGACTTGGACACCTCGCGAAGTCCAACTGCAAGGCAAACTCCGAACCCATGAAGCCTTCACCTGGCGGTCAGCGATGGGACCAGTGTTTGTTGCATATTGCTACCACTGCAACCGCGACCTGCATTTCGCCCACCAGCAAGGCGAAAAGTGCTTGGATCTTTTAAGAATATCTGACCACTGCAAGGAGGAAAGATGTTCTTTTTAGAATGTCGGCCAACAGCATTCTTCTATACATCTTGCCATCAAGTCACCCAGGATGATGTAGGAAAAGCCTGCTTGCATGCCTTGGTTGGGACAGCAACGATTTTTGGCTGGCGCTTGAATGGCAACCAAAACAAAAACATGTCAACAGAAATTTCTGTCTCACTATATAACATGGAAGTGGAAATCCCCCTGTTATCTAGTAACAAGTGCATCGCTTCTAGTAACAAGTGCCTTACTAGTAGTAACAAGAAGCTACTAGGGGCTCCTGGCCATACTAGTAGTAGCAAGAATGCTACTAGAAAGCAGTCTTCCAGGGAACCATGCCATCCACTTCCACGTCAGTGAGTCAGAGTGTACTGGGCTGGTGGTGAGCCTCGCTTTGAGCTAGTGGTCTTCCACCTGGTGCCAACCTCCACTATCACCACCTCTTCCAAAAATGCTGATCTAGCCACTGCAAGAACCCATCGACCCTGCAAATGGCAGGAATGCAGTCCATCCAATGGGATCATTCTATTGTCGAGTCTATTTGAGACCGGACCTAAGAGTCAAATATCATATACAAGCTAAGATTAAGTTATGTCATATACTGTATCTGGTTTGGATGTGTTTTCTTTGGTCACTATGACTGTCACCAGGACATCCCAAGTTTTGTTGCGGGTGCAGACCCCGGCGGTCCCCGTGAACCGCGGTTGTCGAGCGGCCCAGGTTCAGCAGCATCAGCAGGATCGAGAAGATCACATCCCAAAGGCCCACATCCACCAAGCCAATCACCACGGGGTAGGTCCAGGCACTCTCGCTGAAATGCACCAGGCCAACGACCGCCTCGGGTTCGACCGGTGACCGTTTGAAAACACTATAAGGACGACATGGGAGGCTGAAATGTCCAGATTTGATTGATGCTGAACATCTCTGCATGATGGAGACAAGCCTAAGCGACACCTTTGTCCAAGATGTGTTGCCAAACCGCCACACTCATTGCACAGGATCACAGGGCTGCATCCCATCACATCCAACGATCATCCGGTCACCTGAAACTCGTCCAAGCTTCAGCTTCCTCACACCAGCTCTTCTCAAAGATGCTCTTTTTGCTGACCTCAGCCTCCTTCTTCGGGCTTTCCTGGCCAAGAAGAGTCTAGTGAGTCTAGTGCACAGAACACTTGGAGAATCACTGGCGACATGGAAAAAAAAGGTAACCACAACACTCTTCCAAGTGCCAAGGGTCGGCTACAAGTGCCACCTCACCCAAGTTGTTCTCTCCCAAGTTATTCTCGGGCTCATTGCTCTCCTTGGCATCTTTGGCTAGAGATCGAAGAAAAAAACTCGCTGGAATAGAAGTGCGATGTGAACATGGCGACAGCATCAGCAGCCGAGCAAAAAGGAGAAAAGCACTGCAAAAAGAAAAAGAAAAGGTTACTGTACTATGTGCATATGTGTGCGCATATATATATATATACATACATATATTGTGTGTCTATACTATACATGTATATACAGTGGATATATATATATATATATAAAGAGAGAGAGAGAGAGATTATCGTGCGGGTGCGGGTGTGTCACTATCACAACGGTCACCTCACCATGATCCTGCCAGTTCCAGCACGACCCAGAAACCCTGCCGAGCGCCCAGCCCACCCATGGCCACCCTCGACCCCGATGCGGCGGCCCCACACAGCCACACAACCGCATCCGAGCCTTCAATCCACGCACTTGGTGTGTCCAAGGGTCAGCTGGCTCACCCAAGGTCTTCTCGGGTTTGATGTCTGTTCCAGCCTCAGTGGTATCTCGACCGAATGACAAATCCTATTGGCTGCCTTGGCCCCTCAAATCATCCCAAAAACAGCTCAATCTCCATGAGGGATTGCCAGGCAGCGCTTCTACCCAACTGACTTGACGTCCCAAGCCTTTCGAGTACCCAAACGGATGCCAAGACGCTTTTAGCTGGTCCTCGACCGCGTTCAAACGTGCCACCACTTTGGAGAGCTCGAAGTGGAACTCCTGCGTGGCGGCATGGCGGGTTTGTGACTGAGCGGCACCAATATGCCAAAATCCCAGAGATAGGGAATACCGTGTATCGGCCTGTGTCGGTACAGCGCAGATTTGGAACCCACGGCTCCGGCACAATAAGATTTTTGTGTTGTGATTTTGTGGTGAGCGCCTTGAGGCGCTGTGGAACCATCATGGAGGCCAATGGGGATCACGTGAAGATTTCACACGCGAGGGGTCTTCGACCTCACCGGCCTGACATGGCAATTGATCCATCACCAAGGTTGCACCGGTGACTCTTACCCTTCCTTCTGACAGGATGTTCGCCACTGTAGCTAAAGCACGCGGCGAGTCTAGGGCAGCTGAGGCTTCTAAGCACAAACAGGCCAAGCAAAGACCAAAGCAACATAGTCTCCTCCCGAAGCGCCTCGAGTAGCTGGAGGTCCTTGGCCACACCAGTGTGGCACCCACACCAGTTTGCAGTGAAACTGACAACCAGTTGCTTTTCAATTTACATAACAATTAGAAATGCTGAAGGTTTGGTCCAAAGAACTGCTACCTGCTACCCACCTAGCCCAAGCGAGCCCAAGTGACTGGTACCACTGACGAGTTGGACGGCAGACTTGGCAGACTTGGGATCGGCATGGCATCCGCCCGGGCTGGTCAAGGCCTCTACTGTGTTAAATCGTTTCCTATACCTAGGAAAGCCCACTGAAATCCATGTTAGTTGAGGATTTCAAGGTTCAAACCTGCCATCTACTTTGAAGTTAATTACTTATTGCATTTGAGACTCCGCCTTCTCCCCATGAGCTGAGCTGTTTGGAGCTCCTTCTCCATGGTTCTCTTGTCACAGTTCCAACGCCAAACATCTTGCATTCTCGGTATTTCATCTGCCTGGACTCCTACGCTGGACCACTTCTGTTTGCAAAACTGCTTTCTGTGCACCAACCAACCAGCTGGAACAGAACGCAATTCTTTGACAACTCCTGCCCATTCTTGATGCGTGCTTGTCTCCAGCGAAGATCTGACCAACCGGATCCTCATCCGTTTGCCTTGCTCCCGTCCCACTTTACATCCCCAAAGCAAAATGGCGAAATCCTGTATGCGTGGCATTGGCTAAGCGGCTAAGCTCTCAGCCGTCACAACCCTTGAGCGGCAAAAAGAGGGTGAAGCTGCATCCTGCCTTCTGACTTATGAGTTGATGTGGTCCGATGAATGTTCCCGGACAGAGCTGCAGGCAAAAGGCACATGCAGGAGGAACTTCCGAATTCTGACCAGTTTCTTTCTCTGGCTGCTCTTCCCCAGTCAAGCCGATGAAATGTCACCCCCGGCCCACCCTGCCAGCTTGAATAAAAGACCCAATCTAACATGCGGGCCTCCGCATAGCTGCCACTCAGGGTACGGACATTCTCCTGGCACCCGAGGGGTGGGTTAAATGGAGGTCTGCAGAGTAGAAACAAGCTACGGTGGTGATTTGCCACTAGTTGCAGTAAGTAAGATCTGAGGGTTGGCTTTCCCAAGCAAGTGCCTGGCAGGAATGACACTTGAACTTTATTATATAGTTTATATATATATATATAATGATGTCAACCCTCTTTCCCGCTCCTTCCCTGTGACAGGCCCCTCTTGGGGATCAGAACGCCAACAAAACCAACATATTGAGCAGGGACTCGGGATGGGCTTCTAATAGGCCTTGGGCATGAGACCTGCGCGCGCTGGCAGAACACACCTGGCAGGTGTTCTCGATGTCCTTCTGGGCCTCGGGCTGGTCTCGTCGGTGGCACCGGCACCGGCCCATTAGTTCCCCGGATCCTCTGGTTGATCTGCAGTTGGATGACATAAACAGCTATGTAACTGTGTGACTTAGAAAACATTAGAAAGAAAGGCAATAGACAATGACAAATCCTGTGAGCGTTTGCTATCTTAGACCACATCCTCATCCAACTGCTTCTTGAAACGAATTGGTTCGCGCGTCTTTCCCCAAGTGCAGTCGAACCAGACATGTTCGGTTCGAAACGGAACCCTTCTGCTGGTCGACGAATCCGTCTTGGACACGAATCCTTGCCCACTTGTCTCCACTGGCAGTGCAGGACACCGTGCAACATCCCAAAAAGTTGAATGCATGAACGCTCCATGGCCACCAGGCGACTGAACACGAACGTGGAAAAGCTGAGGTACAGTCAACAAGGGCATCTATGAACTAGTTCCATGTGACCTCATGTGAGTGTGTGCTGTTTAAAAAAAACAAAACAGGTCTCCCCAACTCTCCACGAACGAAGGCCCAATGAACCCATCGGCTGTGTGGACCCCCCTGGACCCCACCTGGCTGCGCCAGGTGTCCGCTTGCGCATCCATGGTCTGAGCCGGTGCTTTTGGGTGGTTTTTCTAGATCGGTCAAACCCTGCTTTCTTTGGAGCACCGTGCGGGAGTGCCCTCCTGGCTTTCATGGAATGCTCATCGGGGATCCGCAATCAATCTACTGAAAAGGTGATCCTTCTCCCGGAGCGACAAGCAAGGTCACGTCGCCTGCAACGACCCGCGCGAGACGTGCACTTTCTTCCAAGGTCCACAGGTGCGACGGACGTTTCGCCAACCCTTACAGCATTTCGGCTGTCTGGCAGCTCAAGTGGCGTGCTCGTCCCAGTTGCAGTGGGATTGTCAGATGGGAAACGGGTTGCCGAACCGGGGAATCTTTCAACGAAAGGTGCTACCGGCCATGCGGGCGCCCAAGTTCGTTCAAAGTGGTCGCGCGTCTTCGCGCGCCACACCAAGTATTCCCTAATCTTGCTGTCGAGGCCAGCATTGGTCTGGGAAGCAAGTTCTTGGGGGATGTTCTTCTTCAGACTTTTGCCACTTGCGATCAAGGCATTGCGTGGGAAAATATGCACATGAATTCGGATGGCCACTTAACTGGAACTGGGGAGAAAGTTGTTGTTTTAAGCAAAAAACGCAAGATCACTAGGGTCGTTATAGCTGGCATGAGCCCCCTCAAAAAGATAAAGAACACACACGCTCGCGCGCACCTCTCAAATTCATCGGTCACAGGCTGGAGGATCTTGCCAGAACACTGACGACGAGACCGGCCCGTGGCATCGCGCTCCGTGTCTGTGACCACACCGAGTACCCCGAAATCCCACCTTGCACATCGTCTCAATCTCCCGTCTGACCTTCGACCAATGAAGCTGGAAAAAGAAAACAATAGAAGCATAAGGTAACCAAACAGGTGGAGAGGAACATGGCGCCCTGTTCTGTGGCCTTTCAAGGAGTCGAAATCCATGAGCACCTCGAATGACGCCTATCAAGTTATAGTGGATGCTGAGCAAGTGGCTGAGATGAACTGATTCTTGCAAAAGTCGGCATGATCACTCATCTCCTCAGGGCACCAAAGCAATCGGCCAAGGGGTTGGGGTAGAGGTTGAAATTGCTGAGGCCAGCAAACACCTGGAGAGGAAATTAACTCCAAATTTCCAAACATAGTTCAACAAACGCAAAGGCTGAGCCGGGGAGGAATCCACCAGAGTGTTTGGTCGGGAGCACCGTCCGCAGGTGCTGCCCAAAAGGAAACGAATCCGTCCCCTCAGTGATCAATCGATACCTTTTGTGGGAATCCTGTGGCACTTTGTGGCTTCATTCAGGGTCCCAACATGTCCTTCGGGAGGGTTAGTTTCCGTCCGTGCCTGCCGAAGCTCTTGCATCTTCTCCTGACACGGGAGGGTATTCATTCTCCAGAATGGCATGATGTCCAGAGCTTTTCACGAAGTGGGAAACCCATGAAACCTTGGGCCTTGGGAGGCCTATGAAGCTGCTTCTTTCGCTTCTTGGCGCACCCTGCCTCGCAAGCATTGACCATTTCGATGACCTTTGGGCCTCTGATAGTGCTTTTGGCTCTGAATGCTTCTGAGCACTGCCCGACTAAAACTGCCACAAAGAAACTGGCAGTATGCCCATGAAAGAGTTCATCGTCTGTTCAAAATGCTCTGGCTATGTGGCTATGCAGCTAGGCTGCTAACTCTTGAGCCCATCCATGGGTGTCAGGAGCGCCTGGCAAATCAAAAACCTCTCTAAATCTAAGCCCAGAAGACTCCAATCATTCGGTCTCCCGGCAGTGGAGTTCCTCCCTGCAGGCGGCTGGAGGTGTTTCAGAAGCTCAGCGGATTCGAGCAATGGCTATGCCATGCCAATCCCATGCCGCGGTACCAACTAAGAAAAGGAAGCTATTTGTTGTTTTGGCGGTGCTTTCTTTGCAAGGGACTGGCGGTGGTGGGATGGATGGCCCGGAAGCCCGGAAGTGACAAAGTATGACAAAGGTATGCCATGAAACCACGCTCTGGTTTTCCTTCACTCTCACTGTTCTAGCATCATCCAGGCAGCACTGTTCTCCCAAGTGCAACACACTCCCCAAACCCATCAGGCCACCTCGTTCTCACCAGGGCGGGCCCCTCTCTTTCTACAAGCCCGCTCACACTGACCACACGCACGGATCAAGCGCTCGCTGCCTCTGGTCAGAGGTGAGGTCGGCCTGCAAGCTCAGCCAGTCAAATGGATGGAATATGATGTGGCTGAATAGCACCGCCAGGAAAATCGTCGAAGAAGCAAGAATCAAAGATCCGCATCCTACGGGGGCACCTGCTGTCAGGGAGCGCAAGTTGAGGACTTCTTTCCGATTTGGTGTCGAATGAGGTCACTTGGAAATCCAACAGGGTTCCATCAAGTGACACTCGTGGGTATTTGGTCGCTAGGCTGCTTTCCAGCCCCATCTCTTGGTGGAAGACCTCTCAATCCTCCTGTGACCGGCGACATTTCTTCAGATCCCAGAAGCCCACACGCCGACCAGCACGGCCGTGGGAGGAAGGCCGTGGGAGTCACAGAAAACCGCGTCGTGAAGGAGACAGTTGGGCCATTGATCACTTCAAAGTGCATACATGAACCCCCCGCCCCTGGTTGGGCTTCAGAGGCGCCATTTTAGGAGACTCTCGCTGGCCCTTTTCGGTGCCCAATTATTAAAACTGGACGACCAATCAAGAAAAAACACATACACACGCACTTATAGAAATGCGTACTGATGTGAGTGCCGCTCGCCGCACGGCTACCTAAGGACACCAAGTCCTGAAAAAGCAAGAGGGGGGGCCTGGGCGGGTCGAAATGACGGCGGCCCAAGTCCTTTGTGGAAGATTGGAGTAACAGCTTGAGAACATCACACCAAAGCAGGTACAGGGAGGTGATCAGCCTTCCCTTCCCATCCATGACCGTAGCTTCGTTGCACATGGTAGGTCATGGATGCCGTGTGCCCCTGCTTGATAAAAACAAGGACAAAAACAAACCAATCCAAAAGGATCCCTGTGACTCCAAGGGTTACACACACACGTTTAGTGAATTAGCATGAATGTTTATATAGCAAGACTTAGAACCTGAAAGATGAAAACAAAATGATCGAAAACCACAACTTAGAATAACCAAACAGGACACTGCGAGTTCCCCCGAATAGTTCTAAGTTTCACTCATTTACAATAGAACATGCATGTTCTGGTTAAAATGCCAGAAACGGCAGTTCGCGTGCAGAGTTTGCCCGCCGGAGCAGTGGCCTTGTTGTCCACCGGAGGAGAAACGTGAACGTCCAAAGGATGCACGAGGAGACTTTGTTCATGATAAAACCTCCGTTTGTGTCTCGTGTTCCAATCTTGCATGGTTGGGCTGGCCCCACATCCCCCAAAAAATGTCCCGGTGAACAATGCTTCTTCAACACGGTTCTGGGTCACTTGACCATGAGCACCAGAGAGCAAGAGAGTCTTTCTAAATATGCTGCTCCGGAGAAGAAGGCGCCACAAGTGGTTTGGAACTGGTTTGGGGGAATGTTTGGGCTACTTAAGGTTTCTGACTCCGAAGGTCAACCCACAACCCACGCCTTTGCTTCGATCGCCTGGCCGCTTTGGATCGCCTCAAGCGGCGCGCGTTCGCGACGCGGCGCGCGTGGGCTAGGCATCCATCGCAGGCGGCACCCAAGAGGTGTATATATATATATGTTACAAGAATATAAAAAGCAACACCATAAGCAGCACGATTTTAGGACCATGGAAGCTCAGAAGCTCGGGCGAACAAGGGGCAAGGGATTGTCAAGGGAAGGGATTGATGCATCCAGCACCGGATTGGCAAAAACTGGAAAGTGTGTACATCAGTAGGCCTACCAGCTGTACCTATGCAGCTGGGGGGGTTGTTCCATGTCACAAAAAGGCACGGACAACGGGTTTAAGATGGCAGCATGGGCAACCAACAAATCCATGATGTAATGATTTGTAGGGGGCTTCGGCTCGGATAGAGACTTCCCGACTGGACCAAAGGCCCACGACAAACTATAGTGATCCCGGATCCCCAAATAGATAGCGGCACGGTTTCCAATACATGTTCAGTGGGGATCTACTGTTCTATCTGTTTGATTCTATTTGGGGCCTACATGCTACGGTCAAAGCAGGGCAACGCACCCGAATGCCTTCTTTTATGGCCTGGATTGCAGCTGGTACGGCCCAGGGCGTCACAGCTGGAACGGCTCAAGCAGAACCGCAGGAGCTCCCACAACGGGCTGACCCTCAAACGATGTGTGCTGCTTGTTGTTGGTGAAAAAGCGCCCGGGATCACATAGGATGAGGGAACTGGATGAGTTGGAGAATTCGCCTGATATAAACATGTCGAAGGGGCAGTGTTGCTGCTGTTGCGTACACTTTTCACCCAGCCGTCCAGCACCAAAACATTGACATGAGTAGGAAGCCGGATGGTGCTTCGCCATGCGTGGCCTCATTGCCGAGTTGCTGCCTGCTGAGGGCCTTCCCCGACATCGGAGCGCCCGCGGATCGCGGGTCGCATCGCACTCGGTATTCGCAGCTGGAAAAGGGCCCTGCTGCACGCCCGTGGGTCTCGCTCACAGGCCAAGATCCACGACACGAGGCGCGTCAACAAGGCCAATGAGGTCCTCCTTGCCTACACTCAAGTAGCCGTAGCCCCCACCTAGTAGTTATATAAGGGAAAGTATGGAAAAGTCATCTTCCAAACCTATGTTTGTTTGGAACCTACATACTTTCAGTACCCCCGTGTGCAGATCTTCAAGTTCCAATTGCACGAAAGGCTAGAAGTCCAAGAAGCACATACTCGGCCAAAGCCATGCACAGCTGGAGGGGGAGTCGACAATCTATCCCAAATGAGAACTTGGAACATGTCCAATCTGTGACATGTGTCAGTAGTTGGTGCATTTACAGTATATAGTATTGATCCATCTTGTATCTAACAGAGGACTACCACACCTCGTGGCGCATGTCGGTGAGCGCGGGTCGGGCATGCACCTCCTTTTCCAGATCATCCAACCATCGATCCGACGGGCTGGCGAGCCAAGAATGGGCCATTGGGGACCATGAAATGATTTCAATGTATATAGTGTGTATATATATATATATGCCTATTGATATGTGCAGTAATGTGCGCCAAGCAACAACATCAACAACACCAATAACAGCAATAAATATACATATAGACAGTAGGCAGAAAGATCTGCATACATCGTAGCATAATGTCCTGCACATGTCTTGCATAGAAAATATCCTATGAGCCTATGATCATCTATGAGCATATAAGGGGTGCAGAGGTCCGGACTGGTGAATCAAGCTTCAGAAATTGATGAATTGTCGCGCCTGGATGATCCGTCTGCTGATTCTGTCCGCGTCTGGTGCGCGATCCGTACCAAGTCCGGCGATATTCTCTCTGATCTTGAAGGCCTTGTTGGCCTAACCAGGACAATTGGGCCCCGGTTCAGCCGACCAATTTGGAATCCTTGATGCCCTCATTGAACTGATATCATCCTGGAAAACGCTGCAGCACCCGAACGGTCAAGCGCATGGACCGGATTGAAGGCATCTGAGAAGGGTCGACAGCATCGAGGGCTCTGCCCATCGATTCTTGATCCCGGGAGCGAGCTTCCTGGAGGATATGTCTTCATAGATATACTTACTCGACAGTTCGACAGACCTACAGAGGTTAAGTGACCTCATAGGTTAGTGTATAGGGTTCTTCAACCTCTGCTGGGACCTGGGATAGACCACAGGGAGGTCACAGCTGCTGGCCCTGGACATCAAACAACGCTGAGGCTCGGTCCACTAACGGGTCCAGCTCCGCCTCCGTCCGGCTCCGCCAAGGCTGGGCGGGCTCGAGCCCGGAGCCCTTCCGAGCGGCGGAAAATAGGGGGACCCGAGAGAAGCGGTGCAGAGAGGAGGGCAGACAGTACTATTGATGCTCCCACCTTGAATTCCGGCAAAAGAGCACTCCTGCTTAGCAAATCGAGGAGTTTGCATGAATTAGATTCTTCAGGCTCGGGGTATTATCGAGCCCGAAGGGCGAGAAGGGCGACCAAAAGCGCAAAGCTCTCACCAGTCGATGCTCAAATTCACCTCGCTCCATCCCGCCCCCTCGCTCTCTCCCTCACACACATGTTCTTGCAAAATTAATCACAAGGGTAGGAGAGGTGTTTAGACTTCCAAAACTCAATCTGGCCAAGCGGCGAAAGACGGCGCAAACGCAAAGACGAAAGAAGCTCTGCGTTGGAAAAATGTATATCTGTATCAAACCGTGAAGATTATCATGAAAAGGGTTGCGCCCCCAATACTAGCTTACATACAGTAGCCAGCTTCAGGTCCAGTGCTTTCAGAAATCGGGCCCGGACTGGAGCAGACTCTGCCCTGGGACGCTATGCCTGGAGGAGGTGAGCAGGTTAAGCATTTTAAGCCTTTTTCAGGGTGCCCCTTTTTGTCCAAGATGGCAAGGCATGGCAAGGCCATAATATATGTTCAGGTCCAGTAGCTTCGTGTCTACATCAACTCGCGTTGGCAGATCAAATCCCAAGTCAATCCTTCCTCAACTGATGTCGCCATGGCTGTAAACTGGCTACCAGGAAAAAGTTGATGAAAAAGGGACCCCCAAAACGACCCGTCGCTTCCTGTGTCTGTTTGCAAGGAGTCTCTTTCAAGCGGGATTGATCTGCCTAGGCCCAAAGTGCCAGCGTGCCCATGGCCGCAAAGCCCGCTGTGCACACCTGGACTCACCGAAGTATGGCTGCCGGGGCTACCAAGGGGAAAGACTCGAAAGAAAAGAGTTGCCATTGTGTTTTCAAGATAACTCACCTCAACCCATTTGCTATCATTTGCCATGGCACCCCCATTTGCGCCGCACGGCCAAGCATGCTGGGAAGCCAAGGCTTTCGGACACCGGGCATCGTCTCCACTAAGCCTCAAGGCTCGTCGGGTTGCCCAGGGATTGATGGTTTCTGAGGAGCTCTAGCGAAAATGAGAGGGATGTCACGGGATGTCCCAATTGATTCGCCTGCCCATCTGACGGTCCAGCTGTCTTGATTGATTCTCGGCAGGATCTAGGTCTGTCTAAAACCAATCAGTCAGGTCTCCAAATAGCGCTTAACACGCGCAAAGCTGAAAGCTGAGCCAGGGAGAAAACGCGGTCAGTGGTGGGTCCCTGCCTATGTAGAGGAAGGTGCCAGCAGAGAGTGACAAAAGAATGCTCCTAGGCTGACACCAGAGAGCAGTGCTGAACTCTGCATTGGAACACTACCCCGCCACAAAATTCCACAATTGTCTGTGTCTAAATGGCCCAAGTCACAATTCACTCGGATTTCCTGCAGATTTGGAAAAATGATGCTCCTAGGAAGAATCTGCTTCGCTGTTTTGCAGTTGCCAATGAGTAAAAAATGCCCTACCCTACTGAGGTAGACGGGACCCGACGAAAACGAGCAGAATGGACTGTGACTATCAGTGCCTCACCACCGATGACCCTCAATGCCAAAGCCATTTGCTTGCCACGGCTCGCTGCGACACTGCCCTCGGCAGTTGTGCCAACCAGCACCCCCACAGGAGACACGAGTGAGAAAACGAGCATTGCGAGGGCATACCAGCCTGAGCGGGCCGGTTATGTATGTTATGGCACGGTTTCGCACCACGTTTCACCACATCAACCACCAAACCATGTGACTGGCACCTCTGCTCTTCATCGGCAGCATGCAAAGTCTGCCGTGTGACTGCTTCATATGGGGCATGTGAATTGCAGCCATCCTCTGAATCAGCTCTTAAGGAGGTCTAGTCAAGTTCGTCCTGGGAGGCTGGTCAATCAATTTACCTGAGTATGCCCACATCTCACATAACATACACAGCTCGCATGTCTTTAATGGTCTGCAAACGTTGAGCAAACGGTGAGCGGCCAAGGCTGAAATATGTACGCCATGCCTGATGACCGTGGATTTACATCAAAACCATCCGAATGAGTCACACCGCTAACACCAACCCCACCGGCATCACCACCTGAAAATTAAAATAAGCGCCCAGAGCACCCGCATCACCCCGGATCGCGCCAAGTGACCGAGGCTACCCCAGTTGATGCCCAAGGTGAAGGCCGCCATACCCTGACATGTCGGAGAGGACTGGACCTCTCTGCATCTTCGATTGTCACACTCAGCTCCACGAGACGGAGAAGAAAAAAACAGGACGAGCGAAACGCCAAACCTCACAGAGATGAGTTGCTGCCGAAGTGAACTTCTGAACCACCCAGAGCAGGAATCCGCAGTGCCCCGAAATGGGTGTTGTAGTTAGTGAATATGGGCGAGGCCCAAAAAGCACCTGTGTTGCCCCTCTTTTCCCCGTCCTTGTGCGCGATGATGGGAAGGAAAATGTCCATAGTTCTGTCGGCCTGAGGCGCTCCAAAAGCCACAAGGGAACTTGAGAACTACTCTACCTGGCTAACAGTTAACACGAACCCCTAAGCCGCTGATGTGTGTTTATGCCGGTTCTACCTGGCTATTTTTAATCAAATCTTCAAAACCCAGCGGATTTGCGCATGTGTTTTTTTCCAATATCTCTTCCTCTTGGGCTGTTTCCTTGCTGTTTGTTCTGTCCTTTTCCACCTGCTTCTCCTTTTGGCGCCATTTAATGGATGGTTGTGTAGTCACCCACCCCCTCAAATAATTTCATTATAGAGGTTGTATGAGGTTGTACTCTGTCCTTTTCCACCTATTTTCCTCTTGTTGATACCCATTTAATGGGTGGTTGTGTAGTCACCCACCCTCTCAAATAATGTAGTTATATTATATAGATTTGGTGGCCATGTCCCTTTTCTTCCACCTTTCGCCCTGTTTCCAACTATTTGTACATGTTTTTTGCAAATCTCTTCTCCTTTTCCACCATTTCCTCCTAGCCTATTGAGATGGCAGGTGTCCTCGACTCGCAAACATTCTCAGCCTGTGGACTTTGCCTCGATGCCTTCCAAAGCATTGGACCAAGTGTGCCTCGCCATTTTTATCAAACAGCTTTCTTTCTTTCTAGCTTTGACCCTCATGGTTCAAGCAGTACCTGGACTATTAAAACACTACAAAGGTTGAGGTTGAAACCAAGTTGGGCGTCAGGCCAACCACACTTTGGCTGACAGTAAATTGGGCTACACAGAGTTCAAGAAAAGCTGGAGTTCGTCACACTTCAACGTATTCAATATATTTTCACTATATAGGTCCTCATATACTCAAAGTTATTTAGAAAAATATATGTCGTATGAAATTTATTTTGCACCGCCTCGACTGTTTTAGTTGAAAATAGTTTTCAACCACCACCTACTTGGCTTGCCAAATAAAACTTTGTGTTGTATGTATATATATATAGTTATTTTGCAACACTTATTTCACTAAGTCACTCCCACCTCCAAATAATTTCTGGTACATTGAAGTAGGTACAGTAATCAGAAACGATGTCTCCTTCTCTTCACATTTGGGGTCTTGCTGTTAGGTGTGTTGCCGGTGTTGCCCCCAATAATTTGAGATCCCCACTTGCTCCGTCACCGAGAAGGAAAAAAAAATGGCGCCGCTGGTCCTTCCTTTGTCCTTTGTCCTTCCTTTCGCTCCGCTGGTCCCCGTCTGTCACAGCACAACCGCTCTCTGTCGTCGGGCGATGTCCAGCGCATCCCATGAGTTTGCGTCCAAATGTTTCTGCCGGTGTTCGGTAGACAGTGAGAGTTGAAACACAACCCAACTCAACTTGCAACATGCTAGCACTTCATGCAATCTATTTCTACCAACGTGCGAGGAGGCAGAAAGGCTTATGACATATGCGAGCAGAGAGGGGCACTGTGAGATCGTGTTTGCATGTCTTTGGTGAAGAAGTGTTCCGAGTTCTGACCACTGGTTCCAGGTGCCGACTTGAATTCACACCGTCCAAGCACACCTGCCGGAAAGTTCCATGGGTTTTGAAAGCAGTTTCTAACAAAAACTGCCAAACAACTACTAACACAGGACGTCACCGGTTGCTATGTTTGGTGTCAATTCTGTTCCCGTTCGCCCTTCCCTAACGGTGCCTGCGACGCTCCTAGGCTCGTCCCCTGGCGGGGGAGATACAAAGCTGGCTACTGGTGGTGCCCCTCGTGAGCCCGGAGGCCCGCGCTGGAGCGCGGCAACCTGTCCAGCCTTCATGCCACCTAGGCCGCCTAGGCCCTTATATAAGTTGCGAGCAGCCAAACAACACAGAAGAAACTCCCATGGCACCGCCCAAGCCCAAAGGCAAAAAGAGGCACATAGCGGCACAACTCCATGAACAATGGATGGTGCAAACCTCAAAGCTCTTGCTGAAAACAAGTTTCGATCATTCAATCTCACATGCTGGAGATTCCACTTCTCCTGCCAGGTGCTACATGAAACCGGCTCATTTGGTCACCACTTCGCGTCGACGGTAGGCCGCCTCCATGAGGGAATGGAAAGTGAGCGCCAGCAACAGCAGCGGACCCGCACAGTTGAGACGCACCTGCCAGCCACACGCCACTTCAGGGAACGAAACGTGAGCGCCGGGGTATTGTTGTTGGGTGAAAGCGTTCAAAAACACAGAAGAAATGGATGTGGTGGTGGTGTGCCATATGATGTGATGTGGGGGGAAATATAAGTGGCATGCTTGCAATGACAAATGGTCCAAGCTGTTGAAAGGACCTGTTAGCTTACCTTTCATAGACCTGTACAATAAGGAGACACTAAAAACACTAAAGAGATGATTCTACGGTATAGCGTATAGCACTTGCCATCTCCCGGCATATTGCAAAGTTCATTGCAATGACTCAATTTTTCGACCCCCTTCAATTCGTACATTTTTCAGGGGCCAACTTATATCCAATGCCTGAAATGTTGTCTTTCCCATTTTTTGTCATTAATCCATTGCGTGGTACTTGTCATCTGTACGTCATGCATGTTGAAATGTTATTGTAACCGCTCTATTTTCGGATCCCTTGAAATTGTATATTTGTCAGGAGCCCAACATAAATCCAACAAGGCCTTGTTACAGTATATCGACCATGCATGTTGCAGACTTTATTGTAATCATTCCTTTTTCGACCCAGAGGTGAAAAGAAAGTACCACGCAGTGGGTGAATACATGACATAAATGGGAAACAAAAAAATTGTAGACATTGTTGGATGTAAGTTGGACCCCGTGAAACATGCACAATTGCAAGGGTGTGCGAAAAACAGCGTGACTCCAAGAAACTGTCCCATATGCATGACGACCTAGAGATGACAAGCACCATGTGGTGGATGAATGAAAGAATTGCAGTATATAAAGAAACATGTATGTATTATTGGAGATTAGTTGGTGTGATTACTGTACAACAAAATTTGGGTTACGCATCATCTAGGGTGTTGGCTTGGACATGAATTACATTTCCTTGCGCTTCTCTCTCTCTCTCTCGAAGCAAACGGTGCAGGCGGTTGTCGACGCGAAGCGGCTTGAATACATATTGCTATTTGGGTCTGTGCTTGCATAGTTGCAGTGAATCTGAGTACTTGGGGGTGGGTTACGGTTGTTGATGTTGTTTGGTAGTCTTGGGGTCTTTGGCTCCAGCTCAAAGGCTTGGCAAGATCTTTTGACAAGAACTAAGGCTTGGCGGGTTGGGACTTTGGTCAGTAATCTGGCTTGTGGCTCAATGCTTCCCCACTGGCTGCATCCCTGTTCACCTCTTGCGTCACCTGGGGTGGTGCCTTCATATCAACTCTCTGCATGACAATGAGTCTAATCTTGGGTTTGATCAACTGTCAGTGAGACGAGCACCACCCCAGACTTTAAAAAATAATTGATATTATACATATATAAACCCAAGTCAGTTCATGAATATTCATGTCATTGACTGGCACTCCAAAGGCCTTGCCTCAGTCCCTAACCCAATCCGCGGTGGCCTCAGTCTGTTGAAAGGGGAGCTGCCGCCCGATCGGCTGCTGCTCCTGGTTTTGCTCCTGCGGTTCATTGGCCAAAGAGGTTCAGCTCCATATTGGTCAAAACTGGTCCAACGGACGGGGGAGATATTCACAACAAGTGGAGATGTTCGCCGAATTTGGAGTTGTGGCAATCGGGTGCCCATATGTACTGTATATATAATATACTGTGTATACATATATATATATGTATGTATACCCATATCCATCTTTGCAGCACTTGTTGCCCACGCCCCAAGCACTTTGACCTGCCTGAGTCACAAATGCCAGCGTCTTCAATCAAAGCAATCTCTACGCCGATGGATTGACGACCCTTTGGGGGGGCAACACAGCCAACATCGGAGCTTGTCTCAGCCGTGTCCTTGTCGGAGTTCGAGTTGGTCGATGCCACCGATGGCATGGGGGCCTTGTGCCCAACCACCTGACAGAGGAGGACTTGTTGGTGGAGGGACTATAGTTGACTATAGCGACTGGGCAATTGAAAGCACAAAGTAGTCAAAAAGAAAAAGGCACCCTGGCCGCGGCCCCACTCCCAAAACCAAGCCCTTCCAGCAAGTGTCATGTGTCGTTTCGGTCTGAGGACCCATGGCCTGGCCACTGATGGCGGGAGACCGGTCGGCCATCCGCTCCATCAGAGGTTCTGCTATGCCTTCCACCTTGGGCAGCGCTCGAGCCGTCCGAAGCGAGGCAGAGGCAGGGCGTAGAAGAAAAGGATCGGCCGAGAGGCAAAGTGAGTCATCAAAGCACCAAGGCCGCAAAGGAGGGGTGCCAAGGGGAAAGGCCTCGGCGACAGCTGCGTCTCTGAGACGCCATGCTGGTTGCAAGAGAGCTGAAGAGAAAGAATCAAAGACAAGGACATAGAGCTGCACATGATCGCATGGTTGAAAGTGCGCATGTTGTGGAAGCTCAAAATAAAGGTTGACTGCCGCAGAATCTTCTTCCAATTCCCCATGCTACACCAAATGCCACAAGATCCGGGCCAGATTCTAAGATTGAGAACGTTATATAGATTTTTAATTGCATTGTTGATGTTTTTTGGTGGCAAGCTCCACCCCGCGAGGCCACCCTTTACACAAGTCTGCTGAGGTCAGGAGAGCAGTTTGAATATGTGGCGTTTGCCAGAATGGCTGTCAGCAGTTGGTACACATCCAGGGCCCCAGGCTCTCCCTCGCCATTCTTGGGCATCATTACCTCGTCCTGGACAGCAATCAAACAAATGCAAGGGGGGAAGAAAGTTTGTACAAATGTTGGGTCCCTGTTCCATACGTATTGATATGGAAGGTACCCGGCATCGTTCCCCCAGTCGATGGATCACATCTGTTATCGCCCGGCTTGCTGTGGGAAGTCCTGTGCAAAACTTGAACGTGTTGGTTGTTCGTGCTTCCGAGTGGTGTTGGATTTTGTCCTGCAATTCTTCAGGATATCCAAACCTGTGGGGGTACCCACAAAAAGTCAACGGGTGTTCCTTGGTGGCCCTTGCTTGCAAGCAGGATGAAAAATCATAAGCAGCACAATGACAGCATGGAAGTGGAACCGGCATCGAAAGGTGCAGAAATGGGCACATGGTCGGTTCTGCCTATTTGTGAGGACACCCCAGCCAGACTCAAAGGATGAGGCTCAGGTTTGGTCTTGCTCAGCTCAATGCTTTGAGACATGAACAGCGATCAATCAAGTACTGTATGTAGTTACGCACCGTACTAATACTGTACAGTAACCTTTTCCGCGCCCAAACTTGTGCTTCCCCTGGTAAACCCCACAACGACGATCACGCGGCTCTTGCCATGCACGACCGATGCCCACTCCAGGGTGCCAATGTTGTCAGCAAGCCTTGGGTCATTGAGACCGTGTGGATTGATGCGCCTGCGGGCATATCATCCAACTTTGGGTGAACGAAAGGTAACGTGTATATAATACTATACAGTAGCTAGTAGGGTCCAGCAGGTTCGGAGGGGGTGTGATGGCAACTGTTCGGATCGAAGCTGAGCGCACCTGGTGAAATGCAGAAGGTGCATGAGGATGAGGGGAATTTGACCCGCCAATGATGAAAAATCCGTTCTTAGAGCCTTTGATTGCAATATAGCAAGGAGAACTCAGGTAACTGAGGCTATCTTTCGTGAATTGGTACGATGCAACCACCACTCCAAATCAGCCATTTTTATGGCTCTCTCTCTCTCTCTCTGGCGGGATGACTCGAGGGCCCCCTTATATATACAGTATATATATATATACATACATACATACATACATACATATATATATATATATGGGTTTGTATTTTTTTAAGGTTCCCGGGCCGGGATGTTTGACTATGGGGTATGCTTCGGAGGTATGCTTCGGGGGTATGCTTCGGGGTATGCTTCGCGCAGTGTGAAGACTAAAGTAGTAGCATTTCGAGAGGGTATGCTTCAGGGTATGCTTCGGGGTATGCTTCGCCTAAGTCGAACATCCCAGCCCTACATAAACTGGACACCTTAAAAAAAGACAAGCCCATATCTGTGTGTGTGTGTGATCAGGAGGCGAAGGCTACCTAAGCAGGCACCATACTCTCCCAACTACGTCGGTCTTGTGCCAGGTGTTTCCAGTGGCAGTGGTAGAGCGCGGGCAGACATGTCTAAAAACCGGTCGCCAGTAGCGGGAAGCATCCAGGATGTTGGACTTGGTGCCTTGCGGAATGCTGCCATTCTAAGTCGAGGGTCTGTAGGACATTTGTAGCCTTGTTACGTCTTGCATCTGCTGGCTATGGTGTCCACTCTTTGAGGTCCCGCTTTGTCCAGCCCCTGCCAGCCCATTCAACCGCCGATGAGAAACAAATGAACCAAGGCAGCATTGAGAAGGCCACCAGCTACGAAGGCCTCGGCCAAGGCCATCAGCCTCCCACCTGCGGCAGAACGAAGAGGCGAGGCCGGCGACTATGGAAGGCGAGGCGATTCGCCCATGTGGTCACCATTGGTGGGGGCCATGTTTGCACTGCATACATCGGCATGTATTATATATATGATATATCATGAACATCATTTCTGCCAGTCCATTTCTGCCAGTCCGAACTGTTCAAACCACGAACATGAGCAGTCGACACAATGTTGCTGCATAGATCACGGATTGAACTGTGACTGAACCAAATTTGAGCATTGGCGCCTTTCCGCTCAGCCAGCTTGGCCGCCAGCGCGCCCAGCGCGGCCACAATGAAGATCGCCAGTGCGAAGATCCACTTGGGCATCATAGCGAAGCAGCGAAGTGGCAAGGGCAAAAAGAATGCGTTCGCAAAGAGATGCCTCTTTGAACGGGGACCTTGCATGTGCGTGCCTTGGCAGGAGTTTTGGGGCTTAGTGCATATCTAGATGACAGCCGTGGTTCGCCGGGCTTTCTTCGACATAAACGCAGCGGCGGCGACTTTCTTGCGAAAGACTGCAGGTAAGTGGTAAGCGTCTTCTATGTGGCAATTGTTGAGTTGAGTGTGCCAGGCCCATCAGCATGTCGCAAGCTCCAGTCTTGAACTGGAGCCCCCGAAGCAGGCTGCCCGGCGAGCGGATGTCTTTCTTGCGCCTGACAGGCCGGAGATGGATCAACGGCACTGCGCCCTAGGGCAAGAGAACCTCAGGCCAAGCCAGCTCAAATCCTACTGAGCCGAACTACGCCAAGTTGGAACCAAACACCAGGTGCAAACACCTGTGCTGATACACCACTCCTCATTCTTATTTACAACAACAACACGTCCTTGATCGTCTTGGGTTTTCTGAGGGGAGCGTGCCGAGGAACAACAAAATTAAATTGGTTCTTCAAACCCTTCATGGCCCTGCACTTTAACAACCCAAAAGGAATATTGACACCCTGGCTGAAAGGTGAAAGAAAAAGGAAGAAAAAGAAGAAGAAGAAGAAGAAGAAGGAAAAAAGAGGAAAGGAGCAAGAAGTTGAAGGAAGATTTCTTTCTTTCTTTTCTTCTGTCTCTCTTTCTATAAGGCCTTTTGACCCTAGTTGGTCTTTCTGATTGTTTACTCTCTTTACTTCGTTCTTTCTTTCTTTCTGCCTTTCTTGTCTTTCTGTCTGTCCTTTTTTCCTTTCTTGTCTTTCTTTCTGCCTTTCTTTCCCAAAAGGAAGTGGGACAAAGGAATAAGTGCCGGTGCATCTTCGGTTGAACACCTGGGACTCCGCCCAAACAGCCCAGGGGCCCAATGCCTAGAACGCCACAGGTATGTCGTTTCCAAACCCGCGATCCTTCCGCAGGGCTGACTCGATGCGTGCCTGCCAATCGTGCATTCTGGCAGGGCCAAAGCAAACCATTCCATTAAACAGGTGCTTCGTGCATTACCAAGCTGAAGAGAGTTCAGGAAGGAACCACTTTTTGAATCAAGCTGGCTCCTCCAAGCATGGCCAAGGTGTGATTGGAGACACCCTATAGCCCCGGACTTCTGCGTCCCACGGCCAACATGGGGGCCAATGATGCCAATGGAGAATCTACCCGAGTTGTGCTGCACGAAACCTGTCGACCAGCCGTCCAGGCCCCCGACCGGCAGCTCTTCCTCAAAGGCCTAGCAGGGCACCAGGCTGGCTTGCAGGTCACGACAGGCACTCCAACATGACAGCAACTTGAGAAGGATGATCGGCATTTGGCGGCCTGTATGTGGTTTCCCCCATTTGATCTAGAGGCAAGAGCCATGGATAGTCAAATTGGTGCAGAACTACCCTTTCACTTCACTTACGGAAGTGGAATGTAAGGTCACCCGGACGTGAACACCCCCCCCACAAAGAGAAGTATTCCGGATGTTTATTCGCAGAATGACTGAAATGGCAATGATGCTTAAGAGATCTTAAGAGCCTGATGAACGCAGCGGCTCCATTTCAAAATTGGTGCAAAAACACCACAACTAAGTGACTAAGTGGGTGCCTGGCTGGCCCCATGGTCATGGACTCGGGGTCGTGTAAACGGAGGCTTGGAGTCCGGAATTGCTCCCAAATGTATATAAGTATGAAATAATTATTGAAATAGCTTGTCAGCGATTGGTGGTGGGACATCAATCTGAGCTCGTGTCGCCTCCTTGTCTCATTGTGCCTCCTTTGGACGGACAAGGTGTTCAAACTGCCCATTCTCCTGTTTGGTACATGCTCATGTTGTTGAGACCTTTGGGAAGTGCCCGAGTTCCCCACTCGCCTTTCGTGCCTTTTGTTCAGAATGAAGCTTTTCAATTAGCTCCTGGCCAAGGAGCTCCAATCCGCGCATGAAGTGGACTCCCTGACCAACTCACGGACCCAACCCCCCTTCCCAAAAGCAATCGGATTGCACGTTGCCACTTCCAATGTCCGGAATGTGTCCTGACAGCCAATCTGCACAGCTGCCAGATTCCAAAGTCTATCTGTCTCTCTCTCTTTCTTTGGGGTGGAGCCCTGCGACTGCTGTCCTCCAGCTGCCTTTCCAAAGCCTCGTCAAAAACGAATCGCGTCAAAGGGTCCAATTCAACTCCGGCTCCGTGGGGTGCAGCACTCAAGCAGGCCTTTCAAACAGTACTGTAACTGAAGTGACACTCAGTCTGTATGCATGTATGTACTTTCTCTCTCTCTCTCTCTCTCTGGCGAGTCTGGCTGTCAATCAGCCGTCCCACACGGACACTCGGCTGGTGAAAACAGAAATGTGTGTACATGTGTATGAGTATGTGTATATATATATATATACGCACATAGGTGTGTGTGTGTGTGTAACCCTTGGAGTCATAGGGATGCTTTTGCATTCACTTTTGTTTTATCGCAGGGGGATGCCGGGGATTTCCATGGTCGGCATCCAACGAAGACACCATGGATTTCCTGTGATATGAGTCAGGGACGCCTGACTCACGTACCTGCTTTTTCCTTGTACTGAATGGCATGAGGCTAAGCCCAGGACCTCAATAGCTGCAGACATGCACGGAACGCCGTCAACCTGTCGCCTCGTCGGTTCGTGGCCTTTAACTACAGGAACTCTGGCCCCCTTCACCTGGCTTTTCAGGATTTGGGTCTCTTAGGCCGGCGTGTGGCACCGCAATCAAGTCAGTACGCATATCCATGAGTGTGTTTGGCTTCGTGCCAACCCGGGATGAGCCCGCAGAGTGCCTCCCGTGGACCCGTCGAACGGGTGTACGTCGAACGTATCCACTGCCCGGATACAGAGCAGCTCGCAGCGAGCGTAGGTGGCCTAGGCCGTACGTACGATGATTTTGTCCCATCTTTGGAATTCCAAGTTGGCTCATGCCTTTACGTGACCGCAGCGGTCAAAGCAGCCAGCCGCTTCGGCAGGGCACAAGGTGACCACAGCGGTCAAAGCAAGTTTAAGGTCCATTGGGACCTGTGGAGAACTTAGCCCCCTTCTCCCCTGCCCTCCCCCTTTCTTTCCTTGCTTTATGGGGTTTTCCTGAATGTAATACTCAGGATCTCCCCTTTCCTTCTTTGGTGTGTCCCTGGACGATTCTTCGTAGCTGGGAACACCTTCCTTTCTCTCCTCTCCCTTTCTCTCCCTCTCTCTTTCTTTCTTTCTCTTTTCCCTCTCCACCTTCCTTCCTCCTTGGGTGTCCCTGGATGCTTTTGTCATAGCTGGGAACCCTTCTCCGCTCTTCTTTTGGTGTGTCCTTGGACGCTCGCGTCGTAGCTGGGAACACCTTCCTTCCTTCTCTTTCCTTTTTCTCGTCTCTCCCCACCCTTCCCTCCTGTCTGGACCTTAGCTTGGGTTGCTACTAGGGGCTCTTGGCCTTCCTACTAGGTCGCTACTTGACGCTACTTGAGGTTCCTGGCCTTGCTACTACTTTGTACCCTTTGGCGCGGAGCTTAGAATCTTGCCTCCCTTCGGGGAGGCGTGTGTGTGTAACCCTTGGAGTCATAGGGATGCTTTTGCATTCATTTTTGTTTTATCGCAGGGGGATGCCGGGGATTTCCATGGTCGGCATCCAACGAAGACACCATGGATTTCCTGTGGTATGAGTCAGGGACGCCTGACTCACGTACCTGCTTTTTCCTTGTACTGAATGGCATGAGGCTAAGCCCAGGACCTCAATAGCTGCAGACATGCACGGAACGCCGTCAACCTGTCGCCTCGTCGGTTCGTGGCCTTTAACTACAGGAACTCTGGTCCCCTTCACCTGGTTTTTCAGGATTTGGGTCTCTTAGGCCGGCGTGTGGCACCGCAATCAAGTCAGTACGCATATCCATGAGTGTGTGCATGTAGAGAGAGAGAGAGAGAAAGAGAGTTAGCAAATGTAAAAGCACATGCTATATCAACATCCTGCTGTATGGCAGCCATGAATTATCTGAGCAACCCCGAGATAATCTCCTTCCCGAGAGAGATACTGTAGAACAGTGATTTCCCTGGGGGCAGGGTGCCTACGTCAAGGTTGCAGCAACTTGAAAAGCTGGTTGTCATATATAGAAAAAGATGTCAACCTTTCTTAGAAATCAGATCGATGATCCAAGTGTGTTGTTCATATCACCTGGTGATTGTCGATTGTCATTTTGATATGATATGATCCAGTTCCAGTGCTCACTGTTGAACATTTGTTGTGTTGTTCATCTCATGCATGAGGAGAGGGCTGGAGATCTTGACCTGTGCACCTGTTGATGTCCTTGGGTGATCAAATCCGAAAATGCGCAGCGCTGCAAGAAATACTTGGAACATCTTTGAACCACCGCCGGTCAACCTGAGGTTGTTTACCTTCCCAGAATTCCACAGCCTGCAGCCGCGCCGAGCTTGAGCTCGAGGTGCGGGTGCCGTTGTCCACAGTGTCCTGGTGTGAACACTCTCAAGCGGCAGGCCTAACGCATCGATGTGGCATGTTTTCATGGCGTTCTTGTTCTCCTGAAATCGTCCAACATCCACTCCCTCTCTCCCTCTCTAGCCGGTTGCCCTCTCTCTCTCTCCCCTTTCCCCCTCTTCCACCCAACCAACCTTAGAGGTGGCCTACCTGCCCTTTCTCAATTATCCCCCACAGTCACCGCCCAACCTTTGGAGCTGGAGCCACAGCAGCAGCTGGCAGGGCAGCCTGTCCAGGGGCTGCCCAGTGGATGTTTGATGGTTTAGACTTCCTCGAAGTTGCGGACGTCATCAACTCCCAAAAGTCTTCCTTCCAAGCCTCCTATGGCCTCTTGGGAAATGCCATGATTGGTTGGTTGGAGGAGTGCGACTCCCTAAAGATTGACATGGAACCGAAAGGTCACCGCGCAAGGTCGACAAAAGGCCACTCCTTCCGATTCTAGCTTCTATGGGCAACCGAGGCCTGGTCGTTCGATGCCTCCCTCCATCCGCAACTACCACCACGTTTTAAAAAGAGACAAAGAATCCATGTATATATATATATATAACTATATATATATATGACTTTTGCACAAACTGAATACATCCCCCCCATCTCTCTACCTCTCTCTTCTCCAGGTCTCCATGAGATTGGTATGGAGGGTTTGACTTTGTGTGACCTTGGGGAGTCAGAGAGTCCAGTTGTCGATGAATCGAAGACATCGGAAAAGCGTTGAAAGGGATCCTCTCGGTCTCCGTGCACGCCGCACTTGACGGGCGGCCGCACTTGACGGGATCCGCACGCGGCATCTGACGTCCAAAATCTCTGCACCGTTGGACATACCCCAATTGTCCTCAACCACCGCTCAGCCTTCAGGGGCACTGCACGTGGATTCGGCGCAGGCGCTTCCTGCATTCCACTGCAGGATGATCGGCAATGACTCGTGACAAAGCAAAACCTGTTGGGGCCATTTGGCACAGGGTTTGAGCCACGAAACACGTGCGGCCTGCCAGGATACTGTATGTTTCTGAAGCCCTTATTTTGTCAAGTGCTCCAAATCTCCCAGACACCCCTCTGGAAAGCCGGGGCAGAACTCATGTCATGGCCCACCCCAGGCCATTGCTCTTCCACACGCCTCAGGGCGCCAGCTGGGGGCAAGCCGCTGCCGTGCCTTCAAGGCTACGCTCAGCTGGCTGTCCTGGGAACGGACGTTTTAGGACACGTACCACAAAAATGGCTTAGCTTGCGGGCAAGGCCATTCCACCAGCTTCAAAACTGGTAAGAGTGGCATAACATCTACAGAGTTGTTATTTCCAAACACTCACAATACACACACATGCTCGAAGCACTCAATGATGTTCGCCTTTTCAGCCCCTTATCCAGGACCCCCATCAACATCAGGGGGGATCCATGCACGCCCAGCGGCCAAGTCTGCTGCCAGCGCAGCTGCCTTGGCCTGGAGCCGCGCCCGAGTGCGGGGGCTCTGCACGGGGCCTGGCACTTCCGGCTCCGCGGGCTGCGCGGATCGGCCGGACCCAAGTCTCCAGGCTCCAATGAGCAAGCGTTTGTCCAGATCGACTCGACTGTGGCCGCTTTTGCCCACTTTTTTTGTGGCATCCACGAAGATTGAAAAAAGGTGCTGTGTTATGTTCAAGTTGTTTTGAAACCTGTTTCCTCGAGCTCCAAGTGTTTCCTCAGCTCTTGGCTGGCGCCAGCCGACCGGGATAGGCCACCTGCAGGAAGAGGCCACGCATTTTGTGTGTGTGGGCTAGAACACGCAGCCACAAGAATGATCTCCCTACTGCGACAACCACTCGCCCGTTGCAACAGCAGCCCATGCTTAACACCTCTTCAAAACATGGACTTGTGCTGTGCATTGCTGCTCTGCAAAGATGGCCAGGCCTGCCAATGATGCCGCCTGACCAAGCCAAGTACCACTGGCGGGTCAAACAAGTTGGGTCAGGCTGAGAAATTTTGGAAACAAACACCCGCAGGCACCCCTCAGTCAAACAAAGGCTCATTATATATTCAAGATTTGCCTAAGAGACGAGTGTGTCGACTGGCAAACAGCAAACACCGAGGATCATGCACTGGTTTGAGACACATCGAGCACCTGTGCGTGTTCGCATGTATTCGCCCATGCCCAAGCTCACACCCTCCTTTGGCCCACCTCCACCATCGTGCAGCTCCGCCGTGAGGTCGGTGCTACTATTCCAGGCCACCCTCTGTGTGTCTGCAGTGTTGGCTGGAGTGATCTATATATAACTTGGAAGTAGGGTTTGTTTATGTTTGATGCACGCATGTGTTAGACTATAGACTATAGATTAGTTGCGGCCAGGGCTGCACGAACCTTGTTCTTTCGGGTGGCAAAGTTCCATTTCTCTCAAGCAGCTACAGTTTTCTGAAGGGTTTGTGCGGGTATAGGTTGACAGCTGTGTTTCAATCAGCGTTCCTGCAATCATACCAATGTACTAAGGGGTTCAGCAACCGGGCCCATCTTAGCTCCCAGCATGTCTTCACCCCCCAGGCTGTGTTTGAAGTTTCCCCTATCTCCGTGTCCGTGTGACGCTGAGAATCAGCCAATCTTGAAAATGCAATGATTTGGTCTTCTTCCCCATCTTCCCACACGTCTGAAAGTATGTGGATATCTCCAAGCCCCTCCTTGAGGAAAGGAGAAGAGTGCGGGTGAATTAGACTTGATGGTCTGAGACTGGCGGAAGTTCCTGCTGAAATTCAAGTCTGGCTGCCAAAGCCTGCACCAGGCGAGCAGAGTCGACCGTTCTGATTCCCACAAAACAGCGATCAATCGAATGGAATGCATCTCAAGCACAGGGGTTGGGGCCAATTAAACAGGTGGCTTGATACCCAACTTGGCCATCAAGAAGGCCATTACTCTGATGGGAGCCCAAGCACGTTTTGACGAGGAAAGGTCTCTGCAGTGTATCGGTCCAAAGGCTGTTGCTCAACATGACTTGACCCTTGTGTCAAGAAACTTTGGATGCAGCATGTGGTGCTGAAGACCTTTAAAGAAGACATGCTCTCTAGACTCTAGATCACTGAGTGAATACTTAAAGCCACAGTTTGCTGGCTTTGAGCACAAAGCACCCAACTCCTACGTCTGCAAGATTCAAAGGCCAGCCCCACTTTGTGAAAATGTCTCAGTCCGCTTCATATCAGGCTTCAGTCTTTCTTCGGGGGTCGCCCGATGCCCATTGACCCATGCACCCATCGCTCACCCGAAAAGGCTCTGATGTCCTCTGGCTCCTCATCGCGGGACCGAAGAACCTCAAAGGTGAGTTCCAGCAAATGCCTCGATGAGCAGCTTTGGAGGCCCTAGAAGCCCTGCGAATGGAACAGGCAGCAGGCATTCTTGGTGCCAACTAGCTCAACATGCATCATGGAAGGAACAGGTAGATACGATTATAGCGTGCTTCTGGTGCAAAATGATATATGATGCAAAAAACAAGTGTTGCAAAACTTGTGTGCTTATTCTTGACCAGAATCCCAACAATCCAACTGCAGCTTCAGTGTGCTGAAGCCACCTCGCCCAACACGCTCTTGGAGCCCTAAAACTCTGCACCACAAGCTGATGTCAAATTGTTCTACATTTGTCTCAAACATGGAACGGGCCTACACTCTACACCAATTGCTGCTTATGCTAGGGTTCCAGGATTCGTTCTGTGTCGGCCATCTCAAATCTATTGGAGCAAACTGCTTCCCATCCTCAACACAGCCCCTTTCGCCAAAAACCAGGTGCCGCACGCCGCGAGAAGGAAGTGGCTCTCAGCAACTTCCCCTTTCAGCTCTAACACTGCGAACCTGGTCAGGAGCTACAGTACCCACATCGTGTCACAGCGTCCTTCTTTGCTGATCTTACTTTTGACCTTACTACTCCGTGGAGACTCTGCTGCTCTCCCCCTTTTGTAACCACCATGTCGGCCCACCGGGAGGAAAAAGGGTATTGTACACCAAGCCAACTAAGCAAAAGCCATGCATAGGGATCTGCTGCGATAGATAGCCTGCAGGCTTTCCCGCCTGTGCCAGTAAGCCCCAATCTCAGCCGCAAAGCTGTCGAGTCGGTCGCATCCTGCGCCACAGCGCAGGAAGCTCAACCAACACCTGGCATCTTGGCGGTCCAAACATGCCGTTGAACCATGTTCAGTCGTTTTCAGCCGTGAAACGTCTCCAAGGATGAAATGTTCGCAGCACCCGGCCGGTCCAGGATGCAAGAGCGGAGCATGGCGCTACAAGGTCGGTACAGTATGGTACAGTGGCATCCCCCATAAGGACTATCTGATCCAGCCTTAACGCCTCCACTGCAGAGAGGGCATCTGCTGCACTGGAGCCTGTCAGGCTGTAGAGGCTTGCTCAAGGGCCGCCACAAAAAACACTGTGGAACGTTGCCTCCTTGACGGTGCTGAATGTGCCCCTTTTTTTGAACACTCCTCTCCTTGCTTTGGCGATTTCTTGCACAGCATGGAGTGTTGCAACGTGTTGCAAAAGTCTTACCCGGCACGGCTGCTGTCCAAAGACAATGGACCTCAAACGAACAAACATCGACCCAAATCCACCCCACCTGATTTCAGGGGGCTTAGCACACTTCGTCGCAGCACCGCCAAAAGCTTTTCGGGCTCCTGGGTGAAAGGGCTCAAGCGACTTCAAGCTTGTACACCTTGAAGATGAGGCTATGACTCACAAAAAATCAGACCCAGCTGTCACCAACCTGCAGAAATTAAACTACCTTACTTTTACGGTGCCCTATTTTCGAGCCACAGCCAAGTCCCACTTGCATCTTCGCACACCCCAAATTCACAATATTCACGATCCTCTCGCAGCCACCATGCCACAGCACGGCGACCCACCACTTCGCAACCTCAATCAGAACCATGGCGGACACGAACAAGTACCAAGTGGTACTCCTTTGCGCTTCTTCGCCTCTAATTAACTTTACTAGCCGCAGCGAGGCTTTCAAAGGCTAACGTGGCATTGGGGTCCCTTTCTGCCCCTCACTCCAGCAACACAGGAGACACACTCATGTGCCAAGTTAGTTCCTCCAGGTTTCAGAATATGACTGGAAGAAGCAGCAATCTCATGATGGGTGGAGCTTTACTGAAAGGCCCCTGCAGGAGATTTGAACACCTTCTGCAACGTTGAGAGCCACACTCATGCGAACAAAGCGAATCACCTGCCGAAGCAAATTCGCAAGTGGTCATCCCAACTTGGCTGTTTGTTGGCGGTCCGTCATGGGAGAAGCCCATTTCTCATCAACATCCTAGCCTAGCTGGCCGAGCTAGGCTGTAGAAACAGTGGAGCCTTTGAGATGGCCAAAGTGCCGTTTCAGAACTCATGCTCTCTTTCCGGCCCGTTCTTTTCCCCATACATCCCTCCCACTAGGCCAAAAACAGGAAGATACCTCTGGCGCCCTCGCCCGCTGAAAAACGCCTCCGGCTGGATCTCCGACTCCGACTCTGCAGCTGCGATCCACATGGAACGCTGCTCCTCACGCAAAAGCCTGACCGTCAACAGAAAGGGTTCCCCACAACTGAGAGATACGTGCCTGATGCCCAACGCAGTTTGAGGGAGGAGCTCGGAGATCGTGCGAAACCCACTTCTTTAGTATTTACATAGAGGCCGCTGGCAAGCAAGTGGTGCATAAGACCTCATAGACATTTGGGGCTCATCATCACGTTTTGGAACAGCACACCGCACTTCGCACCTGGCGCACAGCTCTGGCCGCACCACAGACGCAGAGGCCAGAGCACGGGCCAAAAGTGCCAGCTGCTTCTCATCAGAGACAGGAGGCAAAAGCCTGGAGCCACAAAGAGTTCCGCTCCAGACTCCAGAACCCACCCATTATAGGAGACCTTGATGTCGCTTGAGGCTTCAAGGCCAGTCTGACACGTCTGTTTTTCACCAGAACTTGTCAACACATTCCGCCCCGTGCGCCGTCAGCAACGCAAGAGGAGAATCGAACAGAAGTGAGAAGAGGACACTCAGTGCAATCCAACATCCATTGAAAGCACCCCTCCCGGCAGCAGCTTCCGATGTTGCACCTCCCCAATGCTGGGACGCCATCACATGGCAAGAGTGGCTCGAGGACCTGAAGCATGCAGGCAGGTACCACTGATGCAAAGTGTGCAAATCACTGGAAAACACAAACCGTGCCTGCACCGCTGTGACTTCGGGCTCCTCTTTGGCCCCTGAGCCCGGTGAGTTGCTGTTCGCGTCTCCAAAACTGTGCGTGCAAAGCGGCATGCCACGCGGTAGCACAAACAGATTCCAAAGAAGAGAAAGGGGTGGAACAAAACTTGTGGCCCAGAGGGGGGGGCGAAAGCTAGGCAAACAAACAACGCTGGGGCTCTTTAGGCAGCAAAAGCCTGGCCGGGAATCGCAACATGCCATGGCCAAGGGAAAAGGAGAGTGCCAACAACGCCCCCCCAATACGACCCCAACACAGCCAACACATGGCAACACACAACCACCCCAGCAACCGCCGCAGCAGCAGCAGCAGCAACAGCCACAACAACAATAACTGTAACCAGCAGCGGCAACGGCAGCAAGCAGAAGCTACCAAGCAGCAGCAGAAGCAGCAGCAGGAGCAGCTAGCAAGCAGCAGCACCAGCTACCAAGCAGCAGCAGCAGCAGCAGCATCAACAGCAGCTACCAAGCAGCAGCAGCAGCTACCAAGCAGCAGCAGCAGCAGCAGCAGCAGCTACCAAGCAGCAGCAACAACAGCTACCAAGCAACAGCAGCAGCAGCTACCAAGCAGCAGCAGCAGCAGCAGCTACCAAGCAGCAGCAGCTACCAAGCAGCAGCAGCTACCAAGCAGCAGCAGCTACCAAGCAACAGCAGCAGCAGCAGCAGCTACCAAGCAACAGCAGCAGCATCAGCAGCAGCTACCAAGCAGCAGCAGCAGCATCAGCAGGAGCCACCAAGCAGCAGCAACATCAGCAGCAGCTACCAAGCAGCAGCAGCAGCAGCAGCAGCAGCAAAGCAAAGCAAAGCAGCAGCAAAGCAGCAGCAGCAGTAGCAGCGACCAAGCAGAAGCAGCATCAACAGCAGCTACCAAGCAGCAGCAGCAGCAGCAGCAGGAGCAGCTACCAAGCAGCAGCAGCAGCTACCAAGCAGCAGCAGCATCAACAGCAGCTACCAAGCGCAGCAGCAGCATCAACAGCAGCTACCAAGCAGCAGCAGCATCAACAGCAGGTACCAAGCAGCAACAGCACCAACAGCAGCTACCAAGCAGCAGCAACAGCACCAACAGCAGCTACCAAGCAGCAGCAGCAGCAGCAGCAGCAGGAGCAGCTACCAAGCAGCAGGAGCAGCTACCAAGCAGCAGGAGCAGGTACCAAGCAGCAGCAGCAGCAGCTACCAAGCAGCAGCAGCATCAACAGCAGCTACCAAGCAGCAGCAGCAGCAGC
>CAXAMN010013403.1:79124-90868 GCA_963970005.1 Durusdinium trenchii | reverse complement strand
CGACTAAGCAGCAGCAGCAGCAGCGACTAAGCAGCAGCAGCAGCAGCAGCAGCAGCGACCGCAGCAGCAGCAGCAGGGAAAGAGTGAGCTTTCCTTAGGGTCTGTCGTGCCCCAACATTTGGTCTCGAACAATAGCACATATAGGTGCTGCCTGAGTAATTGTAGAAGGGCGACGTGGAAAGACAGATATATCCGATATATCTGCTTTTTTCACGAATAAATGCTGACGATGCAGCCAGCAGCGGTGTGCATGATTGACATCTAGGGGTTGTATGCGAACATGTGTCAGCGACCGAAGACTCCGTCGCAACGCTTGTGCATGCTCCCTGTCGCTCGAACATGGAACGCGGACTACCATGAGTGAAGCAAACAGCCCGTTCAAACATCTTACTGGGTTCTGTCATTATGTGTGAAGTAAGTATCATCTTTTGATCTGCATGGATAGCGGATAGTGCATTCTGATTTGTACTCTTGGGTTGTGGGGTGGGCACATGCCTGCACAAGCTTCTTAAGGATATAGTGAAATTAGCATCGTTTCACGACTCAGAGGGAATGCAACTACTCTCCAACAGCAGCCAACAACCCCAAACAGCAACAGCAGCAAAACGGAGCAGACAACAAGCAGCAGGCAGCCATGCAAGCAGCAAGCAGCAGCAACCAGCAAGCAGCCAAGAGCATCCAGCAGCACCAAGCATGCAAGCAGCAAGCAGCCAAGAGCCAGGCCAGCAGCAGCAGCGACCAAGCAGCAGCAGCAGGTACCGAGGAGGAGAAGGGTGGAGTTGAACCCAGCGAGGGGGGGGGTCTAGTCCTGATATATCAGGTAATAGCACTCAGGTCCTCAGCTCCCACCCTCCTTGCTAAAGCAAGACAGACTCCAGCTAGCTACAGTACAGCTAGCTTTCGTGACAAACGACATTCCAAAGAATTGCAACTAGCCCAAAGGATTCCACAATGGTCCCTTGGTTTGCAAAAGAACATGTAGTGAAACGATGTGAAACGTTTCATACCCGAAGTTCTCCTGCAGTTTGCACGACGCCACCGCCTCCCCGTGCCGGGCTTCGCCTAAGAGCTGCCGCTTCAGCAAGGGTGGCCAAGCGCTCTGTCCACCGCCTTGTCCTCCAAAACCCTCCGCGGAGAGCACCTGAGCACATCAAAACACATCAGGACAAGCTACTTGCAGCAATCCTGGTTGTTCCGGAGAATCAATTCAGCAACTTTAAAGTTGGTAAAGTTGGTCATAAACAAAAGGCTGACCCTGTTTGACCCTCACCTTCAAACCGTTCAACAGATTCCGAGCGTCTCGCTGCACTTGAGGTCTACTAATTCGATGAATCGTGTCCAATCACCCAGGATTGGCGCTGTTCCTGCCTCCGTGTATCGTGGTTTAAAACCACGAAGCATTCATTCACGTATGTTCTGTATACTATATCATTGTGAAACAGCCCGTCGAATCGAACCCTTTCCCTCCCTCCCCCTCCCACGCGTCTGGGTCCAAGGCACTGCCACGCTCTTCCGCGCCAAGGCCTCCGCGCACCCCAGAGGCGCCGAGGGCCAAACCAGGCTGCGGGCCGCATCCCAGGGCCGTGCCAGGAACGCCTTGACGGAACACCGGAACACTTCCCGGAGAAGCTCCGGGAAAAAAAGAATCCTTCAAATGGTCTTGAGTGGAGAAAGGAACTCCATTCTGTCCATCGATCCATTCAAACTTGTTGAGATACCTTTTTGTTGCCAGGTGAGGGGGGCAACTTTGGAGAAGTTTGGGTGGTTTTTGGGGGAGTCGAACTCAAAAGCAGGACAGCTTCCACAAGCGTGGGAGTAGGAACATTGGATCCAGGTATGTCATGTCTCACAATGACGGGACTCTACGAATGTCGCGCTCAGCTATATAGATATGTAGAATGTAGAAAAGGAATATTCTACTTGCATGTATGGATAGAAGCTTCTAGTAGCAGGAACATAGGGCATCACCACTAGGAGCAAGAAGCTACTAGTAGCTTGTGGCATCGCTGCTAGGAGCGTTCGGACGCTACTAGGGGCTCCTGGCCGTACTACTAGTAACAAGAAGCTACTGGGACCTTTTTCTCAAAAACTTCAACCAAGATAAAGCCATAATTGCTCAGCAAAATCTCCTCACCTCCAAGCTTGACCTCGCCTCCACCCTGGAGCAGCACGGCCCAGAGTCGGACATCTCACCTCGCAGCACGTCGCCGCAGGCCTTCAAGCGCCGAACCGGCCAAACCCCAAGCACTGCACTGTGACAGCTGCATTGGGAGGTGAATCGCGCTATGATTTGTAAGATGAGGTGAATTGTGATTCTGCAAGCTGGGCACACCACTCGACAAGCTCTAGTTCAAGCCTTTATTGAAAAGTGCAGATTTACTTACACTTCCAAAGACCCAGTTTTTTCAAGGGTCGTGGGCAGCGCAAATGGAGACCGCAAGTATATATATTTTGGTGAGCAAGGCAAATCCAGTCTCCGTCTCAGTGCTGCCCTGGCTTTTTCCAACAAAAGCCCCTCTCTCAATAGAGGGGAATGTGCCAGGCCCCTTTCCGCTACCATCCACCTCAATACTAGCTTGGTATCTGCTTCACAGTCCCGAACGTAACCTGAGATTCTATGCCGGTCACTCTAGTCACTCTAGTCATCACCAGGTGGTAGAGAGACCATCAAAACATCTATGCGGAAGCACAATACAAAAAAGAGAGGAGGAGGATATGTATACTGTATACTGTGTATGCGTGAGTCTATGTATTTCTATATGTACATATATATTAAAACACGTGCTGGCTCCAGCTCCTTAGACTCACAGCACAAACCTCTCAAAGTCATCCTTGGAACGCAAGACGACAAAAGTAAAGAGCATTTAATCATGTCAACAACATGTTGTGTTTTCTTGGCAGCCCCCCAGAGCCAGGAGCTTCAACATGTCCTCTACCGACCCACATGGCATCTCCACTTGGCATCTCACCTCCCCTTCGGCCAAGCCGTCCAGAAGTTCCGTCGTGGCGCGCAAGGCGGCCAGTTGCACCTGGGCTGTTCACAGGTCGCATCCTTTTGTTGGACAGCTGGTAACAACAAGAAACACGGCAGAGCAAGGCTGCTTGCTCAAGCCTGAATGTGACAATCATACAATCATGATACCGGCCTCTCTCAAAATGAGGTCTTGGAAGGTCTTGGAAGCACATGCAGCATGCACGTGTCCAATCGCAATTCATCACAGTGCATTGAATGATCATGCTTTGTAAAGGCCATGTTGCACTATAGAGACAGTACCGAAGACATGGACATGGACACTCACGAAACTATATATAAATGTCCCGGTTCATTGGTGCTGAGTGCTGGTTCGGAAACCAATGGGGACGGACAAGCCAATTGCAACGCCAAAGTCCATGTTAACCAGACGTAACACCGGACTGTTAGCCAAACGTAACACCACCCAACTGCTAGGCAGCTGGTCTATAAAAGACTGACTTCTTGGCTGTATATTTATTATAGCTAAATTGCCACAGTGGTCAATGCCACAGGAATGCGCCATGTCAAATGGTCCCTTTTGAATAGTGCCTGGATATGTATTCTGTCCTGTGTGTCTTTTTCCCGGCGTCGCATGTCATAGAAGTGGGCTGCAGGATGAACAGCAGAACATGTTCCTTCACAGAAGTTGAGAATAATCAACACCATTCTGGCTGTTGTCTTGTAGATCTTGCAGTCCCCTTCGATGATGAGCGTGACGAAATCTGAACAAATCGACCGCAGCAACCTCCCCTGCGGCGGAATGAATAGAGTACTCTGCACCCGTACCAATCAGAGTATTGAGGAGATGGCGTAAAACAATTATATAAACCCATAACCAAGACTGTGATTACAGTACTGCAACCCTCCAGAATGGCATTGAAATGTCCATATCGAAATATTATCCTCAACAGCCTACAGTCCATTACAGTCTAAGTCTACATAGACTCGGCCGGTTGAGGGCTCGCCCTTGCTCTGAGGGCCGCAGCCGGCTGGGCCGGATCCTGTAAAGCTTCGGCCAGGTGCTTTGGCAAATCACTCCGGGCAACGAAGTGCCAGAAGAAGACCTCACATCAACGCGTGCTCCGCATGCTCACGCTGGGTCTGTACACGTGGTCTTTCGAACTAGTGGCCCGAAACAAGCCACTCCCGCCTGACATGGAACTGCGAGACCCAAGACTTTCCAAATACATCCTAATACAGGCCTGCAAACCCAAACCGAAGCCGCAACGCCAGGGTGTGGAGGACCCCTGGCAAGACAAGGGCGCGTTTGATCAAGGCAACCCATTGGAGGAACCGTGACAACCTGTCAAATGGATGAGCAAATGCCGTCATTCTGGCCATCTCGTGCTTCCAACCCATACAGCTTGTTTCACATGCACAAAGTATGAAAAAGCATTGAAAGACTCCTGTTTGCGCTTGCTCCTGCAGCCCACCCCACCTCTCTGTGAAAGCCTGTCTGTCGGATTGCGGCATCCGCATACAGGACGTCCTGGGGCGTACTGGTGCACTAGGACCTAGAAGTCATGCACATCCAAACAAATGAGGGTGGCAATCCCATGCGAAGGCTGTCAAAAAAGAAATCAAACCAAACATAATGAAACTGCGAACCACTGAACCACTTCGATGTTTGAGATACAACTGACGTCCCCTCTGCTGTGTCGCCTGTGGCGCCGGGATGCGCGCCCGCTTCAGCACCGCTCCCAGCACGTGGAAGGCTGCAGCCCGTTGTGGCAAACTGGCCGAGCGGGACAACAGCAGCAGTTCGGCCAAGGTGTAGCCCGCCTTCACAGCGCCCCACATGGAGCTACCCTCCTCACACAATATGTCTATGCCACTCGAAAACTTACTGTTGGCAGCTCTGCTAGCCGGCGTCTGATACAGAAGGAAATAAGGCAGAGATCTGCAAGATGTTGCATATGACTCATATGACAAGCTTTAGAGGTTCCTTGTTCTCTGTCTTTTCTCTCCCTCTCTCTCTCTCTCTCTCTCTCTCTCCCCCTCTGAGAGGTGCTTTTGCTCTGGAGATCTCTGGAGTGGATTTGCACGTTTCTTCCGTTCAACTTCCACCCTTCCCCCCAACCAGCATCACCAATGCAAGAGGTTTCACCCGCTCAAATCGAAATGCTGTGTGCACAGCTCCGCACGGCATTGGTGTTTTTTCCCGGCTGTGTGGGGTGAAGCCCACAAGTGGACACCTGACACCTGAAGGGAACTCTCCATTTCATGCAGTAGAGGTTAACCAAGGTGGACTTGGGCAGCCTGGGACCTCGCCCACCCTTCCGCAAAAGGGAAAAGCAAACCCACCACGCCTGGGAACTCTCTGCACCATGGTGGTGAAGTCCCTCGTTGCTCGGCTCCTGCCGGTTGGAGGAGCCACTCTGGCAGGCTTGAAAGCCAATGGCTTCTAAAGGATGACCAGGATGAGGAGGAGAATCTCTGCCGTTGGCGGGACCAAGAGAACATCTCTTCTTCCCTTCACCCTCTCAAGCCTGCATTGACTTGATTCATCAGTTTGTGGCACAGCAGGCGAAACAAATTTGGTGGTGTTGAGATTATGTACATCCTAAGTCCTAGGATCGCTCGCCAACTTGATCGCCAACTACACAGCATCCGTAAAGAAAGTAGTTAGAAGACTGCTGTAGATAAGGGCGGCTTTGCTCTATCCAATCCAACCATCTTTTTAGGGGTATCTGATGGTTTGTGAGCCCGAGGCCCACCCTCGTCTCGCACGGTTCGTAGCTGTTGGTTCCGGTGAAGGCGGTTCCCCGCTGAGCCTCATCGATTGGAACACCGATTTCTAGAGGCCCCTGGACTCGTTTTCGCCAATCTGCCAACATCTGTGCGATGCTGAAGGCACAAGCATCTCGATGAACCCAATCCTCCATTCACCTGCCTTACGTAAATAGATCCGGAGTCCGAACAAATCGGATTCTCATAAATGATGCGGTATTACAATAAGCTTCAAAAACAGTACTTTACTATGAATCAGCTTCGGGTGCTGGTTCTTCGAGTGACGGACAACCAAAAATGAACCAAACGGTCTGCCTCAGGGGATCTCAGACATCTTTGGGGGATCCTTACCAGTGCCTTTTGAACCGGAACTCCAAGTCCATGCTCCGTCTCCGACCCATCTTTTCCGACGCATCTCGAGCATGGCCGAAGCCACGTCTCGCCGCCATGGCCTCGCTTTTCTTCGAGCAGGCTGAGGCGCACTGTGGTTTCGGGCCCCCTGTGGGTGGCCGAAGGCGGCACACTTAGATGGGCATGCCCTTGTCAGGATCCCATCCTGGGCACTCTTGAAGGGTGCCAAAAGTCCCATCAGGCTTCTTGCAATAGCTGTAAGCACAATAAGTCATGTCGCATCCAGAAGAGCCCATGGCACAAGTCCAGTCTGCCACCAACTGTGCCTCCTCTTTGCTGGGCTGCCCCGGCGCAAAGGAAGGGAAGTAGATCGCCAACATGTCGGCCATGGTCCTGTTCTTGGCTTTTTCAATTCGCGCCTCACAGAACTTGTCGGCCTTGGACTTCATCCCCTCATAGTCAAACTGCAGGGAGCGATAGTCAGCTCCAAGCCACCCGAGGTGATCGCAATAAGTGGCATCATACAGCAAGACAGCTGTGCCTGTGCTGTTAATTTGCCTGGCTTGGATCAAGAAATTCTTGTTGTACAAAGCATCTGCACACATCTTCTGCATATTCAGCTCGCAGAAGCCGTTGCTGTTGCCTCTGTCGAAGTCTGCCAAAGGCTTGAAGAGACTCTCAGGATGTTCCAAGACACTGTGGTTGCCACAGTCCTTGCGTTCCGTGTAGTTGCCCCAGGGCTTTTGCGGGTCCGGGTGCCCACAGAGGGTGCAAAACCTGCCATTCATGTCTGTGTTCATACCGCGTGTGGCATCAAGCAGCGGTATATCTTTCCAAGCCTTCTGGCCCATAGCCTTGAGCTCCAAATACTCCGGGACACGTCCGCCTCGCCGCACTTCTGCAGCCTGGGTCTGCAGGAAGGAGCTGCCCTCCGTACCCTCGTCTGAGGGCGCGGTGTTTGGAACATCCCTAGTCTCTGCCAGGCTCAAACTCAAGGCAAGGAGCCACCACATGGAGTTCAACGCGGGCTGGCCTGGACAGTGGGGTTTCTGCACATGGCCACGCTGAGGCGTTGAGACTTGGGCCAGAATGGCTACGATAAATTCGTGTGGTTTGTGCCTGTGTCGGGTGTGCCTGGGTAGTACCCTGAAAAACTTGCAATCTGCTGAGGGGTTGTATGGGAAGTGGATGGGGGGTCGAATCTATGCGATCCTGTAGGTCGGTATGATGGGAGGTGATTGCTCAGCATGTGGTTGACCCCACTAACACGATGAAAAAAAAAATATGCTGCGATGCGCCAAGCATCCAAGTCTGGTGAAGGGTCCTGGCTGCACTGCCTACAATGTCTGGCTGCACTGCTCCCTTTTCTTGGGACCTCTGCTCGAGTCTTGAGGGGCGGACATGGCTGCCGTTATTGCATAGATCTCCCATCCTTCAATATCGCAACCATGGAGCAACAAAGGTTGCACAGCCCATCCTAACACATCGCAATACCTAGTTTTGCAAAACCAATGGTTGGCAACGTGCCAAAGAGTGTTGCTTGATTGTTCCATGTGGCCCGTGGCTGTGTCTGGACACTTGAAATCTCCAAAACCACCACTTAGTGGAATGCCCCAAGCGTACCAAGCAGGTTCCCCTCCTATGGATCAATGATTCCCAACTAATTATTCCTCGGTTGGCCAGGTGTCTTCCCTTTGAACTTGATCAACATCACTTCACGAGGTCGCCGCTAAAGGTTGCTCCCCGGGTCGCTGCTCAGCATCAGCTCCTGGGCTTGCTCGCCTGGCAAGCTTTGGAGCGGGGCCCGAAGGGGGCGAGGTTCAGCTCTCACAATCAAAACTCACACCAAAAAGCATGTGGCATATCAACTCGAAGATGCTAGAAGTCTAAGAGTGTTGGGATGTGTATGTATATATATATAACTATATATATATACTGTATATGCGCATGTACTTGAGTTCTCCTCCATGTAGATGTCCGCATCAATGATTCCACAAATCCCTGAGGCACTTCATGGATATGCATGCTTCAGATTCGCCATACTTTCCAAGAGCAACCCACTAGTCACTAATTCCAGCTCCTCCGAGTCCGAGTCCACCCTCAGCTCACGCTCACATGCCTCTGGGGCACACGCGGCCCTCAAAATCAAAGCGCATGAGCTGCAGTGCTCGGCCGCAGGGCTCCGGTGGCAGGCTGGCATCTGCCAGAACCTGTTCCAAGCCGTGGCCATATGGGTAAACGCTGAAGTGGTTAAGATTGGTGCTTTTCGTCCAACCGGCAAACGTTCACTTAAAGATGTTGCTTTGCTATTCTTTCGCATCGCACATCACATCACGGCATCTGTCTCTGCCAAAACCTTGGTGGTGCTCGCGTGCTCGCTCGCTCTCGCTCTCGCTCTCCCTCCAACTCTCGCTCTCTCGCTCTCTCTGTCTCTCTCTCTCGCTTTCTTCCTTGTATTCTGCTCATGGCCGGGCAACCAGGATGTGCACATTGAGTCTTTCAACTCTCCACCGTCCGCACGCGGGGCCTTCTCCAAGTCGGGCTCTCCAGCCGGCAAGGTCCACCTGATGTTTCGGACGTGGATTAGGGGTGTGTGTGCGTGTGTCTCTCTCTCTCTCTCTCTGTGATTTCGCTGATGTCACTGGAGGCAGGGATCTGCAAGTCCCACATCTGATCACGAGTCAGCCACAATGAATTATCATCATCAGCTCTGCCAATTACAGTATTTAATTATGAGCACCCTGGCAACCGTGGCCCCAGCTGAAGCTTCTGTAGCTCTGACCGGTCCAGCACACCAAGACAGCCCTGGCCGAAAACTGGTTGCAACTATTGAAAACTGAACATACCAGTACTTCTATTATTTCAGACCTCTTCGTGCTTGAACAGTGTGCAGCAAGGAGGCCTGTCACAACTGTTACATTCGCCTGCTCCGTCTCTAAGGCGATGGGATTGCCTGCCTCCGGCTCCACGTCCTGGCTTCAAATCTTCGTCGCTACACCAAAGTCTCAGCTTTTAGGGCTGGTGGTGCTGCAACCCCATTAATTCTGGCCATCATGACCCTCCTGCAAGGTTGCAGCAAAGGCCGAGAGAAAGGCCGCAAATCAGAAGCTTGCCAATCCTGCCTCTGCAGCTTTTGCCACTGGCTCCTTGACCTGAAGACATGGACGGGGACAAGGACACGAAACGCTTGGACCCCTCGAACGCGGCGATGTTCGATTCCGTGACCGGTTAGGCCCAAGCCTCAAGCGGGACATCAACGGATTGGCCCAAAATCACCAAAAATGGCTTCGCATGAACCTCTTGGTCTCCCATCCCTGCCCATTCTTCTTGACCTCGCAGCTCTAGAATCCTAAGATCCTGCCTCTTCTTCAGCCCTCTTCAGCGCGGGTGTCTTGGGCATCTTGGCTTTGAGCTTCCGCTGCCCTCGCTTCCGGAGGAGTTCGCAGGTCTCGGCGCCCAAGTGTTGCAGCAGCTGCTGCTGCCACTCCCTGACCTCTGAAGAGGTCGACAGTCCACGCAACCGGCTGGGCGCTGAAGATGTGAACGCCCCAACCGTTGTCTGCCAACACTTCTACAACACTATATGGTGTTTCCATGAAAGAATTGGCCAAAACCTTGGATCATCAGCACACATGGACCTTTCGTGTTGGAGACTGCTGGAAACTGCTCTTCATGCTGGAAACTGCTCAATGGAGCCCTTCGTGTTCAAGCAGAGAAGATGCCGCACTCAAGCTCACGGGCCCACAAGGCGATCTATTTCCCCCCGGCCACCGACGACAGCCTCTTCGGGCGAAGTGTTCATGAGCATCTTCCGGTTTTCCAGGTCGATTTCCTCCTCCTCAAGCCAAGGGATCTGGAGGACACATGGTCTCCCTGCCAAAACACCGCGATGAACGCTGCGGATGGTAACTCGCCAGGTTTGGGGAAGGAGAATTGCTCCTAGTTGACTTCTCTGGCAAAACGACATACAACATGTTCGTTCATACTTCGGCACAGATCTGCTGTTCTGTGGCACCTCGTCCTCCGGCTCATCCGAGCTCTCCCTTCGAGGCTTCAGCGCGGTGCCCAGAGACTTGCCAACCTGAAGGAGTTTCACGGATTTGGGGGCAGCAAAGGCCGTGTATCATGCACCTCGATTGGACATGTACTGGTTGGAAGCCATTTGTGTTTGAAAATGACCTCCATCTTGATGGCAAACCCGATGTTCCAAAGCCAACAGCCAAAGACTTCTCGTTCCCAGACTCATCACCTCATATCCCCTCCGTGCCGCTCTGGCACTGCCCGATGGAGGGGTACCGGAAAGCCGCTCTCAGGGGCCAGGAAGCTGCCCGCCTCGTGCGCCGCATCGCGACGAGGCGAGGTTGGGAAGGAACAGGTCTCGGAAAGCGTGGCCCTGCCCTCCTAATACTTAATTGAGTAGGCGTAATTGAGTGGAGAAGTAAGCTACTAGCAATAGGAAGCGCTCGCACTAATCATTTGGTTTGGTTCCTAGATATTTTTGGTATACTTAGTTGGACTGGTGAACAACAAGTCACAGGAACTCAGCTAAATGTGCTTTGCCAAGAAATCTTGGCATCCGACTGCAAGACCAGGCGTGATGTTGAGAGTCCCTAAATGATGAGAAGACATTTCGGACTGGTGTTCTGCACTCGTTACACCTCTTGGCAGAGGAAACATGGCAGGTCATCCATGCTCGCATCAAATGAAAACTGTAAACGGCACGCCAGGTAAAAAACGCCTAGCCTGAAAACTGACATTATTCCCGCCAATTCCCCACCTTGGGATCTCCTCCAACACGCTCCGTGACTTCTTTCAGACACGAAGGCTGCTCCTCACCTGCGCACCGGGGGCACACCTCCGACCAGCAAACAAGTTGCTTGTCAGCCAAACCCAACTTTGGGCTATACAATTGGGATCCAACCAGAGGAAAATTTTGATCACGACCTCGCGCGGTCCCGGCCCCAAAAATCGATCGCACAACCCCACACAGGCGCTTCCTCCCCGCTCCGGGCACATCACGCGCACCTTCCAGTGCCTGAAGCTCTGGATGTGCACTTCCAGCTTCCCGGCCTCATCTAATCTCACTGGACCAGATTCCAGGTTCAAGCTGGTTATTGCCACCTTGGACAACCAGCTCGGGTGTGGTCAAAGAACAAATGCAATCCTGTCGCTGCCTTGGCAAATTGCTATAAGTGAAAGGTGCACATGCAACGTGCGAAGGCTGGACAGGCCTTGCCGCAGTTGCTTGAAGAGAGATGGCTTGGCAACAGGAACTTTGTCATCCTGACAAGACCCACCGATGGTATGTGGGTGAGAAGGGGGGGGCGAAGAAGCCATGACATGGACTGAAGTGAACATATATGAACATGTGGTGGGTTGAACTCGCTCTTTAGACTTCAGTCAGGCCCTTAAACTTGATACATGGTGACCCAAAAAGGGAGGGCAGCATCAAAAGTTCACGCAAGGATCTACCAGCCGTGAACCCGTGGGTCAAGAAGTGAAGTTGACACGCAAGTTCGTGGAAGGAGAGCAACAACATGTTAAAAAAAATAGTAACAAGATGGAACCCACGAACCCGAATGCAAACACGCTCGAAAAACTACATATGTCCAAATGACACTCTTGTAGGACACTCTTGTGGGACACTCTT
>CAXAMN010013403.1:48538-74124 GCA_963970005.1 Durusdinium trenchii | reverse complement strand
GGAATGATTTCGACCCGTTCTGAGCACACTCCCATCCACCAAAATCGCCATTTCAGCTGAGACTTGTCACGAAAACCGAGCTTCGATGCCACACCCTGAAGCGCAAATCCCAATGGCACGGCCACATCCAACACCCCAAAAACACGACTCTCCAAACGCTAATCCCAATGGAACTGCGCAGCAATCTGTGGATCTCACAAAACGCTGCGCCTGTGCAGCGAAATGCATCACGTTTCTTGCACGACATGTCATTGTCATGCAAATCACAATGGAATAGCGGTGCAAACTGACACGTGACGCATCCATGCAAAGTCACTTGCAAAAGCTTCCCCCAATGGCAGCAAATTTGAGACGCGACGACGACGAGAGACGACGAGAGACGACGACAGACGACGAGAGACGACGACACTACGCAAGCCATGCAAACACAGGTCCAACCCCCAGACCCCCAACTATAAACGGGAACCCTTCGCTACGCATTCGGGAATAAAGGGGGAAGGAAGAAAAACATGCAATGTAGCTTATGCAATTCTTTGCCACTCTGACTCTGCATCTGAGATAAAAGGGGGCCGTATGGGGCCGTTCATCCGCCCGGCCTTCGGCTTGGTCCGCTTCAGGCTGACAGCCGGCTGCCAGCGAGGATCGCCACCCAGTGCCTCCTGCTGCTCGTGCAACAGCGCCTGCAGCCGACCGACCAGAGCCGAGCGTCGGATCCGGCCCGCTGAGCGGGAAGCAAAACCCCGCACAGCCCTCATTCACACCCCGAAGAGCACGGCATGGAGTTGTTTTAAGACCTGTCCCTCACATCACTGCTGAGGGATCCATCCAATGAGCTACCGGTCACATCGGTATACCTCCGCTGTTGATTCTGTTGATGTTTATTCTTCGTTGCGTGTCCCAAATGAGGATCCACGAGATCGGTTGAGGCAATGACTGAAAAGGCTCCAAGTACCAAACCCAGGCAAACTCTCCAACGCCTTTTTTGCGTGAGATCGGCGCACAGCATCAAGCTACAGTTAAACATGCTGAAGTGTAGGGGCTCGGCTGCTGGATTAAAAGGATAAATCGGGATTAACGGATTAACAGAATGCATCTATCACCCTGCGGGTGCCCTGAGAAATGCAGCGCCAGGACCCCGAGCGGCCCAACCGACTTGAATCGATCTGAATTCACAGCATCTGCAGCGTACGCATGGTCAGTGCTGCTTAGAGAATGCGACATCAACCTACAAGTTATCAAAAAAAAAGAAAGCGGTAGAATTAAAAAAAGTATATATAGTATATAGGTTGGAGGCCATGGAGGCCATCGCTAGTAGGTTGGGGGCCATCGCTAGTAGTCTTCCAGAATCACCACATGCGCTGCAGGTACCACAACGACACCTACACGAGCTCAGCAGGCACAGCTCCAGTCCTTGAATGGAGCCCGTGTTGAGCCCGGCACCACTCCGGCTCTAAAATCGATGAAGCTTCCCTGTCTCCAAACAAGACCCAATGCTCCCCGACTGGAACTGCATCTTGCATGAGAACCATTTGCCCTTGCCAGGTGCGAACAAGTAACAAGTAGCAGTGCCTCTGGACCTTTCCACATCCTGGTTCCCACTATTGAAGTCCATAGCCACCTCACAAGCGGCCACTGGGCCAATAGCTAATTAAGAACATGGCATGGCCGATCTTTGTTCGCCCTTTGCCGTCGTCAGATCTCACTGGCCTTGCCGAAATCTCGATGTCCCACCGAGAGAACATCCTGCATTATCTAAGAGGAAGATGCATTGGGGGTGTTGATCCTAATTTGCTAAGCTCTTCAATTAGGGTACTGTAAGCAATGGTAAGCACCAACACATTTAAATTTCCCCCAAACACATGTTGTCCATAAAATGCATCAAATCCACGGCAGCGTGGCATCGCTGGTGGGGTCATTCGGAGACACGAAGATTCAAGTCCAAATTCAAAAAGGTGGTTCAACGACATTCGGAGCTGGTGGACTTTCCATACCATTCCATGTGCGAATTTGATTCCACTTCCTAGAGTTGGCCATTCAAACCGACGCCACTTCCACCGAGGATGTTTGGGGTGAACGTCAGTGCGGGCCAACACCTGAGGATCCAGAGCCACACAGCACCCGCGCAACAGAGGAAGCGTCCGAGCGCCTTGGCAAAAGATCATGGAAGAAGTGGATCTTTAAGATGTTTGTTGTTGGCCCTCCTCACAATATGGGGATCAATGGCAGCATGTACCTCCACTTATCATCACCAGCGCTGTACTTGTGCGGATGTCAGTGGAGTTATTCCAGCCACCAACTGCGTTCCGCCTCCTTCACTAGTTTTAACAGTTCTTTCACTGATCTCTGGCGCCTTTCAAAAAGCACATTGAGCACTGTGTGGCCGCAGCACTTGGTCAGCCTTCTCTCCCATACGTCAACACTGGACGGCCAGGCGGGCTGAAGGGATTCTCATCAGAGCCTGCCAAATCGGACGACCAAACCGGGAGGCTATGACGAGTCACGAGTCTCAGTCAAAGAGGGATCCTATTTCATGATGAATCAATGGCAATGGCACTGGCAAAAAAAAAGACGGTGCTTATTTCACTCAGCTTGGTGTTCCGCGAGTGAAGTCTTGGGTTTCTTCAGTACATGCCACTCAGATGACTTGGTCAGCTGAAAGGTGAACACCTTCGAAAGCGAACAGAAGCTGCGAAGCGCCAGGAGCACGCCTGAATTCGGCACACTCGGCGCTCCATTGTGTGAAGAATCGTGAGTCGTGGATGGGGTGTGAGATCCCCACATCCACCATTCCATAAATATGTGGCACAGGTACCCCAAGCATCCTCGTGGAAGACTTGAAGAGCAACTGGGGGTCAAATGCCATGCTGCCGCTTTACAAAGAGCTCCACTCTCTATAGAATACAAAAGCGGCCCATCAGAAAATCATGCCCTCAGGCGGACTCAGGCCGGATCGGCCTTGGCACCCCATGCATCCTTGGGATTGCTTGCTGATCCTGCCGGGGCTGACGGGAGGACCCCCAGTGGAGCGGACCCAGAGCCGGTGCCTCCGGCGGCTCCGGCTCCCGCATTCAAGGAATAGGCCTTGGGCGGGGAATGATGATGAGAGTCCATACCCACAGCTTCAACTTCTTCGCTGATGCGCAAGGTTCCGGTGAGCTTCAGGAGGAGGAACGTGATGGCAGAAAGGCTGCCAGACCAAATAATCACCATGATGATGAGGATGAACTGTGCTCCGATTGCACTCCCTCCCAAGCCTGGCTTGCAGGACGAGTCAGTTGTTGACACTGGCATGCAACCAAATCCGCTCCAGCCGTGATAGTAATCAAAGCCTTTGCCCCAATCAAACAGGCCGCAGGCCAACACACCCCAAATGCCACAGAAGCCGTGAACTGGGGCCGCATCCACTGGATCATCAATCTTGAGCTTCTGCAGAAGCATGGATCCACCCTGGTACACGAATGCTCCAATCAATCCAGTGGCAAAAGCACTTCCACATTCCATGTTGCCACAGCCTGCGGTGATGGAGACCAACCCTGCCAAGATACCATTGCACAAACCACCCACATCGTACTTTTTCTGGATTGCAAAGCGGAGGATGAAGACAGTGATGCCACCGGTGGCCGCAGCAAGTGTCGTGTTCATGGCCACCTGTGCTGCCATCGCGCCGGTGGCTCCATCATGCATTGCAAGAGTGGAGCCAGGGTTGAAGCCATACCAGCCGAACCACAAAGCAAAAGTGCCAAGGACCACCAAGGGAAGATTGTGGCACTCAAACTCCTCTGGGTTGGTGAAGCGTCCAGCCCGGGGTCCCAGAACGACGGTTCCAGCCAAGCCTGCCACTCCTCCAGTCAGGTGGACCACGCCGCTGCCTGGAGAGCGACCACTTGTGCGAAAGAACGAATGCTAGCCGTTTTAGCAGTTTTCTAGATTCTGGACCCAGAATCTAAGAACCAACAAGTGCCAACAGGTCAACGATGGTCAACGCTGAGGAACCTGGACCGCCCGCCCCGCCTGCGAAGTCCATGTAGCCGACATCGAGCACCGTAGCAATCCAACCCCCACCCCAGGTCCATGCCACGATCACTGGGTAGATGAAGCTGGCCATAAAGAAGGCAAAGATGGCATAGGTGGGACTCTTCACCCGCTCCGCCACAGCACCGCTGACGATGGTCGCGCCTGCCGTGCAGAAGGCCTCCGGGCAGGAAGAGAGGTTTGACTAGTGAACACCCCAACACAGCAACACCCCGGCAACACCCCGACACGGCAAGTTTCGGTTTGGTAGCTCAGGTGTACTGAGGCAATGACCCACTGAAAGAACCACATCAGCATCACTGATTGACAGCCATCCGCAGTGCAGCTCGAGGGCGTGATGACACCAGTGGTCTGATCTTGCGTGTAGAAGTCAAAGCCAGCAAAGCCTGTCGTTCCAATGAAGCCATTGCCTGCATTCATTCAGGGAGCCAGGTGCCCAAAACACAAAACGCAACACACAAACAAACCTTGCAGGGGCTTCGTTCATCCAAACATCCGGAGGGATACAAACGATCTAAAGGGAAAAATTTTCAGATGTATCCACACCGGTCGAGTGGCCATTCTGGGCACCATAGGCAAAGGCCCACCCGAAGAGCCACCAGCCCAAAGTGCCCACACAAACATTCACCAAGTTCTTCATCAGCACGTTGGAAGCATTCTTGGCACGGCAGCTGCCCGTCTCCAGCATGCCAAAGCCAGCATGCATGAACATGACCAGGGCACCGCACAAGCACAACCAGGCAGAATCCAAGGCCCCTCCCAGGTTGTAGTCCGTGTTTTGCAGTGCGGTCACTGCGGCAGTCAGTTGTGCTTGAGTGACCCATGTTTGAAGCTGCCGACCCAGAGGCTGAAGCTCCTTGATCATCGCTTGCTGGGTCTCGATCAGTTCTTTCTGTGCTTTCATCTCAGCCCTCAGCGATGCCACCTCCTCCTCCAAGGAAGCCCGGGCTGCCACCAGCAAGAGCGCATAGAAAGTCTTCATGTTGGAGTGCCTTCTTGGGAAGTATTCAAAGGGAGCACCTCACACACGATTTGTTGCTGATCTGCGCTGTGCAACTGATGGGTCAAGCTACCCATTGGAGCCAAAAGCATCGACCCGAGTTCATCATGCAGTCTGCCTCGCCAAGCTGACAGCTAGCCGTTTGATTAAGTTTTGTGACCATAAGCATAGGGTTTATGGCTCAGGTTTGAGAGGAGCATCCCAAATGCTTGAAAAACTCCTGACCTCGGCCAAACTCAAACCTCCTCCGCGCCTCGTGAAAACGATGCGTAATGAGCCTCAAGTGGCACGCATGGCAAGGCGGCCAGTGGCACACACCAAGCACGCATGAAAACAATTGAAAAAAGGATTGAGTTCTTTGCAGTACTAAACCAAGCGATAGCTGAGTCATCCGTGGGGGCTTCCAACTCAAAAAAGCGTCTGGGATGGACAACGACAACACCATCCGTGTCTAAGGTCCCCCAGCCAGCTGCTCAGCGGCCAGGTGCGAGAAGGTGGGTGGCAAGGACCGCGCCAGTGACTCCAGGCTCTGCAGCAACTGGCCTTGGTTGCGACGCGACGCTTTCACGGCAGGCACTGTCCAGAACCCTTCCCCGTGCAGGCACCGTGCGGTTCGGCATGGGCGGAGAGTCGCTTCACAAGAGATGCCCAGCGCTCTCGGAGGTTGGAGAAAGAGTCTGACTGGCTCAGGGTCTGAGGGTCTGAGCACTCCGGGCCCCACCTCTCCCCATTCAAGCCCAGAGACTCTTCTCGGCCTGAAGGCGTGCCACCCGGCACTGTAGGAGCTGCCTCATGGTCCGGATAGTATGGCAGGGCATGGCTTCCTAGAGGAAATGCCTAACAAGTGATGGGAGTGACCTGGATGTTCAAGGTCAGTGTTGCTGTCCATCATGGCTTGCAAAAATCCCCCCAGCCGATCGACGGAACATCTCTTGGCACTTCCATCTAAGTGCTCCAGCTGTTGATTCAGCCACATTTGCCTCTCCTGCTCATGCTGGAGTCTTTGGCCTCAGGACATGTTGCCAAAATATTGGCAACATGACTGGATCGAATCCTAGGCGAAGGCTTCAATGACCTTCGACCACAAAGAACATCGGTGTTCTATCAGCGTCTCACCCAAAGCTTAGCACCCCCAGATGTGGGGGAACGAAAGCCTCCCAACCACTGCGGGGTTTGCTCGATCTGATGCGACTGGCTTCCCTGACGCTCCAGGCGCTCTTCCAGCTCCGAGATGACCTGTTGAGGCATAAGATGTCATAAGAGTTGTGCAAAATTATATAATTCTAATTAATTTTATATGTTTGTCGTTTTTTGCGAAGGGAGGCGGGGGAACTTCTCAGAAACCATCGATGGTGGCATTCCAGGAACTCGTTGTCAAAGGATCTCGTTCATGGGGGCTGTTGGATGGGTGTTGGGAAAAAACTTTAGCGTGCTGCAATATGCTTTCAAAAGAATATGATGTTCCTGTCTGTTCTAGGTTGCCACTTTGCAGAGCGCATCCCCACCTGCTCCGGAAACTTCCCCTCGCTGTGGCCTCATGGCTTAGGCCGAAACGTGGCATATCTATTCGTCCAGCCACAGGCGATGTCAATTGCTCCTAAATACATCACGAACAATGAGGTTCTTGATGGCTCTGCAAAACGTATGGAACCAACTGCCCCGCAGCCCCTCCGTTGTGTCAGGCGGCTCCGACTCCCAACGCTTCCAATCTCCAATGGCACCACCGTCACTTCTGATGCCCGCCCAGAAGTCGGGGAGCTCTCCTGCCCGTGAAATTGTCTAATGCAAATCCCTGACGCTGATGCACTACATCACCAAAACTCAACAAAGTCTCCAATGGCAAAAACTTACCTCACTCGTCCGAATTTTTCCTGTGCTTAAAGGTGCGGTGCTAGAACCTCCAAAGTCTGGTCTTTTCGCGCTGGGACCAGTCGTCCTTGGCAAGCGTCTGACCCAACACCCCCCACCGCTCCGCCCGAGTACTTCCAGACTTTGGGAGCTTTGGCGAGCCTCAGCCAAAACAAAACGGCAGGGCCACTGGATACAATTCGCCCAAATGGGTACATGCAGCGTATAGTGTGCATGGACACACACAAGTATACACATTCTATGTATCAATTAATGTAACATGTAACTACACATGTAACTATATAACTGATTGCAATCTGATCGTAACTCAGGTGGCCATGGATTCTATGGTACTTTGTGAACTGACGCGCTCAGCCCGCATCAACAACTACAACCAGAAAAGCCCATATAATTATATAACGGTTCCAACGGGCAAAGAATGAGCTTCAGGAAGCGTCAAAGCCTTGCCTTGACCTTACTTTCGCCAGCTTCTACTCCAAGCCACTAAAGCTCCGGAAGTTTGAGGCGTCTGCCTCAGCTGCTCAAGTGCTTCGCGTGAAGGTTGAAGGATGCTGCATCGGCGGAAGAGGCAAAAGAACAAGGATACTCAGAATACGAGTCGGAAGTCACGGCCGGCTCAATTACAATGGCTATGGGCTCACGAGGTTTGCCTTTATCTCAAGGATAGGTTGAAAATTGCCAGGCTCCCCGCATAATCATCACGTGTTTCGCGTTTCAGCGCCCGCCTGTGCACAAGCTTTCAAGGAGTTCCTCAGCGGGTGGAATGCTGGCGTCAAGGCTGAGGCTGGCAGCAAGTAGCCTTCGCGGCCTCCACCTCAGGAACAAAGCACGTCCGACCTCAAACGCCGTCCACGCATGGAAAAGAACGAGAATGATTAGACCAAGTCTTGATCCATTAAAAAGTCAACAAAACTGATCAAAATCAAAACAGTATCGCACAATGTCACTTTGCTGGTGCTTTCGGTTTTGCCGCATACCGGCACCTTCTGCTTCAACTGCCATGATAGCCCACCGTGCTTTGGCGGCCGTCCATGGCACACAAGTGCAAGCAACCGTTTTTTTTTGGCAATGATTTTCCTGCAGTTGGTCCAAGTCTTAGGTCCTAGGGTGTGGGCGCTATACTTGATTGTTTCGCCTGCATGAGTTTCCCGCTGATGCCTTGAGTTTCCAGCTGGTATGCATGAAAAGAACCCTCAACATCTGCCAAACTCACGCGGAAGAAAAACAAAAGTTTGATCCAGGAATAGGTGCAATGGTCTCATCTGAAGTAAGGAAGTCAAGCGATCCCGACAAACGTCGAGCTGCTGCCTCGTCACATGTCATTCCACACCTCTGATTTTTCTTTCCTCTGGTGACGCTTCATGGATGTGCGGCTAATCTAAGTGAGGACGGGTTCGGGCACTGCCCCATCGTGAGGCACACTCATCTTTGCTATTAGGTTGGAGGCCATCGCTAATAGGTTGGAGGCCGTCGCTAGTAGGTATTGATTTAATTCCTTTCGCTCAGGGACTCGGTAGGCTGGACGTCTTGCCTCTGCGAGACCTACATGCTTACGAGACTTTGGACACGGGCTCTTATGTTTGTACAGTACAGTGTGGTATTGAATTTGTTGAGGGACTGTGGCTTCTTGCTCTGCACCAATGACCTGTTCACACTTCCAAGCAAACAGCGAATTTTGATCTGAGCTCGCCGAGTGGTGTCGGCAATAATGTTAAGTGGCTATGGAAATTGGTAACTATGGTTCAAACATAGGTTACCAACCCAAGAACTGCCACAGCTAAATCCATGCTTGTTAGGAAACCACTGGAAACAGTGCCAGTATCACATTCACCTTCCCTATGGTTTCTCTTGCCGCACCCATCTTCAACGCGGCCGGCCCCCTCTCACTCCCAATGCCCGGAGCAGCCACAAAGTCAAAACCTGGGCACAAGTCACTTCCAAGGAAAATTAAGAACAGAGAGAGGGAGAGAGAAAGAGAGAGAGAGAGAGAGAGAGACGAACTTGCAAGGCTCAGGCTGACTTTGGAATCTCACTGGAGTCCAAGATGGTTTTATACAGTGGCACAACTCCCGGTCCATATAACCCTCCTTCTGGGGATCGTGCCACATACTTTCATACTACAGTGTATGTATATATATATATGTGTGTGTGTGTGTATTTGTTGGAATCACAGCTCTTGGATTGGAGACTGTACGTTCTTTACCGATCTTTGGTTGATATGGTTCTGTTACTAATCGCCACTCGCGTTTCGTGTTTTGAGTCTTGCTGGCCTCCAACCTTGCAGCAAGGGCCTCCACTTCCTGACACCTGTCCTGGTTCCTTAGGTTTTTCACTTGGGCCGGCGTGTGGCAACCGCAACCGGATCAGTACGCATGTCAATAAGTGTGTGACATGTGTGTTTGTGTGTGACTAAAAAACCCATCACGCAAACCCAGCAAATTCCTGCCTTGATGCGTCTCCTGGGCGTCAATGCCCACCCTTCTGCTGCGCATGCATCGGCTTGGTCAAAAACTCCTCGTAGTAATACCTCGCACCCAACGGTGAGGTAAGATCAGATCAGCCGAGGGCATCAAGAGATTCATCCGACCGCGGCATCGGTGAATTACTAACACGTAATGCAGAATCTTGATTGATATATAACACCCCCTCAATTGGATGCGCGAACTTGCGGACGTGCTCCCACACCATCCCCTCAATTGGATTATAAAACCTCTTCTATCGCCCTCATCTCGAATCCACGCACTCTAATAATCATCAACAGTCTACATCAGCTAGATGCAACTACTACTGTAAGAGTCACTGTAAGAGCAAGGTCTCGACAGCTCCGATGGCTCCAGCCCCTTGGCTGCTGCCCAACCGAACCGCTGCCGACCGAACCCGCGGAAGGGTGTCCGGTGTGCGCAGGTCACTCGTGGCAATCCAGCTTGCCCTTGCGCCAGGGTGGGTATCCAATGGACTTGGGGTTGGCCCAGGCCCGGAGGCAGTCGTAAAAATCCACCAGGCACGGCATGGCCTGCACTTTGGGAAGGCCAGGAGAACGGAGATGTTCCAAGCGACTGGGGTTCCCTGAAAAATGTCCCCTCCTTTCAAACTGTCATGAGACATGTGTCCGTGAATCTCCACGTGTCCATGTGTCAAGTTCCTTCCCGCTCCCCGTCCCCCAACGCCTTGAAGCTTGAGTCGCCTTGAAGCTTGTGTGCCGCTTGAGCCGAAAAACTGGAAAGTTCTCATGGGTCAAGAGTGAATCCAAACTACACAAGCGTAGTTCCTTAACTCTTTGACGGAAGTCTCACTTAGCTTGCCTCCACCTGCTCCCTTAACGCTCCCAACTCAACCGACCAATGAGAAGCACTCTCATTCTTCCACAATCTCCTGCCCTCAGGACCTGTCACCAAGCCCTCCAGCCAATTCTCCCGATCCCATGGATGAGCGCACCTCGATGCCTCCCTCATCAGCCGTCCGCCGGCAGTATGGATGCATGGGAACATGCGAGTCTGGAGGAGGCAACGGCACTTTCCTTCGTGAGTGGGTTGGAGTTCGATGAGTTAGTCAGGATAGGAAGCAGCAGTGTTCCACCTACATTGTTCTACAGGGCCCGCCATGGATCACACAATATTTAGCATGCATTGCCGCGTTGTCATGTTCACATTGGTGTATTCTTGAGACTGGGAAGTGTCTGCTCATCTTGTGAATGCCTTCATGCTGGTCTGACAGACACAGATATCACAGCCAGTGCCATGGATGGGGGTCTTTGCATGCCAAACACTTGCGGGGAAAATCTGCTCAGATCCATGAAGATGCTTCAGGGCTGGTCAGCGGCTGGTCAGCTGCGGGCCTGGTAGTCTGCAAGCACCCATGATTCAGTGAAGCTGGTGACCTACCTCGGTCTGGGTCACCTGATGCACAGCTGAACCCCACTAATCTAGCGTTGTTCAGTACCCCACAGAGAGTGGACAGCTTCGCCCTGAGGTCGAAAATATGCCTTTGGCAACCTTCGCTCCTTGAGCTCCTCGCCCAAACGACCCCATTTCTCCGAGGTCCTTCGCAGCACAACGGTCATCCTTGCTGATCCACCAATTCGCTCACCTGGCCTCGCTCAGGGAACCAGCTCACGAATGGAGTAAAGGTGATGGTGAGCAGGGTGACCATGGTGACCTTGTGATTGATCAACCAGCTGGGATGTCACAGCTTGGAGGGCAAGTGAGCATCTGGACCTGATTCAAAACTCAACAGCCTTGGACACCAACTTTGGGGCTTTGTCACCCTCATGATGCCACCAACTCTTCCAGGAACGCGCAGGCGACTGGAGCCGTGGCAAGGTGCCAAGGTTGTTCAAAGTGAGGACTGGCTCAGGGAGACCCAAGGTCACTCCATCAGTGACGTGGACTGCTTCACTTGTACAGGATGTTGCAGGGCCCGGCTTCTAAATTATACATTTTAATACAAAGGTTGCTCGATAAATGGACACGGTATAATGCTCACAAGTTCGTTTGAAGAATGGGTCGCACACATTTTTTGTGTTCAGGGTCGAGCCTACACACCAGCGACACTTCAACTCTCAAATGATCTATAATCATCTATAATATAGTCTGTATATATAGATATAGCCTACATAGGGCATGTCGGGTACAGTGAAGTGGGTGTGCAAGTGCAATTCAATCAGTAGATTAAGCAGAAAAATATATAAATCATTATATATAGAAAAACGAAATGTATATATATATATATAATGATTTATATAAGCTTTCCAAAATCACTGAGGCTGGGCTTGTACCCGGTCCCCATGGTCTGCTTGGGAGCTTCCCTGAGCTCTTCTTTTGCCTCGCGTACGTTGCAATGCCGCAGTTCACGAATCCCTGATTTGTTCCGCTTCCTCTCCGAATGGTTCGTCGAAAAAGAAGCTGAAAAGGTACAGGTCATGTTCACTGCAGGCCTGCAGAAACATCCAAGGAAGAGCAACTCCATCCTCCTTTTGGAGCAAAACTTGGCTGAACCGTCACTGGGTTTGTGAAATTTTCTTGGACGTCTCTGGTGAAATCAGATCTACAATGATCTACAACAGCCAGGAATGCAAAGACCCGGGTGTCAGGACAGAAAGGGAGGAGTCAGCACAAAAAGACCTTAGCTTCGCATCAGGCACTACCATTCTTCCTTTTTGCATTGTTGCGGCGCGACGTTTAGTGTGTATGTGTGTTCAACACACCGGCTCGGCTTGTTCTTGTGCATCTAGTGTCATCGCCCTGAAGGCATTCTCAACAACCACGGACAACTCCCGCAAAAAGTTGCACTTTCCCGTCCTATGAATTCTTATGGTAGTTCCCACTAAACGAAAGATTCAATTGTGTAGCCGACCGTCTTCAACTGTGTCTCGCCGTGCTCAGCATTGCCATCAATGCAAACATGGCTGTTGTAAATCGCAAATCTGGTAAAACGCGCCACTTTGGGCAGACCCAGCTAACCACAACACCCAAGAAGTGCTTTGTGATGCTGAAAGTATCCTGTCGGCAAACTAGATACAGAATGATACAGAAAAGACAGAAGGCACAAATGCAAACCTGCAAACCTGTCCAAAAAATGTGGTTGGCGCAGCTGGCAATTCTGCGGAAATGAACCAATTCCATGCGCTTTGGAACGCAGCGAACAGCATTCTGCACGCCGCGCCAGGAAGCGGAAACTGTTCGGCACGGAGCTTGTCAGCAAAAGGTCATTTGGGTGAGGGGAAGGCGGGAAAACACGTAGCTAGCTTTCTGAAAAAAAAAGAAACACAACGAGGGAGGTTCACCTCAACAAGGCTCGTGCCGAAATGATAAAACAGCTGGGATCTAATCCGACTTCACAGCCCCCACCATGGCTGCCTTCGACTTATAGTGAAGTCCATGAGTCACCCATTTCGCAACATCGAATCTAGGCATTGGCGGGAGGAGTGGGAGGAATCCGGGCTTTGGAAGCTGATCCAAGTCCTTTTGACTTTCGGATCTCCGGGCAACCAGCAGTCGAAGTACATGACCTACAAAAATCATCTACCAAAGGCAGCAAAACCTAGAAAGATATGAAGAAAACAGCCCACCTAGACTCAGATCGCCTATGGAAGTGCCGGAACTAGCTGGCCTATTGCCTTGCGTTCCATATGCAGTACCATGCATTTGTCTTGCCACTCCCGCATTGCTTGGTGGGGTTTCAGTTCATAATTTGGCTCTGCCGGCTGCCCTAGTCTAAGCAACTGCCCATGCATGGACGGCTTTGGTACCAATTCGGCCCTTGACCTAGTGTCAAGAAGCCTAAGGAATCAAGGGCTTGACACATGCGAATGGTTTACAAAGAGCTGCCAACCTCTTTCTTAGACAACCTCGAGCAGCCTCTCTGGGCCGGTGTTTATGGATGCTTGGAAGGGTACGGGTCACGCCATCATACATGTCGATGTTTAATTTGTCAAACACCTCTCCCTCTTCCTCGTTGTAGTGGCAGATTCCTTGAAGTCCTAACGCTTCTAACAGGTCCACACCTTTACTTGCAGGTGGCTAGTCTGGGATCACCACATCATCGAAAATGATCAAGTTAGAACAGGGTTGTGAATGTCACAAAGGAGAGGCACACTTGTGGTCATTCCCATTCCCACCCTGCTCGAAGTGCAGCATCCCCAATACTTTCTTGACAGGAGGCAAATGCCCTTTGTCCTAGTTCCGTTTTGTGGTGTGTAGTCTACACATCCAGTTCTGGTAATGTGTTTCATATCCACAATTCGCATGCGTGGCCACCTTGGACTCCCTGGTTACCTGGTTTCTCAAGGTGCTTCGAGGGTCACTTCCTCACCAAGCCCCTGCATCTCGAGGCATGCTCCCAATCTCCCAATGACACCAGAGCACCTTTTAGGAGGTATCTGAGTAGGTGCCCCAGACAGCTGCAAGACCGGACTACGGATGTGAAGTCAGGAGAGGACCGCCCCACCCTGGACTGATGCTCCAAACATCAGCCCACCCAGGAAAGCATTCGCACCGGCGTCGCCCCTGATCTCTCCACCACATGGTTATCAGCGTTGGGTCTCCACTGAATCTTTGCCGGATCCATCTGTTTAGATGTGTATCATGCCAACATCGCAAACAAAAATGGTGGTGTCACAACTGATCTGAATTTAGCATGGTCTCAGGGACTCCTAACAAGTGTTTGGATTGGCCTCTGGAAGCACAAAGCGCCATATAGTCAAAACTGCAGGTTGTTTGAGGATTCATGTTGGGATGGTTTGAGACTACTAACTTGTTTCTCTGAGGTTGTCGGACGCGATCACACTCTCCAACCAAACCCAAAAGCCGGGCCTGCCGTCATCCTCCATGCAGTTTCATGCCTGGAGGGCGAGGTGAATGACAAGAAACAAACTCAAGAAGGGATAAAGAAAAGCGTTCTGCGGGTCTGCCTTCTTGGTTCTCACATTCTCCTTGTGACACAGCCAGAAGACACCCATCCTGATAAGATCTCCATCAAAACAACACCTTTGATAGGCCAAATAATGGTTGGTGCCACGCTCCACCAAGACCTAAACCGAACTCTCGCCTGGTGTCTGGGCGTCGACGTGCACTTGCTGAAGCCTACGCGGCGCACGTGACGCCACCTGCGCTGCCAGGTGCGCAGTGCTAGGAGAGATCTCCATTGAACCAGCTGACGCGATGCTGACCAATTCAAGAACACCAAATGGTGACTTCGTCGATTCTTCACGGTGTTCACTGTCGGACGTGAGAGAACTCACCCACTGGGACCCCGTGCGGCTCATACTCGCAAACCTCCGCCGAGCCCCAGGTCACAGCCTTTCGCACCGTCCGCCTCGGCCGTTTCCGCCCGCGTCCGTCGAGGGGAAGAAGGGCGACCGGAATTCGGGGCAGCTTCTCTCACGAATGCCATGGAAAAGGTGCAACACCCCCCTTGTGTCCTTGGACTGGGCCGGGGTCAAATGGCCGGTGGTAGTACGCCACCCGGTGCTTTTCAAGTTGTACCATAGTGAGCGCACTGCAAGATTCCACGATTAACAGCCACCACTTTCTGCTTCATATTGGCCGCCTTCCTAGCAGATGGAGTTGCACATTTCCACAAACACAAATCGGCCCAACTGAGTGCACCCTATCAGCTCAGGTGCCATGTTTCTTCCTTTTTGGGCAGGATGCAAGTGCAAGGAGTTTCAATAATCCAGACAACCAGAACCACCACAACTGCAGGGTGATACGCGAGCTTTCGAAAAAGGCTGGTGTAAAAACAACTAGTCAAATAGTTAAAGAGAAAAGAATGAATGAAACAAAGCCCAACAAACTGACACAAACACCTGGAATCCCACACGAGAATATGAGGAGACGTGACACATGCCTCCCACACCCTTGATGGATCAAATCCAACGGACGACCCCAAAAGTCTTTTGTACCTTAACTACCAGCAAGTGTTCTTTTTCCGCGTTGGCACGGAGGTCGCTCGGTCTATGCACCAGCTATGCCCAAATCTTTCAACCGCTGGGTAAGGACATCAGCGTTTACTGTGCCTCAGGGTGTGCTCGAACACGGGCCGCACAGCAAACATGGAATACGTAAGGAAGTGACATATGCCTAACATACCCGCCCTCCCTTGTAGAGGAACATCTTTTGAGTGTCTCGAACACTTGCCATTTGGAGGTCTGATTAAGCTTCTTTGGGTCGACCATCTGCTTGTTCGACATTCGCTCCAGCTACTAGATTTTGAGCCTACAGGATACCAAGTGACTGACTCTTCATGTTGGGAACAGTTTATTGCACTGATATATACTTACAGTATATAGAGTCTCAGAGATTCAATACAAACATCCTTCCAAACATTCACCTGGCCTATCCCCCTTCACCAGCCTAGCATGAGCTCGGAGACGCTCGGCATGCGCCCCCGCTTCATGAGTTCTGCGCAAACCACTGCAATGGGATCGCGGTTCACGGTCGCCACAGCACGGATTTCGTCGTCCTCTGAGCGGCATGGCCCACATCAGGATCGCTTGGACTGGAGAGCCGTAATCTAACCTCCCTTAGCCGCCAGCAGCTAGCCGACCCTTGCACACAAGTGGTAGTATATATACATACTGTACACAAAAATATATATGAATATCTTTATATATATATGTGTGTGTGTGTACATACCTTTCCTCACCACCCATGACCTCGGACCTGGATGTCCAGAGCGCGACTCTGTGAGACAAACATGCGCAGGAAGTACCCATGAAAAGGAAGAAAGAAAGGAAGGAAGGAAGGAAGGATCTCCTGTTTTTCGAGGAGTTTGACCTATGTCCTATGTTCTCACGAACTTCGGATTGCGAAAGAAAAAGATCCTGTCCTCCGTATAGTAGGAGATGAACTCCATCTTGCTCACGTCACCTGACACCGCTGAGATGTTGCTTCGCTGCTGGATTTCTTGTCAATTCGCACGGGGGACCAGGGGGATTCGGTTGATCAGATTGGTCGACAAAGAAAATTGCAAAAAGTCACAGAAACAGAGTCAACCCGCTTTGTTTATGCCTGCTTTGCCCCTCACATGCCGAGGGAAGCCGTGCCTTCAATGATGACACGATCCAAAGCTTCAGGAGCATGGCCCACAAACCGCAAGTTCAGGTTTCCAAAGAGACCTGCCAATGCTCGCAGCAGAGGCTTTCAAGGTGAGGGAATCCAGAAATGGAATCCCTGAAGAAGTCGAGCAACCAATCCCCAACCTCGTGCCAACTATGATCATACAACTAATGTACAAGAGTAACTCGGCCAGGCCGCCGAAAACTCGCTGCAAAAAGGTTCCTTGGACCGCCTTCCAACAACCAGAATTGACGGAGTCTGAAGCAAAACATGATCTTTTTCACTCATCCTCCGACCACGTCCAGTGCCTCCACTAACAATACACTCGCCCACGGTTTTGCTTAGCTCTAAATCCGAAGCAGCCCACCTGACCAGAAGAAGGGCGTCGTCGTGAATGGCTGGAACTTCCTCAGTCCACAACCTCCAGCTGGGACCTATAAAAGTGAGAATCGATCATTCTCGATCACCTATGTTTGAGTCTCCGTTTCCAAGTGCTTACCAAGCATCCCCAGCATGTTGCTGGCAGCCGTTCGTCCCTGCTGCATGGCCACATCCCAGTGTTCGATCCGCACGCGCTGCCCCGTTTTCACCGCGGGGTAGGCGCAAACATCCCCAGCAGCGAAGAGATTCTCGCAGTTCTCGGCCTCCGAAGCGGAAGCAAAGAGATTCCGCCCGCAGGTGTGGGCAGAGATCATGCAAATCATGGAAATCAAACAAGCTTCTTGTTATTAGGAGCAAGGTTGCTCCTAGCAGCGATGCCTGGAGCCCTAAGTAGCGTCCTTGCTCCTAGTAGTATGTCCAGGAGCCCCTAGTAGCGTTCTTGCTCCTATATAGTAGTAGTAAGGCCAGGAGCCCCTAGTAGCGTTCTTGTTGGGACGGCATAGGCAGGTCAAAAATGGACTAAGTGGCACGTTGTAAGCAACAGTCACGAAAGACCACGGCTGCAGCTGCGCAGCGTCCCAACAGCAAAAAAGACTGTTCTATGCCAATAACGCACTTGGTAGCAAGGGTGCCTGGCCTTCTCTTCCTCCCCGTTTCCTTTCCTATCATCGCTCTGTCCATCCAGCCCATGTTTTATTTACCTGCATGTGCGTTCGCCTGCAAGAGTGGGTTCACAATGATGGCACCGTTCTTGTCCTCGGCGCCACTTTTCACTTCTCCAGGGTACATATTCAAGGGTAGTATTGATATTCTTCTCTTTCAAAGGCACGTTCGGCCACTGGGCCACATAATGGCCATCTACAATCCTACTCGAAGCCTCAACAAACTTCTACACTGTGACCAACCCGCCAGCTATGAGCTATCACCTGGCACCAATAAAATGAGGCCCTCTCCAGGTATCACCTGGGGGCACCGTTTCGGGCTGCACGGGTGAGAATCCGAATAGCCCAACCACCACGACCAAGTAGCCAACGACAGCCCCTCCACGAAGCGCGTATTGGGCAAAACCCCTGCACCCACCACCACTGCATCGGCTGGCAGGACCTGCTGTGGCGTAAGTGGAACCAACGCAGCAAAGGCCCGTGGTAGAGGACACGCTTGTTTGACAAAGGCTCTCCCTCCCTCTCTATCTCTATCTCTATCTCTATCTCTCTCTCTCTCCCCCTCCTCTCTCTCATCGAGGTGCCCTAGTGACAAAAACTATCTGGTGTCCGTCCAGACCTGCAGGCTCGCAGGTTTGGGGCATATTTCCATCTTGGAGATCCAGCACTGGGCTGCAAATGAATATGTGCTACACTTGTGTTGAATTGGTTGTGTGAGATTGTGTGCAATATGAATATGAAAGCCCCAGAACAAACCAACCCTGTGGAATATCGGTATCAGCGGAAAGTCTTAACGCGCCAATCAATCCCAAGCTCAACCAACGGCTCAATGATGTATGGTCCACACCAGGATGGACATACAATGGCATTCCCCAGCAGGTCCTGCCTCGCCGTCCTCCAGCTCCACACCATTCACCGTCTCGTTCCCGCGGAAAAGGCGGACTTGGGAGGTGCCGAACCTCGACCAATGAAGCTTGGTGGATTGGGGAGCTGACTGATCTGATGAGGTTGTCCCAAGTTGAAGTAGAGACTGATCTATATAGATCCGTTTGGAAAAAGAGAAGGCACCCAAGTATTTCAGATCTGCACATCACTTTGCATCGCCTTGCATCTATGGTGGGACAATGCTGGGTCTTGCTGGGGTGCGAATTCCATGCAAATCTCTGAAGTGTATTGAAGTGTCTGCTCGGATGGAGGCTCGCGAAAGGTCCTTTGTGGGCAACACCTTCAACAGCCAAGAAACCACTCCACACCTTCTTTCTGTAGTTTTCTGGCGAAGGATGCCCCAACCTTCTTCCCCAAGACTCTCTCAAAGGGGACGGTCTCCATGGCAATCACCGCCACATCGCAGCCCTTCTTCGCTAAAGAGGACGCGACTTCCATCCCAATGAACGAGCCGCCCACGACGATCATCTTCTGGCCTTTCTGAGCCAAGGCAGCGATCTGTGCAGCATCCTCCGGGGTTCGCAAGGTGAAGATGTTCTTCAGATCCGAACCTGGAACGAAGAGCTTCCGCGGGCTTCCACCTGTTGCTACTAGGACTTTGTCATACTTCATCTGCTCAGGCACGTTGTCCTGCACCAGGGGTGGCAGCAGGGGATTAGGCCAGTCTGAACTTTAGGAAGATGCAAACTCTGAACTAAATTGCTTCGAGGGAATCCACCACACTTGTTCAAACTATTAATTTGAAGCAGAACAAGGGGGATGACTTGCTTTCCTCAAGAAGACATCGAAGAAACGGCAGGTTACCTCATGATCCTGTGCCAGCCTCTTTTCTAATAGAAACCTCCCCGGTTGCATGAAAATGTGAAAGGCTCCGGCCATGACGGCCATGACATGAGAGTCTCCAAGATCAAACTAACCGCAAAGCAGCAAAACCCCTCGCGCCAACGCCTTGGTGTACTGGATGGTCTGCTCTTTAGTGTTCAGCTTGGTCACGGTTGCACCCTGCAGGACCTTTCACAAGTGACCATGGAAGTCGGTATATCTTAGCAAAGGCATTGGCTCAAATAATCGAATTGTGTTGTTTTTTTCTCGTTTTATATATCTAGTTTTCTTAGCACTTGCAAAAGGTTTGTTGCAACTGCGTCCTCAATGTCGTAATCTTTGTAAAACGACGCCGGCCGGAGCAGGAGCTTATCCACTGGCTTGTCCAATGCCTTGGACAACTGCACCTTAGTCTTGGACAGCCAATGTGGTGACACCATCACCTAAGTGTCTATACTACAGGAAGATGAGATACAGACTTTACCTTCACAATTTCCTCCTAAGCTTCTCACGATGTTACCAAATCTGAGATAGGAGCTTATAGTCATTTTGGGTCTCCTTCATGTGCTTTGGACACATGAGATACACCTTTTTTTGGATCCAAAACTGTCCTATCAGATTGCAGCTGATTCCTGCATGTATGTTTCACTACTCCTGTGTCATTTGCGGGCAGTATTATAAGTGTCTGAGTGAGAAAAAAAGGAAAGGAAGAAGCCGTTGAGAGCCTCTCTCACCGCCCGGACCCTCTCCGAGACTCCGAGGCGCCCGATCGTAGGGTAAGTGGCTCTCCTTGGTCACCATCACGATCCGCCCCGTGAAGCCCTCCTGCCTCAAGGTCTCTGCCGCAGCCAGCGAGGCACAACCACCCCCCAGCAGAACGAAGGTGCGGGAGTCGCTGGACTTCCGCTTGGCCATCGCCTGCGTCGTGCCGATCAAATCGCGGTTGCTCCATTTCGAGGCGAGGGCTTGGGCTCAAGTGAACCTAGCCTTCACTCTCCACTTCGGACCGTCTCGAACTGCTATAGCTTCCTTGCGGTCGTCCCCTCCGGGCTATGCCGACCTCCGAAGAGGTCCCCCCCCGTAGCTGGGACCCCCGCCTTCAGGACTCTTTGATGCTTGCCACCTGTTGCAATCTCGGAGGGAACATGGGCGAAAACAGTTCCATCCTTCACCTCAGACTTGTAGACGGCAATTCCATCTACACTGGGCCCTCGCACCACCTCCCCTGTCCTTCAGCGTGCTCAAACACCAAAGGGGAGAAGGACTGCTGCTTCTCGCAGTGCGGCAAATCGCTCCGTGGATTCAATTACAGTAAAGAATCTACAGGAAAAAATGAAACCCTTTGAATTATAGATCAAACATCGATATGGCGAAATCATGGGACTCCCATCTTCATTGCTTAAGTCTTTGAGTGCGACCCAGAAGGCGTCAAATGACAGTCCTGAGATCGAAGCTGGCATCGTGCAGGGGGCACGTGACCGTGGGCCCACCCCCGCGCCCACCAGAAGAGCTCACACCCTTCCGGAGGGGGGCGCCATAGTGGGAACAAGCAGGCGAAGTCACAAAAAATTCGCCCTGGTGCCGATGAACTAACCTCGGCACAAAGGAAACCTGATTACAAGGCCTCACAAATTCTTCCTCCAAAAATCTTGGTTTGAGACTTCCACACTGCACCCCTAAACACAATTCGTCAGTGCACCTTGCATTGTGTGGCATTCGACATGCACTTCCAAGTCTTGCGCGCTGGGTGTTTGAAAGGTTTTGGCAGGTGCACTCCAAGCAACACGGCTGAACCTCCTTCAAGTTTTACTTCCTTCATGCTGGCTTCTTCAAATTCAGAGACCTTCCCAAGGCTAACTCTCTGCGTCGACGAGCACGTGCTCGTTCCACGGGCATGCTCGACGCCCATCGCTGCGGTGAGCATCACGGCCAGTGGTCTCAAGTCCCATCGGTTGGACCGGGGGAGGTCCAAACACCAAGACATCCTGGAAGTCCTGGAATAGGTCCTTGACGAGATTGCACCTGCACGGAGCAGCCTCTGCATCCATGGTCTTGAAGAAACCCAGGCGCTCATCACGGCTGCAATGGCGCGAAAAAACACCGCTATGACCTACAAACACCTACTACTGGTTGCCCAAGAGCCAAGCCATGCCAGGTGCGGTTGGAGACGTGTTGGGCAAACGCCATGTGATGCTACTCTCCTTGTACCCCCGACCAACACCCTTTTATTGTTGACATTCTCCTCTGCCCTGAGTGGATCAGTTACTATATGCAGTGAGGAAGCGAAATTGGTGTGACGCGTTCTCTGATCCGTTCTTCAATACAAACTTCGCCAAATACCTACCAGGAAAAATGTGTATATACAAATATGTGTGTGTGCCTGCCTGCATTGTATGCCTCAAATGTCTCTATGAGATATATATACTTCTTGTGAATGAGTTGTGTGGAAGTTGAGTCTGCACCACACGATGCAAACTGTTTCTGTTCCCAGCTGCTTTGAGGAACCCGAACTTAGTAGGCACGGTTGCAGACGAGGGCGATGTAACTTGGAGCACCTCAGAACGAAACTGACATACAAATCTGAACGAAAAGGCAAGCTTTGATGACCGTGGGGGCTCACATGTGACCTTATTTTCAGCTAGGCCGCCAAGTCTTGGAGAAAAATTGTTTGCGCCTTCTTTGGCCGAAATCGCTGCAGCCAAGGAACAACACCAGCTAGAAGGGACTCAGTGTTGCTGCCTGCGTCACTGAGCCATCATTGAAGTCAAATCATATTGCCCTGTTGAGGTCTATGACAACCCTATGATCCAACGGCCCGACCTTGCTTCATGGCATATGCTGAGTTTCGATCAGTTACACCGTCGTTGACCATGCGACTGCCACGTCCAAGCTGCGTGATGCCCGGCACTTCCAATCAACACATGGGCCCTGGCGGCCCTGGCCCCCCAAAAAGACTGGGTGCCCAACGCAGTGCCCCACGCAAGGCCACCTCCGGCCTTGATTCCAAGTTTCACTCTTGTGACAAAAGTGGCAACACCTGCCATGACATGCCCTGACATGCCCACAGGAAATGCCTCCAACAACGGAATACAAATTCCCGTTCAAAGTTCGGCATGATCTTCCAGCCCAAACAATATCATTTCCCGGGATTCACCATCCCTGAGGTGGGGGCACGCTGAACATCAACTAAAACCCGCTGTTCGCCTCTCCATACCCACTGAGTCAGCTGAGGATCTCCTCCCTCGAGCCAGCCATGGGAGGACTTTTGATGGAAAAGTTCTTCACCTTCGAACGAATCATCGACTCCGAGAACAAATGACTCCGTGCCGACAAAAACGTCAATAGAAAAGCAGCACAAACATGTCTAAAGTTGGTTCGCTGGGATCCGGTCAAAGGTCAAGAAACCCAACCACAAGAACAGCCAGCATACAACATGCTGCACATACTCATAAATCTGGCGACGGGTGTTGGGCAACTGCCCTCTCCTGTCCGACGATTTTGGCCGCTGGGTTTGCATCAGCATAGGCTCCTGCCAGTCGCACTGGCTGGTCGCCAACTGCCATGATCGACTGAAAATTTTCTGCGAAAGATGCACTCTCCTTCGCTGTGGCTCCACTTGCCCCCGCGCATTTCCCATTTAGAGCCTTTAGGACCTCAACTCGCAATCTACGCTGCTGAAGCAGCCCTAACCAAAAGGCTTTTTCTGGCCTGTTTGCCTGAACCACTCACGAACGGGGTTTTCTGAGGGCGTGGCTGAAAAGGATGCCCACCGAAGCCGCACTGTTGCAGCAACCCATGCTGTAGCACTGCGTGCCAGCAGTTTGCAGCGGCACTGGGTCCAAGAGCAATCTTTGAAGCTAGTTGCCCGTCTTCAATGTTCACTTGTTGTGCTCAACAGTTGGGTCCATGAGGCATGTTAAACAAACGATGAACATACGGAAAACGGGCCCCCGCTTGAACCGAAACGATGCCACAAAATAGAAATGTGCATATGAACCGAAACGATGCCACAAAATAGAAATGTGCATATAAATAGACGCAAAAACGTACATACACGACATGTATGCGCACAGACATGGACATGTATAAACTATATATATATGAATGACATAAAAGCGCGCCGAAAACACACACTCAGAAATCCTTCCTTCCCCTCCTCTCAATTTTCCTGCTGCATGTCGCACACACAACCACCCCTGAGACAAGCGGCGGCTTTGACGCCAGTGTTGGTGTGCATTTTTTTCATGAACTCTTTGCTCGCGCAGAAAAAGGAAACCTATATCATCACCATGGCTGATTTCAAGACCAAGAAAAAACCATGCCATCGCGGTAAATCGTTCACTGGTTTTCTTCCTGGTGCAATGGTGAGTCTCACTGCCCCACACGGAGTTTGGTGCGAAAATTGGACGCACAAGCTCGAGCTTTCGAATTGCTGCTCCAGGATTGATGGCTAAACCGCACCTTCCCTAAGGTGGCGAAGGCGTTACATGAGCCCTATCGTCCACGGGGTGAAGGGTGGTGGTGGGGAGACGCCGGCCAAAGTTCAATAAGAAAGTCACATCCAACATCTGCCAACATCTGTCCTGCCATGATTTGTTGTATTGAACCGTGTGCATGTGAACTCCATTTCGTCCTGTAGTCACTCCTGCAGGCTGTTGCTGATCCAAGCTTTGCACGGTTAGTCATAACAGCGGTTCAGCCAAGTTACGTTTAAAGAAAAACCCATGTAAAGACATCAACTCCGTTGAAGTGCTGTTTCTTTCGCACGGACTCTTCGCTCGCGCAGCGTCACCATGGCTGATTGCAAGAACCAAAAAGGATCATGACGTCCTGGTAAGTCGTTCCCCCTTTTTTCAGATGCAATGAGGAATCTCACTGCCCCACACGACGCGTTGCTCGAAAATTGGACGCACAAATCTAAATTTTCGAAGCCCTGCTCGTGTCCCATAAGGGGGGGATCATCGCAATCGTTGTCCCCAAATCAAGGATGGGTTCACCTTGTCCATCAATGCCGCAACGGGCACCTCAATTCTCACGGAAGGATGCATCACAGGGCAGAAACGCGTTTTCTAGACACATCCAACTCAACCACTTGACATAAAGAGCCGGCGTTACTGCTCTCAATTTGTGGGCGCGTGTTGCTTTCGTCCTCGTGGTGTTTGCAACAGGCCAAACAAGGGGCAATCAGGGATTAAACTCCCAGGTTCTCCAGACAGCGTAAGGGGAAGACCCCATGGCTGTAGACAATACGTGTTGCCTAAACGGTCTCAAAGTCAATGCAACGTTTTTCCATATCGACATCGTGTGGCACCCGGATCATTTTGGAACCCAGAAACGGATCATTTTGGAGCACGGACCATTTTGGAACACAGAGGAAAAGAAAACTCTCCGGGACTGCAGTCTGACACCAGTTTCGCGGATCAGTTTGGAACACACATCCTTCGGTAGTGCTTCGAAGGCATCATTTGCTAGTGAAAATGAGCGTTTCGTACGAGACTTCCTCCAAAAGAGCCGCGCTTGTCTCCAGAACGAACGTTTCGTATGAGACTTCCTTCAAAAGTGAGCCGCGCAAGTCTCCAGAACGACCGTTTCACACCAGACTTCCTCCAAAAGTGAGCCCTTGGGTTTCTTTTGGTTTGCCTTAGGGCCTTGCTTCTTTAGGACGTCTTTGGGTTGGACCTAGGCCTTCACTTCACTTGTGAGGGACTTAGGGCTTCACTTCTTTAGGGTCTCTGGTTGGTTTGGCTAAAGGCTTTGCTGCTTTAGGATGTCTTTTGGTTTGACTCAAGGCTTCACTTCTTTAGGGTCGTTTTTGGTTTTGCTTAGGGTTTCACTCCTTTAGGGTTTCTTGTGCTTGGGCTTAGGGTTTTGCGTCCTTAGGATGTGTTCGGGTCGGACTTAGGGCTTCACTTCTTTAGGGTCCCTTTTGGTTTTTGCTTCGGGCTTCGCTCCTTTAGGGTTTCTTTGGTCTTGGCTTAGGGCTTCACTTAATTAGGATGTCTTTGGGTTTGACTCAGGGCTTCACTTCTTTAGGATGTCTTTTGGTTTTGCTTAGGGTTTCGCTCCTTTAGAGTTTCTTTTGCTTCTTTAGGATGTCTTTGGGTTGGTTTCACTTCTTTTTAAGGGTCTTTTTTGGTTTGGCCTAGGGCTTTGCAGCGTTAGGATGTCTTAGGGTTTCACTTAGGGCTTCACGTCTTTAGGGTCTCCTTTGGTTTTGCTTAGGGTTTCGCTCCTGTAGGGTCTCTTTGGGTTTGGCTTCGGGCTTCGCTCCTTTAGGATGTCTTGGGTTTCACTTAGGGCTTCACTTCTTTAGGGTCT